>JAVSCE010004824.1:0-113326 GCA_032199065.1 Smutsia gigantea
AGGCATCCATAAAAATTAATTAACTAAGGGGGGATATCAGACTAATTTTGAATTTCTAAACAACAGTCCATGCTAGAAATGTTTAAACACTTGGGAGAAAAATAAAATGTGACCAAAGAATATTAGCCAAGATGTGATTTAAGTATAAAGACAATAGGCAGGTGTTCTGCAATGTATACAGACTCAGAAAAAGAGAAACAATGAAAAAAGTCTTGAAAAGGAAGGAAAAAAAAACGTGTTATGTTTGTCACAAAAAAAAGACAAATTAAAAAAAATTCTTAAATGTTAAAACTAGAAAAGGAACTGTAATGGTTTATAATTATTAAAGCATAAATTATTAAAATAATTATTAAATAGTAATAACATAATAATGTATAATATATAACTATTATAATATTAAAACTATAAAGTTATTAGTATAAAAATACTCCAACTATCCAAAATCAGAAAGTGGGGAAGTGGGCAGAAAAATCTAAGACTGTTAGTTTCACATGTGTATAGTAAGAGGCTAAAATGTAACACGTAAGTAAGAAGACAGAATTATCCCAACAGCTTGATGATTTTCATAATCTTGTTGTTTTGAAATCATATAGGACTTTTGGAAAGTAATTTCCCATGTGCTTAAATTTTTTTGACCTAAATTCCAGCATTACTTTAATATTCACTTCACTTTATGTTCTGTTAAACACATACAATTAATTTTAATGACTTTTTTTATTTTAAAGGTAGAAAATATCATTTCACCTCATTTAATAAAAAAACCTTTTCTAATTCCCCATTTATTCTTCTGGTATCTCTGATCATCCAATATTAACAATCATTATTTCTGAGTGGTGATATTTTATATAGTTCTATAAACTATTTTATATACTATATACTATTTGTATTAGACTTCTCCAGAGAAACAACTGATAGGATATATACAGATATATATATATTATATACAGATATAGAGAGAGATTTATTTTGAGGGATTGGCTTACATGACAACTGAGGCTGAGGAGTCCCATGACCTGACATTTGTAAGCTGGAGGCCCAGGAAATTGGCGGTGTAGATTCAGTCCAAACCCAAACACCTGAGAATCAGGGGAGCTAGATGTTAAGTTCCAGTTTGGAGTCCAAAGGCCTAAGATTTGGGGGATTAATGGTGTAAGTTCTGGTCTGAATTCAAAGGCCTGGGAACAGGAGCACCAGTGTCCACGGGCAGGAGAAAATGCATGTCCCAGCTCAGGCAGAGAGCACGTCACCCTCGCTCCTCCTGTGTGTCTTCTTCAAGCCCTTGATGGATTGGATGATAGCCACTTGCATGGGTTTTCTTGGGAAACTGATGGGGTATGATAGAACTTCTCCTTTTATCCTCTATATTTCTTAATCTCTCTTTTATATTTTCTATCTGTTATGCTGCTGTAAAATCTATTCAATTTATTGAGTTAAAGATTCTGGCTTAGAAATACTCTTTCACCTCTGCCAGTCTTCTTTTTAACTTATGCACTGAATTTTAGATTTTTGTTTTTACTTGGAATTTTTTCAAATGTATGTCTTCTAAAAAAATGTTATTTTTCTATGTTCCTATTTGTGTGTGACTTTTATTTCATATTTTTAAGTGGTTGGCAAGGAAAGCATTAGCTGTCTGTAGACTGTTCCTTACAGGACTTCGTTTATTTGAGTGTTTAATTGTTCTTGACTATGAACTCTCACTCCTTAGGATTTTATCTGTGGGAACACTTGGATTCTGGTCACACTTTAAGATAATTAGTGACTGGAGAGACTGGAGATGGGGCACTATTGGGGGACTGGTGGTATTTTGTTTCTTGGTTACAAAGGTTACCCGTGTATCGCTTAGGGTGTGGTTACACAGGTGTTTATTTACTTTGTGAAAATCCATTGAACTAAACACATGTGATTTATTTGCTTTTGTATATGTATGTTATATACTTCAATTAAAAATTTCCTTAAAATATGTTTTTGCTCCAAAACCAGTTATTGCATAACTCGTCATTGCTCCACTGCTATGCAGCGCCAACTCAGGAGAGAGAGTGAAGGGGCGGGAGGGCATGTCAGCTAGCATGGCTGCAAATGACAAGTGTGGGAAGAGCTGCCTGGGTGGCCTGCCTCCTGAGGGGAGCCAGGTCCCTCCTGAACACAGGCTCCTAACTCTGTATCCTGCCAGTGGCAGAAAGAGCACAGGTTCATGACCTTCCCAGGCAGTAATCGCCGGGTCTCATTTTTTTCCTTCTGCTCCTGGCACATGAGGATTCAGTGTACAAGCACCAGAGTTAGACACCTTGGGTTTGCATCCAGACTTTGCCACCTAGTAGCTAGTGTGAGCTAGATACCAACCGTTAACGCTCAGCTTCTCGTTGGTAGTAATAATAGTTCCTAAATGAAAGGATTATAGTGAGGATTTACTTAGATACTGTGCATAAAGTGCTGTACCTGGTGCATAGTAAACTCTGATAAAGATTATATATGATAGTTATTATAATCCTTTTATTTCTTTTATGTTCTCTTTCTCCCTAGTCTGCTTACATAGCAGCATTGTCTATACAGACTCTCATCTATCCGCTCTCCTTGTTCTCACTCTCCTTCCCACTATGCTACAGACCAAAGTAGATGATGGCAGAGTGCCCAGATACTTTTATGATCTCCAGAAGTGCTCTCAAAAGCTATCACACAAATTGAAAAGAGGCAATAGCTTAATCCAAAATGAGAGAGAAAGGCTTGGTTTCTCACATTTTAGAGCTAGAGCCTTAAAACCTCCATATACCCAGCACAGTATTCTGTAATTAGGCCTAGTGCTTAATGTTTTTGACAAGGACAGTGAGAAAAGTCTGTCCACTTCACAAGTGTGCATGTGGGGCTAGGACACAACATAGCTACAAATAACCTCCCACAGGTGCCCGTGAACGTGTCTCTGTGAGGTTAGTGGTGGTGGCCGCATGTGATTTATCACCTGTGTTACTTAATCTTTAATCTTCTGTGAACTTTCGTCATGCTGCATGACAAAATAGAGCTTTTTGTGATGAGGGTACCCATTTAAGAGTTGCTTTCTCTTTATATAATCACAGTATAATCTGTTTATTAAGCTATTTACATAGAATCTCACCTATCAGTGGATATAGTAACATGTTATTAAGTCATTGTAGAGATTAAAAGAATAAATTTATGTAAGTTCCTGCTACAAGACAAGTGCTCAAAAACCAGGTCAGATTAGTGCTTACCTGGAGGTGTGAACTGAGAATGGAAAGGAAGGAAAGCTCTGAGTATATCTCACTGCCTAGAATATTCCATCTCTTTTCTCTTTTTAAGGTGGGGAATGGCCTCAAGCTGGAAATGGAAGACCTCTAAGGTGGTTTTACACCAGGCCGTGAACTATAGAAACCACTTCACCTGGGATACCATTTCCAAGCCACACACTGTTGGTAATTAATGCTGTATTTGTGACACTTCCGTAAGTGGGTTACAGATTGTTGCTGTGGTGTGTACAAAGCTTATTGGATACATGTCTTTAGGAAAGGGGAAGGCATTAGTCTCTTGCTGATCAATAGGATAATAAATTGCGTTTTGTTTCTCTACTTGCATTTAATGTTTACCTTTCAAATGCTACGCTGCTCATTGCTTCCCTGGTTTTCAGGGCTTGTAGTGTCTCAAAACACTTAATAATCATTCTCTCCGCAGTTGGCAAATCCCTAGTTTCCTTGCTGGAAAAATAGTCACACAAGAAAAGAGAGCAGAAGATGAAAGGAACTAAAAGCAAAGACAGATTTAGGAGCAAGTACGGAGCAGAACTTAGATAATTGACAGTACTCATCAAGAAGCATGTGGACCCCAAATAGAGTCACATTTTCAAATAGAAGCATCCTCTCCCGCCCATCAAACATGCCCATATAGTCCCCTCCAGCATAAGGCCTTTGTGACATTTTTTTTGAGAATTTTCCCCTTTATCACATTGTTAATAATTTACAAAATGATGGATTTCTGACTACCCAGTACTTAAAAGCAAATACAGAAAATGTTTTAAATTAATAGCAACCTCATTGCTCTATATTGTATTCTGCTTTCTCCAATTCAAACATGATTAGGGCTTAAGATTCTGCAAGAGCCAATGTAGAAATGTCCATCATCAGCAAGATTAAAGGAGGAGAGAGTTTTGCTGGTGTAGTTTCTTTTTCTTTTTGCCTTTCTTTTATCTGAGTTGCTCCTGTTGAGGCAAGCATCTTCCCAACATCCTGAAAGATTATGATTCAGTAATAAAAAAATGGGAATAAAGAGAATGTAAAAATGGCATTTTAGTTTCTTTCCTTAATTTTCCCTCCAAATAATCCATTCCGCAAAAGAAAAGTAATTACATTTCTTATCCCAGGTCAGTATGGACAGCTGGCAGCAACAGAGGAGTTTATCTCCTTTCCCCTTCTCTCCCTACTAAATGACTTCTGTCCAGTACTGGTTGTATGCATAGCTAGTCAACCACAGATTCTTGGTCATCAACGTTAAAATTAAATACCTAAGTGTAAGCAGTAGTTCTTCCAGAATATCGTGTATCATAGAGACACAGAAATCATTTAACAAATATTTATGGTGTTCCTACTATGTACTATGTGCCAGGCACTCTGCTAGCCTTTGGAATCAGAAGCTGGTTATTGAGAAGGAATGTACATTTGAAAACCAGGGAGGAAGCCAAATTGTGGACTGGTTTTATTTTCCTCGCCAGTGCTATAGAGACTGTGTCTTTTTTTAGCAACCTCCTATACTGTTGGGTGTGTTGATGCACGAGTACAGATAAAATGTGCATAGTTTGCACTAGGGGTGGCATTTATATGCTTTGTTATTCCTACATAAATATGCCCAGCCCAGCTTTTGTTAATTGCTATTTAGAGTGATGATGATTAAAATAAATACAGGAGTATAAATAGGAATGCTTTAAAATAATGGTGTAATCATTACTAATTCATTTTATATTTATTGTGGTATTAATTCTAATGAACCTTCTTGATATTAATGTGGGTGTTATAAGTACTCAGATTGAATTTTTCACTGTGAGTCAGTATTAATTAAATGAATGGTTATTATTACCTGTTGTAATGGGCCTAGAAAGGATATTATTTTAGTGTTTATAAAAATCAATAGTAATGTTTTAATAGAGAAAGCTTGTTTTCATTCTTTCATGTTGATTATGGGTGCTCCCTGATTAATACATGCTAATAGATTCCAAGCACATGACCCTAAGTTCCTGTAAGGCCTTCCTTTCCTACAAAGAAAGAGGAAATCTATTAAAATAACCCTGACCTGAAATAAAGTTTTTGCTTTTTCTGTTTGAAATTGATTGTGCATGTGTGATTTATACAGAATGCTCTCAGATTATTAAAATAATCAGCATAATTTTCTGACAGTAGGTTAAATAAGGTGATACAAATGGGCTTGAAAACTATGTTGTTATTTTCTTATACCCTGCATTGGTAGAATATTTTGTAGTATTCCAGACCTTTCACAACCATTTCCCTATCCTAATTATTATTATTATCATCAACATCATTTTTAATAAGAAGCCATATATTTAGTTGATTGCATTAAATAGTTCAGTTAAGAAAATAATTTAGCAGAACAGAGAAAATGTTGCTTCTGGAGTTGAATCCTAGCTCCAATGCTTACTAACCATATGACCCTCTAAGACTTAGTGTTATCATTTATGAAAGAGGAATAACAAATGCACCTACCTCATAGAGTTATGAAGCACTTCACTTAGTAACTGGTGTGGCATAAGGTCCCCAGCTGTGTTAACTACCACAGTTATAACAGACGATTGGGCAAGGGGGGAATGAAGCTGGCTATGCATTCATCTCAAGTTAAAGAAAAGACATTTAGGTAACATTTTTGTTGGTGATAGGGAAGGGACAGGATGAAAGAAATAGGGGAGGCCGCAGAGTACTGAGTAGGAAAGACGGTGAGGAAGCTGGATGCTGCAAGAGCTGCGACGTGGGCAGTGAGAAAGCAGGTGCAGGGGGGCAGCCCCTGTCATCCTCGGAGCACTTCACTTGGAACGAGAACAGCGGGAAGGAAGCGCGCCACAGAGTCGGCTGGAGGAGGCAGAAACAAGACCAGGACTCTAAGGAACGCGACGCCTGACCACACGACACATGCATTTGTGAGCAGGAAGCGGAAATGAACCAAACTTTCCAAAGCATATGATACACTTAGAGATGTACTGCCCAAAGTGGGGCAGTCTTTTTTCAAATTTTATACATCTGAATTAACTGACAATTTGATTTATTTCCTGACTTAGCATGAAATATTGAAAGCAAAAAGTAATAATTCTTTCAACTGGATCTCTCAAATTGTGTTTTGTAACAAAAGGGATTAAGATAGTTGTCAAAATGTGTAAGATATATAATTTAAATGATTTGTTGGGAATTGAAAATTATATCAGTCATATCCATATGACATATATATATGAAGTACTATTGTAGAATATTATATTACAGATTTGTTTTTACTTAATGTGAAATGCCACATCTGGTATACAGAGGTTTTAAATGTAGAAACTAAAAAGCAAAACATTTTAATATTATTTAATAGCACAAAAAATGCACTTAATCTCATTAGTTGTAATATAACCTCTTTAGCATTAAAACATAAAGAAAAAATTTAATGTATTTTGAAAAATTAACCTTAATGCATAAAGTACTGCTAAATCTAAATACATGTGTTAAATAACTACTATGTTAATGTATGCTCCCAATAGTTTCAATACATAGTGACTTATAATATAATTTGAATCATGGTATAAATGGAAATACTCTTAATATCTTAGTACAAAGAATCAAAAGCAAAAGTAAGAAATTTCAAATGTAGAGAAAATTGGTGACAATATAAATCAGACCATCATCAGCCACCACACAGGGCTTAATCAGCGATCTGAAGACTGAGTACTCCCAGAATCTGACATATTTTAAAAATATTCTTATAAAATGTGCATATTCTGACTTCTAATGTAAAAATAAATATTCCAATCTTTTTTTTTCTTTCTCTTTCCCTCTCAGTCGTCTTCTCCCTCCCTACCTCCCTACCACCCTGTACACCCCACCTCCTCAGTTTTTGGGGAGAAATATTCCAAGGGGAAAAAGACACTAGATTCTCTCTCTTACTTTCTTGCTTTCTCTGTCTCACACACACAATTCTAATGTAGTTGATACTGAGGTTTGTTTTAGTAGAGAATATTTGCAACTCACCTAAGATTTAAAATAAAAATCAGGACTGAAATACTTATTCATATATAAAGTCAATATTTTAAATATAGAGAAATTGTATGTAATGGCCTGCTTGGTAGTGAAGAATGAATGGTGGAAGAATAAAAGGATGGGGGAAAAGGCAAAAAGGAGGGTAGAAATATAGAAGATACACTGAGAGAAACAATATGGTGGGAGATGATGTATGTTCCAAGTGAAGGAAGAAGGGAAAATGAGGTATGCAGAGAAAGAGTGGCTCAGCAAATGATATGGGGATACTGTGGGGAATTCAGAGGGGGTTTCAGGAATTAAAAACGTGTTCTAGAGTTTTGTCATAAAAATTAGATATGTGATCTAATCTATAAAGTTTATCAACCATTCTTCCCCATTCCCTAGTGATGGCAATCGTGCAAGAATTCATTCACAAGGACTGCAGGTCAACACTGTTGAACTCATTTCACAGAAAGAGAAAACTGGGACACAGTGAAGCTTTCTGACTAGTCCAAGTCCCAGCCAGTGTTAAAGTGCACTTCAGGTACCGACACTATTTGCAACTTATAAAACCATTTTCCCATGACAAAGGATAAATGGAAAACAAACACAGAAACACCCACCAGGGTCTCTCTTCAACCATTAAAAACAATAGTGATGACATCTTCATGTATCTTCCAGGGAAGACTAAGATCCTAAAGTTATCCTGGTTTCATTTTATAACCTGGATTGTTAAAATCTCCCTTACACTGTCATGAAGCCAAAATTACATTTCCCTTTTGATCTTACCGTTTCTCTTTTGAAGCCAAACATGGCAAAGAGAGTACCTAAATTTCCATGTAATCAATATAGCTATGGCTTTTAAAAAATAATTGCTTCCCAGGGAGATCTGATTCAGTAATTTATCTGCATTAACTTTTGGATCAGATATTTGCTTCTTGAATATAGTGGATATTTGGTATTTAAGAAGCATGGATATTGCTATTGATAAACAAAATGAGGTCTGATAGGATTACGTAGGGGAACATGCCCTGCCTTTGCAGCCCGGCGCAGGAGCAGGGCTGTTCACTCTCGCAACAATGACCGCGGTGCCTTGTGACCTTTCTTTTGTTTTACCCATCTATCTGCAAGGCTGAATGATGTAGCATCAAGACCAAAAATATCAAGGGATAGATTAAATATTAGAAATAAATCTGTGTATATTCTCTGGGTTCTAGATCACTAAGTTTCTAAATGAGATCTATCATCATAATTCTTTAAACCATGTTTATTCTTGGTTTCTTTTCTTGGTTTGGATTTTTTTCTAACTCATAGTTCATTTTCCACTTAACTTGTCAGACACACGATACCCATTCCCTTCATTTTTGCTGTTTACTATGTTATTTAGGGCAAATTAATGTTGTACTTGCAGACTTTCAGTCTTTCCCTTATAAAATAGGTAAAATGATTTTGCCCTAAATTTTTTTGGTAACTGCTAAATTAGAATTATATATTCCTCTGGCCAGTGCCCGGCACTTAGTAGGTATTCATCCTCAGTAATTAATGTGCCTTCTTGGTTTACATTACAAATGTACTTTTATATAATACCTCGTAAACAAAGAAGAGACAGCAGGCTATCACTGTTTCTACTGCTCTGGGAGAATGAAAAGAATACAAATTCTTTCACTAATCAGATGGACAGATTTGTGCCATAATGTGATTGTACAGAGAGATTTATAGTTTGCAAAGTGCTTCTGCCTTGCTCTCATGCAGATCTGACGTTTGGATCTACTGTGTCCAGCTTCATTCATTGTTGCTACGTACCTTGAATCCCTCTATTGCTGTTAAATGGCATCATTCTGTATTCCATGAAGCATACCACAGACATTGGGGCTTTGATGTCCTCTCATAAGCATAGACTCTCCTCAGACTTGAAAGATTTCACACCATCTACCTTCTGATAAATTCTGTTTAAAATGAACCTGCTTGGGTGGACGCCTTCATGAAGAACTGGTAATTGCTGTCACCTACAGAAAATTTATAAAGCCAGTTTTTTTATTATTTGCACAATTGACTTGTACCTGTTAAAAGATAAACTGAGGCATACTGAAATGTTTGAGTTTATCTGAGCAAAGATGGATTTAAATTGGACAGTACCAAACCAAAAGTGATACAGAGCGTTCCTGTCCCAGAAGCTAGGGGAAAGGCCCTTATAGAGAGAGGAGGAGGAAGCAAAGTAAGTCAATTATTTGATTGGCTATAGCTTATGTAGTTGCCTTGTTTGGGAAAGCCTAGTTGGCTATTTGCAATTGGTTGTTGCAAATGTGGGGGTTGTTTTGGATGCCAGAGTATTTGCATGAGTTGACTCTGGCTTAGATTTTGCTTTGCTTCTGTAGGCTATCAAGACACTAAAGCCACCTCAGGCTAATAGCTTCTTTGTTTATGTATTCTAACATATTATTTTGTTTTTGTTAATTAGCCCTTCTTTCTTTCTCCTCACCAATAAAGTGGCAAACTGGAGAGAATATATGTCATGCACAGTGCAGGTCAGGCAATTTATCCTCAGGTTGAATTCACTGGCTATTATTTTACAAATTCTTAAATATAGAATAATGGACACACTGAATTTTAGGGCAAGAAAGGCAATGAAAGCCCAAATCTGTCCTAACTGTTGTTCCAATGATTAACTCTCCTTCTACCAAAACATGCCAAGTAATTGTCCTGCCAGCGTGGTGCTTGTCTAGAAGCAAGCATTCCTCCAACAATCCCATGTCCCACTGGTCACCAAGAATTGACTAATTTTCTATTGTATCTGTTGCAATTATCAGAGATAAAATAGTATCAGATAATTTTATAAATCCCTGAAAAAATCCTCCCATAACTCTCAATTTAAAAAGTCATAATGACACACACACAAAAAAATGAAACCTCATAACACTAGAAACTGAAGTCTGCAATATATTGGAGTCTGAAAGGAATTTTCTTTAGTTACAGAATTAATTTGTTCTTCTTTCACTTTCTTAAAAGCTGGTTTGAGCTAATTTACTGAATAAAATCAGTGTTCCATGGATACTACTCTGAAACAAAACCATGTAGCTGAACAGATACCATGAAAGGAAGGGCTTCTCCTCACTGCTTGACCCTGTCTTGGACACATAGGATACATTCAAATTACAAAACACTGCACTTGCTCAAGTGTTCAGACATGGCAACATTTGGTACTTATTTTTCTACAACCACTCAATGACCATAACCTTTAGTAGACAATACACTGAAGGCAAGAGACACACATAGAGTCAGCAAGAGAGTGAAGACTGGACACCATTCCTTGCTGTTCTGCATTCACTGTTCCCTTTGCATGAAGTGTTCTTCCCAACATTTGGATTTGATCATTTGTATCTCAGCCAGTGTTTTTGCCTAGAATCCATTTCACTCTTCAGTAATAATTTCTTTGCTTTCTCTAAGGAAAGCCCTCCCTCCCTCTCAATCAGTCCTTGCTCCAGGTGAAAGAACAGGGTCCAGACCTGGTCACTCAGGACATTACATTGCTCTGGTGTCAATAATTCACTTGGAGAAGAACGTGTGCTTCATTTAGATAAACAGGACTTATTTCTGAGACTTAGGTTGGAATCATCAGAAATGAGAGGCCTTTTTCTTGTTAGCAACATGATAGGGAGTGAGTAGGGAGCTGCTTTCTGTCTTCCTGAGAATTCTGGGGAATTTTGGAGAATTAAGCCAACACAGAAGATAGCAGAGTCAGATGCTGGAGATGGATTACCAGGATCCAACTGTGCCTGAAGCCTGACCTGCCTCAATTCCTTGAATCAGTCAGCACCCTTTTATTTAACTCTGTTTGCTAGAAACCCTCTGATAAGCAAAATACTCCTGGTACATCAGCTTTCTCCACTCAGCTTAAGCATCACTTTCTCAGTAAGTCTTCTGCAACACAACTGCAGCCCAAACCACCTCTTTTCTCTGCCTTCTCCCTGGCTGAGTCAGGTTCCTTTGTTCTATGTTCTTATGAGATGGCATTTTTCCTTTTATCTCGGTATGTAATTTTACATTTATGTGTGTTATTATTGAATTAACATGAATCTTTCTGATAATATTGATGATGAGGATGCTGGTGAGGGTGGTGATGTTATTTATACTGAGATCTACCCTTATGTCAGGCACTGCTGTAATAGTATTGGACATAAATTCTTCTCACACTTGAAAACTGAGCAGAGGTATTCATGTTCTTACCTCAGGCCAACAAATAAATGCTAATGGATAGTAAAAATTGGACTGAGGATGGGGAACTCAATCATTAATTCATCACTTCATCCACAGCATAAAATCTGAGAATGGAACTAGTAATCTACAAGCACTGAAGTGGACATTAGGAGCAGGGGCAAAGGCAAATAAGGGATATATGTGGACTTATAGATTCATCCTTAATTAAGAATGAATTAAAAAATACTCAAATCAGTAACATGGACCTTTGGGGAAAAAAAGTCCTTGGCATAAGTGGAGTAATATATGAAAGATTCAAAGGAAATCACACCACTATAAGTGGCTTATTACAGGAAAAAAAAACAAGACTTCTGTTTTCAACAAAACAGGCAAAATCATGTTCTGCATAGGAAAAAAATAACAAAAAAGGAAATCATAAGAAGAGATCAGAATAAGGTTGTAAAAGTTAGGCTGACAAGCAGAATGAAATAAATAAAAAAGCAGATATTTGAAATGCCAAAACAACTTGTAATAATAAAATTAAAATTAAAAATCATATAAACCAAAAAGACAAATCACAGAATTAAAAGCTGCATTAGAAGCACAAAACAACAGGATTGACTGTAGAAAACTGGTTTAGTTACATAAAAGTCCAGCTTGAAAACTTCTCCCAGGATGAAGAGAGAGAGCATGAAGACACTTTTCAGGCAGTACTGGTGGCTGACCAACCCAATCCACAACCTCTTTCCCAGCCACGTAACAGCTGAGGTGGCACGTGATCATTCTGGTCAACAGGGCACAGAGTAGTCCTGGACTATATCCATTCCAAATAAAAAGGTAGAATGTCACTGGAAGAAACCCTGCTTTGGCTTTTTGTTCTCACCTCTGTTTCCTCTCTGGGATGTAGTTACGATGTCTGTAGTCGCAGCAGCCATTTTAACACTAAGAAGCCACAAGCCCATACACTAAGGCTGGAAGAACAGGAGAGACTAAGCCTAATACACTGATGTTACTTTGTAACTATTGCACTAGCCATGTCCTGTCTATCTCCTACCTTCTTGTGTAAAACAAACAGCCCTACTTGTTTACTCCACATTCTTCTGTGTATTCTGTTATTTACCTTTGAACATATTCCTAACAATAAGGGCTAAAAAATTACAAGACAGGAGGGTGGATATGGAAAACAGAAAGAGGGTCAACTTAAGAATACTGAAAATTTTCTAATTAAAAATCAGAAAAATGAAATAAAGTTTAACACAATTTTAATAGAAGACATTTGGCAGGCAAAAGAAATCTGAACAAAGTAATTGAAAGGTGTTATCATGTATCAGGCCAAATCAATAAATGTTGACTCAATTCAGGACATAGGGGAATTTTTTTTAATTAACAGGATTTTTAAAAAGCTTTACATGAATCAAATTAGAAAAGCAGATATCTAAAAATATGCTAAATATTAGGAATAGCCTCTAGCCTTCCTTCTCTCCAGAACCAAATTCCACAAAAAAAAGTAGCCATATTAGCAGTTGTAATTCAAACTCAAACCTCAGGCAAAATTTTGTATGAAGATAGCAGAAAGATATTCAGATATGTAACAGCTCAGAAAAAGTCACCCTCATCATTACTAAAGGGAGAAATACTATTGTAAGACATAAATTAGACACTAGATGAAGAATGAAAATGAAAAGTAAAAAATTGGGAAACTGATAACTTTAAACTATGTAAAGGTTGAAAAATTGTGAGTATATATCTGATTTTAAATAAACCACCTCAGTAATTATAATTTTGAAAATTACCATCCCCAAAGCAGTTTCTAGAGCAGAGTCCTAAATCCCTTGAGAGTAGTTGGCCATATACCCGCGACTCTGGTTGTCTCTCCTCCATCTGGGGAGGGTGACAGAACAGCAGTGGGACAAACTCTGATGCCCGTGATGCTGCTTTAGTCCTTTCTGACTAACATTGGATCCCCATCAAGCCTTCTAGTCTGGCAGGCACCAAAATCAGCTTTTTCTTGAAGCTCAGATATGGGTTCTTTGCAGGCACCTACAGTGTATTACCCATATCTTATTTTTGGTATTTTGATACTTTGACATAAGGGGTTTTGCTGACCCTGGAGGAACCACCTCTACTAGGACTGCCCATCCCTTGAGACTGTAAACAACTGTCTGGAAGCATACCTTTCAAATGCAAAAACAACACAGAGTCCACAACCCCATCCCCTTACTGTATCATCACATTCCAGACTTCCAGTGCCTGCCCTAATGTCTTCAGGGCTAGATACCAGACAACACAAGCCCTATGCCCCAGAGCTTGCTAAAATGATTCAAACTAGTTGACTCAAAGCCTGCTCCTTCCATGGAAGCCATAATAAAGGCTCTTTTTCCCCTTGCTTTCTCTGTCTCCTGGCCCTCCCTGGTGCTTCCCTACATGGCCCCCATTTACAGCATGATTCCTGTTTCTAGGGATCTGTGTGAATAACAGATGTCTTTTCTTCATAGCAGTCATTGCTGTGTCTGTGTGTCTTAACCATATCTATTTAAAACAAATCCTGGATACCCTTAAAACACACAAGAACCACTTACATAATTCCCTGATGTGTGTGACACACTGAATGACTGTGGAATCCCCCTTTTCTCAGCCTCTTACTGCTGGTAGCTGCTAATTTGTACTGGGCTCCCTTTTGGGCTGGCTCCATTCCTGGGGCCTTGAGCCAGTGTGGCAGATACACTCCATGAGCCAGCCGGCACAAGAGGAGGATTCTGCCCATTGTGGACCTCGCCTTCATGAGTAGCTGCAGGCAACCTTGTGAATTTACCAGCTGCAACATGAGCACCAGTCCGGTGCTCCAGTCCAAGTGTCACTCACAATTCTTATATCCCAGCTCATGGCAGCAACTACAGGGCCCCATCAGGCACTGATTCTGTCTTTCCTTAAGTAGATGGTCCTAAGGCAGTTCTAACACTTTCTCAGTTGGCTAGGATAAAGGGGAAATACCACAGCTGTTAGATCTGTAATGTTCAAACTTAAGGGCCCTTTTCATTTCTCTTTTACATGGAGGTGGGTAATGGGAATGCTGGGCATCGATTATTTAATATGAGTTCTGGTAACTTTTAGTACAAGATGGGGTTTCCTTCTCTGTTTAGAATGTGGAATGTTCTTTTGCCTAATTTCCTCAGCTTTGGGGGCCTAAGCTACAATTCCAATACATCAGGAAAAAAATCTCATTGTGTATCCTGCATTCTGGAATATAAGAAGAATCTCCATTGTGGAGGAATTTAATATAGTCAGCTTTTGAACTACTGGACGCTTAAGCAAGTACTTCCTGCTTTTATCAGTTCCTTTGTACCAGTGAAATTTTGAGGGAATTTTCATTTAAAGGTCCCAGGGCATTTTATTCTAAAGTGAGAGAATATAGAAATACCAAATAATTTAATTCTCTATGATCACATTAAAATGCATGACACAATTCTTTAATTACTATCTCAATCTAATTCTCTAAGAAGTTTGCCCTAATTGCATTGTTGTTATGCACGGATGCAAATAAGATGTTGGTTGTTTCCTTTGTAGCAAATGACTGTTTCTAATATGCACCGTTCTATTCTCTTTACTGAACCACTGGAAGTTGTTTCCCTATCACAAAGGATAATAGCTAAAGCCAGAAACCAAAGAGCACATTGTTCCCTATGAAGCCCACACCATCCCCCATATATACACCCACACCCAGCAAAGAAATGTCCGCAAATAAGGCAACCTAAAGCAGAAAATTCCCTGTAGACTGGCAGGATGGAAGTGCGAATTGGACATTTGTGGAGCAGCGCTTGCCAGAAGGTATGTGAAAAAAACAACCCCCAGCTGCTCTGCTTTGCTTTTGTGAAAAAATCTTAAGGTTGTTTCACAAACACAGGTGTGTGAGAAAGAAGAAAGAAAGAGAAGAGGAGAGGATGATATATGGAAAACTGGCAGCCATAAACAGCATCATTACTTTTTAGGGATGGAAAGTAGATGCCTTAATACAATGTGGGGCATTGCCGCACTCCTGTTAGCTGTTTCCATTGATGCTGAGGGGCACACTGCAGCTTGAATAGTTACTAGTAGGTGGGGGAAGATCCAGAGCTGGCTCAGGGAGGGGTCTGAAGCCTGGTTAAAATGATTTTTTCTTTGAATCAGCTAAATGGAAGATTTATAATTTGTAAAATTACCTCACCTTAAAATCAAATTTGTATTCCTATAGGAAATAAGTAAGAATAAATATTTTTTATATGAATTTTTATGTATGCACACATATGGGCACATATTTATCTTTCAGTTTATTTCACTTGCCATATTTTGTCCTTCTGCAAAATGCCTGTGCTATGGAACACTTCATGCAAGTGTGTAGTGGTCTCAAACTTGTACATCTCTATTTTTCCAATCATGATGTGGACCTGGAATTAATTTTGTAGATTAGATTATGTAATAAATGGCCTAAATGAAATTTTATATTTTATAGATCAGGGTCAGATTTGGATTCAAGAGATCATAATGATCAAATTCTCTCCTAACTTCTGCCTGAAGGAGCTTTGAGTGGTGACACTTACACTTACTTGTGATCTTTGGACTTTAGTGAATTATTTCTTTAGTTAAATGAGCACTTGGGATTGATACACTTATTTTCACTGAAACCTCCTGGAGCATTCAGGTCTGTAGAAATAAAGCCCTTTATTTTAACATTCAGGGAAGAAGAAAGTGACTTTGTAGGTGAACTAATGGCTTTGACAAAGCTTGGAATAATTCAGGCTCTCTCCAAATGCTTTAAATATTAGGATTGAAAATTTGGCATATCATCAGCACAACATTTGCCTATCCCTTGACTATCCTGAGGAGGTTATTCAGTACATTGGATGGTAGCATTTCAGAAGGACAAACAGATGATACATTGGCTTCTTCTGTAGCCTACTCTGCCAAGATACTTGCATTTTGCCTGCTGAGGTTTTATTCCCCCTTCTGTAATAGCATTCCAATTTCCCTCTGTAGAAGCACCCTCTTCAGGATTGCCAGATAGAACACAGAGCCCCCAGTTAAATCTGCATTTCAGAAAAATAATAAATAACATAAATGCAATACATCCAAAATATTGCATAAGACATGTTCATGTTAACACAAAATCCATTGTTTATCTAAAATTCAAAGTAAACTGTGCATCTTGTATTTCTTTGCTAAACTGGGCAACTCTAACCCTTTTCTACTCTCAATGCATTTAGTTCATGTGCAGTTGATTCACCATTTGGGAGCAAGCATGTGACCCAGACCTGCCAGTTAGAGTATGGCTGTAGTTACTGATTCAAGGATTAGCCTATCACTATGTCAATAAGAGTACTTCTTGGCCCTTTTACAGGAAACTTGTGGTGAGAGAAGCCTTCTTTTCCATTGTGGCTATTTAGAAAGCAAACCTAGAGCTGCTGGAGAAAAACATGTTCCAACAGCTTGTCTAAGAGTGAAATTAACCCACAAGAAAGTAGAGTCAAGGGAATAGAAAGAAACTGAATTTTGACACCATTTGAACTTGATCTGCCTGTGCCTGAAGCTCAAAACCTTACTTGAACCAATAATTTCTATTTTTATTTAAGCTCATTTGAATTAATAGGCTTTTTGAAATCTTTGTTCTTGGTCCTGTTTTTAATTTGTGTACACTTGCTTCTACCTCAGCAGATCTGTAAATGAGATGAATTTCTCTATGACACTTTGCTTGCAGTTAATGACACATTTCTCCATTTGTAAAATTAAAGTAGTTCTGGATCAAAACCTCTGTTCTCAAATTGTTGGGAAATCACACCTTTGGGACTCTTATTATCCTTCCTTAAACAGTAAAAGAACAGAATGAGTTAAGAATAATATTCCATTATATGGATATACCACATTTGCTTATCCTTTTATCAGGTGATGGGCATTTGGATTGTTTCTACTTTTTGGCTACTGTGGATAGCGCTTCTGTGAAAATTCATGTGCAAGTCTTTGAGTGGACATGTGTTTTCATTTGTCTTTCATTGCTCCTTGCTGTCGTTTGGTGTCACCGTTGGGCATGGTCTTCCCCTAGGCTTGGAGCTCTAATACAAGCAAAGTCTTTCTTGTTTGGTACTGTTTTTCTGGTTTCGTCCATCTAAAATCCATCCATCACTTTCAGGAAGATTGCTACAATTGCTTTACTATGTTAATCAATGGTTCAAAACTTCTCATAACCTGTCATTCTCAAAATTAAATTCCAAACTCTTTAACTTTTAAGATTTTCATTAATATGGGTTTTCAACTCCAAATCATACTTACCTGCTCCTCCTGGACATGACATGACAAAATTCTGGATGACCCTCTTAAGGGTTAAGACTCCCCTAGGCCAGCAGCCTCCATGCTCATTCCTCTCATTGGCCTTAGCTCACATTTACTCTCATCCAGCCATTCTGATCAGATGGATTTCTTCCCTCTATGCACTTTTCCAAATCTTTCTGCTATAGCAATCTATTACAGAGTGCTTTACCTGGTCTTGGTTTCCAAAGCACTTAATGCCCTTATCATACATATTTGTATTTAATCACTAATTGTCTTATATTGCTCTGTAACTGCTTACTGGGCATATCCCTCTAGCCTTAAGAAAGGTCCAGAATGGCAGGCATTGTGTCTGAAAGGAGGCAGATATGAAAAGATTTTAAAAATCCTATGATGGCGTACTTCTGATTCCAGTAATGGATAGCTGGTAATTCAGAGCAAACTTTCCTATAAGGATTACTTGAAAAGCTGGACAAAATATTTTGAAAATCTGGTTTAGTTACTGGATTAATATTTAAATAAAGAGAGAATCTGAAACTCATAGAGAAGGTAAAGGACAAAACTGAGAACTGGACACTCTGATAGAAGGATATAAACATTTTGAAAAAGAACCAAAGAAGAATATTACAATTGAAATTAAAAATTACCTATATTAGTATGGATTTAACAACATATTTGATGCCACAGAGGAGAGGACTAGTAAACAGCCTGATAAAAATGAGAAAATATCCAGAATTAAGCACAGAGTAACAAAAATGTGGAAAATAGAGAAGAGATGGTAGATTCATAGAGGATACAAGGAGAAAGTCTAGTATATAAGTAACCAGAGTCCACAAGGAAGAGGGAAGAGAAAATGGAGCAGATACAATATTTGCAGGGATAATGACTGAAATATTTTCTAAACTAATGAGATATCAAACCTGGTTAAAAAATAATTACATTCTTTATTATTCACAGATCACATGACAGTCCATGGTGGGAGGAAGGAATAAAGATTAAATATTAAAATCTGTGAGGTTATCAAGGTTGTTGCATATATAGTCAAATCAATTATACTTCTGTACAACAGCAATGGACATTTGAAAAGATAAAATTTGAAGTTCTTTTTGTACTGCAATAGATCGATTTTTACATTCCTTGTGTTAAAAATAAAATGTTGAAGACCTACATGTAGAAAACCATTAAATATTATCAAGCAAAATAAAACACAAATTAAATGGAGGGAAATACCATGTTCATAGGTTTTTTTCTAATTCAATATTATTATATTGATTAGTAATATTGATCAATATTATACAGATGTCAATTTTTCCCAAACCAGTCTTTAAATTCAATGTAATCCCAAACAAAATCTCATTAAATCTCTTTTTGTGTATGCATATTGTGTGCAGTTTGTGAAAATTGAGGAACTAATTCTTTGATTTGCATGTGGCTCTGCTAAGGGCCACAAATACCCAAACAATATTGAAGAAGAACAGAGTTAGAAGATCTACACAATCAGATATCAAGGTTTGTTATAAAGGCATAATAACTAAAATGATGAGGTATTTTTAACAATTTTAAAAAGCAGGTATTTTAACAATGAGGTTTTATTGCAAGAAGAAATAAATAAACCAATGCATCATAATAGAAAGTCTAGAAACATACCCACATATATGCAGACACTTGAATTTTTGTAAAATATAGTACTGCAGAGTCTTTTAAATATATTCTGAAACAATTGTATATATCTTGGAACCCACACCTCACATGATAGATAACAAAATAAAATTCTTCAGGCATTTTATATCTATATTTGAAAGACAAATAAAATGTTCAGGAAATAAGTCAGAAAATACCTTAATGGTCTCAGGAGAGAGAAGCATTTCTTAAATAGTACATAGAACACACACAGCATAAAGAAAAAGATTAATGAAGCTAAGAATTTCTGTTTATCACCATTAGGATAATAAAAAGGAAATTATGAAACAGGATATTTCTCACATAACCAAGAAGGAGGTGACAACCAGAATATTTAAAAAAATATCCTGTAACTCAATAAGAAAAAGACAACCAAACAGAAAAATGGACAAGCAGCTGGAATAGGCACTTCGCAAAAGAGGATACACAAATGACTTGGCATTTTCTACCAAAGTTCAAGATGAGCACACTTAATGACCCAGGGTGCCACTTCTAAGTATATACTCAATAAAAATCTGTGCACAGGTGCACCACAAGACACACACAAGTATGTTCACAACAGCATTATTGGGAATAGCTGAAAACTGGAAACAATCCAAATATCCATCAATAATGGGCTAGACATAAATTGTGGTATCATCATATATGACCCATACCACCATACCTTATACAGCAAGGAAAATGTGCAAAGTTCAGCTACGCCTAAACATGGATACAGCACAGTCTGGATGAAAAATGTCAGACTCAAATTATCTATGTGTGTGTATATACACAAACACACATGCACACAGGTATAGATTTTGTTCACATGTACACATACACACACATAGATAGATACTATGTATATAAAGTACAAACAGTTACAGTCTTTACAGTTCAGTGCTTGGTGGTAAAAATGCAGAGTAAAGAAGGTTTTGCCTTATCTTTAAATATAGTAGTTACTTTGCAGGGAGAGTAGGATAATGATTGGGAGCTGACACTGATGTGATTTTTGGGATCTTGGCATGTTTCATGTCTTGACTTGAGTAACGTGAGGACTGTATGCTTCTCAAACTTTACCCTAAAAGTATTGTTTGAAAAGGAGGGCAGAGAGGAGGAGAAGAGAACATGAATAGCTCATACTGAGCACCATTTACTTGTCTGGTGACCTTAGGCAAATTGCATTATCCCTTTGAACCTTATTTTACTTGTCTGTAAAATGGGAATCATGTAGCTTCTGCACAGAACTTCCAAGAGGATTATGAGATCCTGCATTCAAAAGTACTTTATAAAGATGTAAAGCACCTTATAAATTTTCAGAAAAAATATTATTATATTAACATCTGTCATTCTAGAATTATAATAGACATAAAATTCTCAGGTTTGAATGGGTCTTCAAAGATTATTCAGTGAATTCATCAGAAAAATCAGAATAGAATTGAATTAGGAGGAAGCTTTAAAATGGAATTATTTTTAATAAAGTAGATTTCTTCCAACTTAAGAATTTTTTTTATTCTGTACAGATATACATAGCACCTCATCCCCACTACTTCTGTATCCTGGATCCCACTATCAAGTTCCACAGAATCTTGTTTTTTCTTGAGCTCTCTTACCTATCCCCAGGAAAAACCCTTATAGGAAAAGATTCAGAGAGAGTAAGCTGGAGACTCAGGGAGTTTTGTTGGTACCAAGCACAGAGTAGAGCCCCTACAGTACCTTGAATAGTGGTAGTGCTTCCAGAGAGAAACTCAGAGAATTCCTGAGTTAAATAGGGCACTACACTACTCTCCTAGATCCTTGAGAGAAACACTCTTGGACTGTGGCAAGTTTTTAATTAATTTCTAGAGATTTGAAAAAGTTGATTTTGACAATTTTTGTCAATGTTCTCATTGCTTTTATGGAGATGTAGGTTTTCAGAGGCTCTTAATCTGCCATTCCTGCTGATGCCCTTCTAATGTCCCCGTATCCTGACATGGCCTCCTTTTCCCCTACCCCATCCCAACAACCTGTCACTTATATACCTTCCATACACAGCCTGAAATAAGTTTCACCAAAGCTGCCCCATTAAACATAAATAGCTGGTAGCCACTGTCCATCAGCACCACTCACTTTTTTGGGGGACAGTCATAGCTCTTGCCTATGGTTTTTCTGGTCCCTTGCTCACATACTCTGTTTCTTTGACATCAAACCCCAAACGTTCAGGCTATTCTGGTAAGACTGTATTTCTCAGTCACTCTTATTAAGCCTATTTTGATTAAATCCCTACCAGCCCATTACAGTGCTCTTTACCCTTTCATCCCTGAACACTGATGTCAGTAGCAGTATGCCCCACCACCAGGTCCTGGGGTAGAGAACTGTTTCTTTAGGCTGTAGCACCTACATTCCTGAAAGAGCTCTTTCCTTTCCCTGGTGTCAGCTGCCACAACCATACAAATGATTTATAAATCTCTCCAAGCCTTCTCTGATCTAAACTCGTCATATATCTCTCAATGTCTTTAAGACATTTCCACTTTGCTATATCTCCATTAACCCTAACACAACAACCTAAATGGAACTCCTATAAAACTGGCACATCTACTGTCACATTCAAGAAAGAAAAACCAATTTTGACATCTAAAAGGATTTTAAGGTAATTCAAAAATCACTACAAAAAGAAAAAAGGAAAAGAAACCAAGGAAGAGTTTCTTAATAATAGCAAAAAAAAAAAAAGAGAAATGTTTAAATGCCTTCATCAGCATGTCTTCTGCATCTTTTGAAATCATATCATGGCAGCTAGCCAAATAACTCTCCCTCTCATTCTCAAAACTCCCCCAAACTCTCCCTCAAGCAGAGCATATGCTAGACATTGTTTGCCTTGTTACCACAGAGCCCACCCCCATCTCATGGTTTTATCTATAAATAACTTTTTGTCCTTTCCATTATGAATCAATCAGATCAGTCTTCTTTATTCTCCCTCTCATGCATTACCCCAGTTCTACACAATGAAGCCTTAGAACTTAACCCTGTAAAAACGGAGTTCTTGGAGTGTAAGGAGGAAAAAGATAATGTGAACAATCACATATTGATATTATTTTTTTATATTGTATCATGATATTCTGAACTAAATAAGTCTCCCTATTTCCTTCCTCAAATGATACCCTAACACTGGTCTTCTTGGTGATTATCATGATATAATCTTCAGGTTTTAAGCGGCCCCTCAAGACTTCATGCATGAACTTAGAAGCAGTTTTGAAGAAAAAGTGCCATTATGAGTTGCACTGATACTGATGCTTCAATTAAAAAAAAATTATTATAATGAGGCAGAGTATCCAAAATAACCAACCACAGAAAAAAATATTTTCATCATCATGATCAGATCAGGGCAAGAGGATACACATTTGTATTCAGATTATTCAATAAGTTAATGAAATACATACCATGTATCTAATATTTCTAAAGATGATTCTTTGCATTGGTGGTAGAGGAAGACTCAGCAAAGGCTTTTGAAAAAAAGTGGGCTTTGAAATAGTCCACTAGAAGGTCACAGAATGCTGCAAGAGTAACCTCAACATATGCCAAGAGTGGGCATGTACACTGAACACAGTGAACACTCAGTTTGCTACAGGTTGGGCACATGAGGAGGACAATGTCTAGCACACATTTAGTCATCAGGAAGCATTTCCAAGAATTAAGAATTAATGAATATAAAATACAGATGGAGTGATAATTTAAGTCATCCAGTTGACCGTTCTGGGAAGCTTGAATATATCTGGGAAACAATAGAGAGTGAATATTTTTTTGAAGAAAATATTTCCACTTTATATGATATTAACATTTTCATAAATGAAAGAGGCTGAAGGGTAGTGGGATAGTGAAGATAAGAGCTCTTATCTGTGTATAGTTTTTATGAATACTTGTATCTTCAGATTCTTTTTGGGCAAAATATGAATTACATTAAATCAGATTCACATGCAAAAGAGTAAGTGAGGAAAGTACCTATTTATGTCAATGCAAATTAAAATGAGTTAGTTAATGAAATGTGAACAAAATAGTTACTGTTCTTAGTTAATATAAATTCAATATGACTCCTTTATTTCTCACTTTTATGTTTTTCTCCTTCCATTCACAAATTCTGAACATTTTCCCCTTGAAATAGCTTTTGTTGAATTTCCATTATGTGTGTGGCTACAAAATTCAGCATCTTCTTCTTGAATACCTGGAAATCATGCAGAGACAATAACTGGAATTTAACCACAACAAACAAAGGAACCCATTTCAATGAATCTAGAAACAGAACTAATCCTGGGACATCAATACACATATGGGGACTGACAAAAGGCAGCTAGGATGCAGCAGAATCCATTTGAGTGTGGGCAGCAGTGAAGAGAAGAAATGTGGAAGGTGGAGACTCAATACATCACATCTCAGAACACATCTTTATAAACATAATTCTGGAGAGTGAGGATCCTCACCACTCTAAAATGAAAAATTATAGTTTTTACTTTCAAGAATTAATCTAGAGCAAGGTTTCCCCTTTCACCCATAAATACCTTATTTGTAGCTCTTTCCCAAAGCTCCAGTTAATTTCTATCATTTTGTGTATCTGAATTGTACCTATTTTTCCAAAATTTACTCTTACCCACTATCCTCCAGAACAACTGACATGAATTCTTTACTGAAATGTTCTCCCTATTGTATTGAATAATATATCAGGTACATGTACATAAGCATCACCTGCCCCAAAAATGTAAGTTTCTAGAGAAAAAGTACACTCCTTCTCTGTTAACTATGCTTTTCGCCAAATATAGGTGGTGGGAAACCAAAGATAACTAACAGGTTGACATTAATGTATTTATTACATTATCATACATATAATCTACATATAATGTAAATTAGTGAAATGTGTTTAGTTAATTTCTGCATCAAACTAAACCAGGTATCTTCCTAATTGACACTTTTTTGAGGTGTTATTGATCTTGGAACTGACAACTACCAAGAACTGCTCCAAAAAATTATTGTCTATTATATTACCAAACACCACCTCACTTTATGAGAGAAACAATATACCACACCATCATAATTGTTGGCAACAAGTGCTTATTAGAAGGAAGATCTTTTAAGTATCAGAGCAGATTAATGTGTGTCTGTCCAATATCAGCTGCTATCGCAGACTCTGAGTTGGAGATTATCATTCAGGATGCTTATTGGAATTTATAAGGAATGTATATAAAGAATGCTTTTGGGACCAATCAACACCCTTGAAAGGAAGAGAAAGAGGCAGAAATAGCAGAGGGAGGAGCTGGGCAGCAACATGGGGATCGGAGAGTTCTGTTGCTGGGGTGGCCTTCACAGGACTCCTAAACTGGGTATATGAGCCGGACTTGGTAACACCATAAACCCATTAGTCACTGATGCAGGCTATTCCAGCAGTGGGCATGCTCTTAGGTAAGGCTGCTTTATTTAACAGAGGCAGCACTCCTAGTAACTGGAGAAAGGGGTAATCTGGGTGGCCCAACACACCATCAATTATAGCTACTGTTTATGTTATTATTGCTATTTCTTGTTATTTATTTGTTCATGAAGATTTCTCCTCTCTCTAGTTAGATTGCTTTGTGAGTTCAAACCATGTCTTATGTCTCTGTCTCCCTAAAACCTGGCACAATTCATCATCATAGGTATATAATAACTGCAGCTGGTAGTCATATATTAAAAGCAAGATTTATCTTAAATTCTGATATTACTTTAAAAGCAATTTATTTGACCTTGAATACAAGGTTTTGAATCAACTGTCTGACAAGACTTCATTCAAAGAAGTGTTTGGGTTTGAATTAGACAGAAAGGAAGATGGTGTAAGTGTGGAGAGGCTCAGTAGGAAATGTTCAGTGTGGATTTGATGAGGCAATTACAGGCCGTGCTGGCAGCTGTCAGGTTTCAAGGAGGAACTTCAGGGGGGTCCTGACCACTGCCATGTGATCACTCACAGAGAAATGGTTTCATGGTGGCTCTTTCAGATTCAATGAGCTCCAAATCAAGTACTTCCGGTAATTCAGAGAAAGGTCAAAGTTGTAAACCACCTAGTTTAATATATTAGCTGAAGAATTTCTCATTCTTTTGGACCCATAGTTTATTCACCCAATATAATAATGTGGCATTTATAATTATAGATTTTTTGTGAATAAAACATCCAGCAAAATGAGCAGAATGAGAAAGATATGAAGCTAATCCCTTGTGGTGTTTAGCAGCAAGGCAGTTAAGGAGAAGGGGTTTTGAAGTCACAAGAATCTGGATTAGACAGGACAGGGCTGTAAGGATTACCCTGTAATTGTGGTGCTGCATTCCTGCCTGACTCACCTTTGCTACCTGGCTCCTGCCTCTCAGTTTATCTGGCACCTGTTCTGGTTGGATTCATTTGGATTCCAGCTTTGGTGTTTACTCTGAATAATCAGCTGGGGCTCAGACTCTAGAATGTTGATCCATTTCAAAGTATGGCTGTTATAAATACAAACTCTTCTTTCCATATCCAGACCTAAAAGGAGAATAACTATTTATGAAGTAGGATTATGGAAGCTCTAAAGAGTTCAGCCTTCCTTACCTGGCTTTAAGTGATAGATGCTATTACACCATGAACACCATGGATGACGTGGTATGATGTATTCAGGTTTAGGTCAAACACCCACCCCACCTTCAAAAAAAAACAAAAAAACCAGTATCATAAATTCATACAATACGCACTTAAGTTTCACAAGCAGCTTCCTAAGAATCAAATCTTAGGGTCTCCCACTAGAAATTATTTAATTTCATTTTAAGAGGAAAAGACCTCAGGACAGTTAAATTCAGCAGTAATATAAATATAGAGGAATAAAATTGTATATTCTACACCTGATGTTAAAGATTGGGGAAGGCATCCCAAAAAGGTTGAACCACATTCTGATTTGACAATAAAGAACTTCGAACACTTCATAGTGAGACACACTAAGGACTGTGAGAATGCACAAGCATCACCCACTGGTCTCTTAGCCAGAGTGGGACTACATCCCAAAGGCATATCTGGCATCAAGAACCTGAAAATCCAAGGTAGGGGGTGAGATGGGCGCCAGGGTCCAGCAGAGCCTGTTCTGTATTTCCAGGGGGATTCTGGGTCCTAAATCTGCTTGGGACAGAAACCCCTTTTTGCCCCTTTCTACACTCATCACACTGATTTTAGAAATTCACAGAATCCTTCCCTTTCAGCAGCTACGGAAGCTACAAATTCCAAGGGAGAATTCTTTATCTCCCTGAATTTGGGTAGATGTAGGCAATGTATTTACTTAATAGCAAGTGAGGGAAAACAGCTTTTCTCTGCTGTTCTCTTGGGCTCTCACTTGGGCTTTCCAAAATGCCTAACAATGGGGCACTGGCTACATTTAACTCCATTTGTCACTAGCTGTAATGCCTGAAACAGATCTTTCAGTTTCATTACCTTTTATTTTAAAAAATACAACTGGAATTTACATATGATAGAAAATCCACATAGCAACAGGAGCGTAGAAAAACAAGCAGGTGTTAATAAATTTTCAAGAAACATTAATCTGTTTCTGCAAATACATCCTGCTGTTCATTTAAATGGAATGTTACTCCATAAATTTACTACTTCAGTCACTCTGAGCTATCAAAATATAATATATAACACCTTTCATGATCAAAGTGAAAGTAAGTTTAGAAATCCAATTTGTTTTTTTCATTTAGGCTCTTTATTTAACTTTTGCGTTCTAGCCCTCATTTTAATCAAACTTCAGTTTTGTTTACTCATAATTTAGGTATACTTCAAAAGTTGTCCTAGAATGTTGCAGTTGCCAGAAATAAGGTACCATTGTAAACTAAATATATCTATAAATGAGAAAAAATGCTTTCTATCTGTCACATTTAGAGATTTAAAATAACTTACCATGTGCTATTCAGAACTGGTGGTCATTGATGGAACAAGAAGTAACCATTGGAGGAACTGTGAATAAGTTTATCTTTCTTGGAAAAAAGTGAGAAAGGAGTAATAGATTTGTGTGGCCTGTGTGGGCTTTCTCTGTCTCTGGTCATCATGACACAGGCAGTATATACAATCTGAGGTTGATAATAAGGAAACTGTAGATGGAATCCATCGTTTGAAGGGATTGTCAAAAACATCGAAGGAATCAAAACAAAAAAGGGATTTTAAACAATCACCTCTGAGGCGATAGATGAAGACACTAGATCAAAAGGTCAGGAGAAGTATGGTGGTGGTCATAGGGCAACTCTTGCTTTTCATCCTGAGTCTTTCTGCTATATACCATTTTTCACTATGTGCCTATATTATTTTAATTTAAAAAATAGGAAAGACAATCACAAAATAATTTATAATTTTAAATTTCTGATGTCCACTTAGTTAAAATCATTTTAACTTTTTAACTGTAATGGGTAGATGAAAAATTTGAATTTTCACAGTAATCATCATCATCTGCAGTCCGTGCTACCTGAAATACAGTCCATCTAAATACAGATGGTTCCCATCTTATGATGGTTCAACTGAAGATTTTTTGACTTTACAATGTTGTGACAGCTCTACACAAAAACTAGAAACTTTACCTTAGATTTCGAATCTGGCTCTTTTCCTGGGTTAGTGATACGCTGTTGGTCATATGCTGGGCAGCATCTGTGACTGCAGCCCCCAGGCAGCCATGTGATCATGAGGGTGAATGACTGATACATTGACAACCATTCTGTACCTGTATAACCATTCTGTTCTTCAATTTCTGAACAGTACTCAGTAAATTACAGGAGATATTCAGCATTACTATAGCATAGGTTTGTGTTAGTTTATTTTGCCTAGCTGTAGGCTAAGCATTCTGAGCATGCTTAAAGTAGACCAGGCCAGGCTATGATGTTCAGCAGGTTAGGTGATTTAAATGCATTTTTGAGGTACAATATTTTCAATTTATGGTGGGTTTATCAGAAGGTGACCCATTCATAAGTCAAGGAAGATCTGTATGTTGTGTTCTTAAAGAAGCTTTTAAAGTCTCATTTTAAAGCTTGATTCATAGGATGAATCTGATTTTACCAGGATGGATTTTCTGAGATAAGACTTAGACAATCAAGACAAAACTGACCAGCATTGTGAGAACTCAGAACCTGTCTATTTCCTTTCCCTTCCACTACAATGGCCAGAGGGCCCTATCTCCCTTTCTTCTCTCATTCCTCCTACAAAGATTCCCTTCTGTTAACACTGGACTCCTTCCTGTCCCTTATCTTGCTCTTCAGAACACACCTGTTTGGGGCACTATGTTCCGTGGTTTAGAGGTTCAGAAACACTGTATCTTTTCCATGCATGGAGTTTACAATCCATGCTTAAACCTACAATTTAATTTTATCTTCTAAGACTAGGGAATATCTTAAAATTTAAGGGATAAGATTTACATTTAGGTCCTTGGTAGGTAAAGTAAAACTGAAAGCAAATAAGGACCTAAAAGGCAGGGATGGATCTGTAGCAGGTCAGGACAGGGCAAGTTCAGTGCAGTTTGGAATCTGGCTGTATGTGTTGCAGGGGGCCATTGGGGGAGGAGTTGGTATTTCAGCCATAAAGGTTAAGTCGAATTTGGAAGTATTCAAAGGGAAAAAGAAACGGAATGGAAAGGAGCAATAGACGTTCTCAAATTAGTAAGGTAACTACATACAATGAAGTTTTAAGTTATTATTCATTGTCTTTCATTCATTCACTCACATAAAATTCATCCTGTGGTAGCAATAAGGCATTGGAGGAAGGGCTGGAGAGCAAAAATGTGTAAGACCCTGTTCTTGGGCTGGGGGATCTCATAGTCTACAGGGATAGATAAGGGTGGATACAAATAGCTGCAATACAATGAGATGCATTCTGCAATGCAGGGCAAATGAGAGCAATGGGGGCAAAGAACGGGGCACAGTGGAGGAAGTAAATGGGGAAGAAGGTTAAGTCAAACTCCACAGAGGAGGAGGCATTAGATGTGTATCTCTGAAGGCTGAACGGAAATATCTCAGGTGGAGAAAGAAAAGAGGGCATTCCAAGAACAGAAAAGCTGCAGCAGGTACAGATGGAGACCAGAAAGGCCCTGATCAGGGAATGGTGAATGGTTCCACATGGCTATGCAAACAGAAGGCGTAGGTAGCATGGGAGGAGATTGTGAAGGGCCTTGTGTACCATGATAAGTAACATGGACCTCACTTTCTATCCACTGGAAACCATCGAAAGCATTAAAACAGAGAAATGATGCCATCAGACTTATGTTTCAGAATATATAAACTTATTTTCAATCTTCTCTTGTATGACTCTGTACTCCCAACTTACACATTTCTTCCGCCTTAAGAATTGAAAACAAACCTAAAGAAACAAAACCCCATGCTCTGGCAACCCTGGCTAACTCTGGCTCTCTCCTTCCTCAGAGTCAGAGGCTCCTCACACACAAATCTTGTTTTCTTTGTTTCCCAGTCAACAACCCAATGCAGTCTAGCTCTTAAGCCCATTTAACATCTTAAGTGCTTGACTACTAAGGGCCTCCCAATTTCCAGACATAGCCCCACATTCTGTGGCTCCTGAGAGGCCTTTGACCCTGAGACTGCAACCTTGTTGGATCTTTCCCAGCATCTAAAAACCTCACCCTGCCGGTTCCCCTCAAGATGTCTAACCAGGCCCCCTAGTCTGCTGCCCGCCAGCCCTTCCTCCCCCCACTCAAACCTCAGTGTTTCTCTGTGCTCGGTTCTCTCTCCTTCCTCACCCCTCCTTGAGGGACCCCCTCTACTCCTATGGCTTCACTTGTTCTTTATGGGCTGAAGGGTGTCCCTAACTAAAATTTGTGTGTTGAAGTCCAACCCCTGATAGCTGAAGAATGTGATCTGTTTGGAGATAGGGCCTTTACAGAGGTAATTAAGTTAAAATGAGGTCATTAGGGTGGACCCTAATCCAATATGACTGATGTCCTTATAAGAGGAGGAAATTTAGACCCAGAGATACAGGAGCAGACAGTGTGAATCACAAAAAAGAACAAAGAGAGCCATGGACAAGCCAGAGGGAGAGGCCTGGGGCAGAACCTTGTCTCATGGCCCTCTCCAGCTCTGCCAGCACCTTGATCTGACTTCCAGTCTCGAGGCTGTGAGAAAATAAATTTTTGTTGTTTAAGCCACCCAGCCTGTGGTATTACCACAGTCCTAGCAAACTATTACACCCACCATATCTAGGCTAATAGCTAGCAAACCTGTAGCATGCCCCTGAGATAGATGCACAGGGCCAATGCTGATCCCACATTTCACCTGGGTCATCCATAGACATGCCCTTATTTTATTATATTTGCCCCCAAATGTACCCCTCTTCAAGTTTTCCTTTTTCTTGGTGACTGACGCCATTATCTAACTAGTTATCCCAGATTAGAAGTCAGTGAAGACCTCTCCTGTTGTCTCTATTCACATTCCTGCAATCCATAGGCCTGTCGTTTCTTCCTCTCATACATTCCTCAGTTCTGTTTTCCCTGCCACCTCTGTTCCAGTCCAGGTCACATTTCTTGACTGCTATTGCAAAGATTTCTAACTGGTCTCCCACTGTCATCTTGCAACTCTCAAGTCCAGAAAGAGTAATCCCTACAAAGTGAAAATACTATCTTATTAGTCTACTGCTTAGAAAACATCAATGGTTCCCCTTTGGACATGGGGTAATGTCTAAACCTTCTGTATCATATCAGGCCCTTCATGATCTGATTTTTCCCATGTCCAATTCCATTTCTGACCACTCCACTCCTTGTACTTACATTCTGTCAGTCAGAACTGCTGGGAGTTCACAGCTGGGATCGTAGGGACCGATGGACACCAAAAGAGGTAAATTCAATGTGAAGATTTCATTTCTAAGGTCAAGTCGGGGGGAAGAAATGGTAAAGCAAAGACAGGTGCCATAATTATCCCTGTGATATGAGATGTAGTCCATGGACATGTTAGAGATCCATACATTTGTTGATCTTCTGGCACTCAGATTCAGAACTGTATGTATGCAGAGGTCATGAGGGTTTTGAATTTCCAGTCAAAGAGAGTCCCTCAAAAATTGGGTGTGTAGTCTAAAATTATCTGGTTTGGAGAATTCCAGCATATCTGAAAGTTTACTTTTAAATGTTCTAGTTGTATTGGCTTTTGTGAGTTTGCCCATGAGTCCAACTGGCCATGGCCCCGAGACAGTGGCAAGCTGTGATAAAATCACTTCCCACATTCTTCCAGGGCCGTCTGCAAGTTAGGTAAAAGAATAAATAGATTTGGGCTTTTTGTAGGGATTCTTATTTCTCCCAAATGCATTACAAATAACATCTCTTGTCATCTTGGGGGAAGATTCAGGTTTTTTCCAATCTTGGTGAGCCTGACTAGTATTATGAATGCCCTCACTGTCCTCTCTGATAGAAGTATCTGTGCACCCAAATCTACCAACAGAGAACTATACAAAGAACACCTTTCCAGCCAGATGTCTCTCCTAAGGGCCTCACCTGTGCTAATACCTCCATTTTGGTGGGATGATCAATGAAGAGGCAATTGACAAATAATTGGTGTCATGTGGGTGGCAAATACTCCTAAAGGGCCATACTTGGTTTATGACTTTAAAAAACCCCACCAGACTATGAATATCTAATCACAGGCACTTTATTCTCCAGCCCCAGTTTTGAGAACTAACTCATGATATGTGGCCAAAGACATTCTAGGTGAGTAGGATAAGAAGTGGCCCACCTGGTGTGCACCGACTGCTGTTGTCCTTCCCAGATATTCCTATTTGGTAACAATCTTCTGTGAATTGTCCGTCCGGACCATAGAGATAATACATATTTTCCCCACCATCTGAATTATTTACTTACAGAGATAAACTTCAAGTACTGAAATCCTATTTCTGTAGGATGGAGTAGAAGTGCTGGGCCCAGAGGCTTGTCCTCCAGTTCAGTCTGAGAAATTGTTCACCGTAACTCTGGGTGACAGTGTGTCCCAGACTGGATCATCCAAGTCCTTCTGAAATAGACGCCTGATTCTGAAATAGCACGATTTCATTTTGTCCAAGGTCTTAGGTGAGAAGGAAGGAGTTTATAGATTAGTAACATGTGTTGCACCTTGGAATGGTAGATGAATATGATGGAAAGCCAACAACTTCTTATTTTGAATTAACAAATGCCTACTTGACTATCTGTAAAAAAAACCTAATTCACCCAGAAGTAGACCCTCCCTGCAATGACTACCCAACCTTTCACTGCTCTTATCATGTGGCCAGCTATGAATAGGACTGCTATATATGATGGTCCAATTATGAACTGCGTGACTACAGCAGAGACTAATCATACTGAAGCACATGTGCACGGCGCCTCTTGAAGTTGTGTATCAAGCAGCCTGCAAAGCCGCACACAGTGGCCTTACACACTTTCTCTGGCTCCCATCTGTGCACTTCCAAACCCCTGGGCCTTCATGAAGGTCATTAGCAGAAAATGGAAACCAAGGGATTTTCATCAAACTTTTCCAGGTGCTCACAGGAGGGCAGAATTACATCCTCCCTAATAGCCACTGTCCCTCTGTCCAGAAGGAGAAACCCTTTATTTATTAAGAGAAGAGAGAAATGGTTTATGTAGTGGCAGAAATCCCAAGTTGCTTAAAGGATTCTGGAAAGAAACTGAAATCCGGATCATGCTAAATTAGAAATGAGAATACAAAAGCAGGTAATAAGCTCAACTAAGAGGTATATCAGGGAGCCCTGAATGAAAACTGGTTTCAAGGGATAATAAGGTAATGACGGTTTAACAAGGAAGCAGCAAAAGCTTTATCCCAGAAGCCAATTTTGGATGAAGTTTTGGGAGAATGGAACTTCTGGTGGGTGAAGTCATTCAGGTAAATCATTTCTTTTCCTAGGTATCTTTTTGTGTGTTGTATTTCAAAATCAATTTAAGGTACCTGATATTCCCATTTTTTGCCTCTTCTCACCCAGTTTGATTATGCTGCCTGATTCACTCTCCACATGACTGTTCACTCTGCTTTGTGTGTGAGGACCTGACACGAGCACATCTGTGCATCCCTGTCCCCAGGCATTTCATTTTCATGACTATTTGCAAATGGAGCTGTTGTTTACATGGGACAGAAGGGAAGGGCAATCTTAGGATGTTCAAAGGTCTCAGTGACTACTAATCCAGTCCTAATGCTTGGTGCTTGATGCAGTTTCCAAGGAAAGCTGTGTCACAAGGGCATTAATCTACCTCATGACAGCATGGGGTTTTAATGCATTTTCTGTGTCTGAAGAGAGAGCCTCCTATGGAGGTGGTGAAAGGAGTTACGGTGAAATCAATATCTTCATGTCGCCGGGGCACTGACAATTTGTAGCCATGATACAAAGGATCACTGCACAGGGAGAGCTTGTTGGGCAGAATCTAATGTATAGTAGATATATTTTTGAAAATAGACACAAAGACTTGCTTCGTGAGTTCAAACAACAAAGGTGAGAGGGCTACACAGAGTGGACTACTACAACTTTCTGGAAATATGTAGATAAACTGTTGTGACACCAGTGACATTTTGCAGCAAGGGGGTTTCATTATAATTGTGTTCGGCAGAAGGCATGTTATCTCAGAAGGAAGATCAATTCTACAAAGCATGCTTATGAGTCATTGGAAACATCCTGATTATATACTGAGATATCCAAATGAAAAATATGATGCCTGATAGCTTACGAAGGATACAGACCAACCTAGAAAACCAACTGTTAAAATGCCAAACCCAAGGCCATTCAGCCTTGTCAAGTTGGGATCCACTAAAAAGGAAAATGAGGCCATTTTCAGAGCTATTATTGGATGGGGGATGCAAGAGAGTACTAACTAGATCAGACTCCTTCACCCTTTCTCAACCACAGATACTAGATTTGATATAAATACCAGTGCTGCTTGATAATGAAATTTAATAGCCACACTGATATTTTTTGGTTTCTTTTTTTACCCTGGGTACTATGGTTCATCTTACCATGACTTTTGTGATATTCCAGTGTTATATATACACTGCTGTAATTAACAGTGATACTTTAGTATATATCCCTGTGTATCTATTTGGTGTCTTCCAAATAAATAGACAAGGAGGCGGGATGGATGCATATTTTTAAAGATGGTTATTAATTTTTTTGGTGTCTTCAGAGTTTCCACAAGGTTTAAATGTGTACCTGGAAAAGCTTCTTTCTACCCTATACGGGTGCATAATCTTGTTACCTATAGAAATCATTTACCTTATTCTACGTGCACATAAAAATAAAATGGGGATGGTTAATTTTTCTAAACTTTCCATGAAATTTATTATTTTCTCCTTTTTATATTTTTTTCAAACAATCAGTGCCAACGAATAAGAAGGTCCTTACATTTGGGTGGTTTTAAGGCTCTCTTTTCCTTAGTCATGCAAATTTTTTTTTACTGTGTCTCTCTGATATCGTTGCTATTTCTAAAGTAGGGTATAAGCAGGATACATACAAGATGCAGATATTCAAGAAAATACAGTCTGTTGCAAAATTTCCCAAACTCATATTCTGTGGAAAACTAGACTCGAAAGAGTTCCATCATCAAATAAGTCTGGAAGATGCTGCATCTTATCTCCCTTCTTGGGGATTTACAGCACACTTGAGAATATTTAAAGCTTTGGTAAATTCTGCAGAAAAGAAACTGGTTTAACAAAGCCCAGCATTTCTTAAACTTACTTGACAACGAAACTTGTCTTTAAAAAATCATAAAATCCCCATTAACATCTTGCTTAATTGTGGGGAAATTAGAGGTTTTTATATCCTTTGCAAAATTATCTCTTACCTGTGAGCAGAATATCCTGCACATAGACACTCACACTTTATTATACACAGTCAATACTGTGTAATGCCCTTGGGGTTACTTGGGTAGAAGCAACAATGGGAATCCCTCTAACCTCCACCTGCCTTAAGGGCTTCCTCCCTTTTCATTACCTTTTCTGTTATTTCATAAAACTGCTGTGAAAAAATAACCAGCAGAATGGTCATTGGGCATGTCAAATTAAGCGCTCTGTGAATGTGATAATAACAGCAACCATTAACTGAGCACCCACTACATGTCAGGCAATGACACGTAAGTTGGATACTTAATATAATTTGCCCAGTGCCACACAACAACCAGCAGAAGAGGCACTGCATCTTCATAAAAAATGTGAGGAAACCGTCTTGGAGAGGCTGTACACCTTGCCCCAAATCTCTTGCTGCTGCAGGATGAAACCAGCCATGCGTAGCCATCTCTCTGCTGTGTCCCAAGCCCCTGCACTCTTCATTCCATCATGCTGTCTCTCTGAATAACATGAATCCAGCCAGTCCCAGTGAGATAATAAAACAGGAAGTGATAAGAATAATGATGCCAATAATGGTAATTAATAACAATCAGAAAGGTATTAAAACTCTGCATATTGTCATTGTGTAAAACTGATGGTGGTGCAATGTTTTAATAGAGCCCACTCTCCTTTCTTCCACTCCATATCCAATTAATCACTAACTCTGGTTGATTCTTTCTTTAATATCTCTACCGCTGCCTACTGCCACTAACTGTTGCTCAAGTTGTCATCTTATCTACTCTGGATTTTTATGGTAACCAATGCCTAAATGGTATCCTTGCTGTTCTCCAAATCAGCTTACGATTCATTCATTGTAACCACAATCATCTTTCCAAAATACCAGCCTGACAATCTGATTACTCACCATTCAGTTTAAAACTTCTATGTCTTCTCACTGACATGGGTTAAAGGCTGAATATAAAGGATATAAAGGTTTCTAGGACCCCTCTTCTTCCAGCCACTGTTACCTTAACGCCACACTCTCTTTCCTCATTCAGGCCGTATCAATATCCAACTAAGAATTCCTTCATTCTGAAAGCCATTTTCATTTCATTTCATAATTTTTTGCCTCTGAAACAAAGATGTGCTTTGCAATGAATGGCGCATCATACTAAGAGGCAGCCCTTTTTCTCTTCTTGGTGATGCGCACAATGAAGGGCTATCTACCACTGAGCAGCGCTTCAGTTTTCCCAATGCACCGTATTTTCTCATTTGAAGGGATTGTCCCTGGTTCTTCCTTCTGCCTGGGATGCTCTTTTAACTACTCTTCTCTACCACTCCCAGTTTCAACTTCCCTATGGGAAGAGTTTCAGGATTCTCCAAACCACTTTTTGCTGCCATCCTTTACTTTGACGCATTTGTGTATGGTGGTTTGACAGGATGTCCATAATTCTTCGATAATCCTTCCTTTTCTGTGTGAAGCCTCATTGTCCTGCCTCTGACTGTGGGCTGTATTTAGTGATGCACTTGCAAAGAATAAAATGTAGTAGATGTCACTGTATGTCATTTCCAAGGTAAGTAATAAAAAGACACTGTGTTTTCCTCTTCCATCTCTGTTGGATTGCTCTTTATGGGGAGGCTAGCTGCTTTCATGAAGAAACTCCAGCATCTCGTGAGCACTCCCGTGACAAGGAGCTGAGGCCTCCGGCCAAGAGCTGTATGATGGACACCGTCCTGGAGGCAGATCCTAAAAGCCCGTCAAGCTTTCACACAGCTGCAGCCCTGGCCAACAGCTTGCTTGCAATCTTATGAGACACTCTGAGCCAGAACTACTTAGCAAAACCACTCCCAAATTCCTGCCTCACAGAAATTGCAAAATGATGTTTCTTGAATTCAGCCACTGTGTTCCCAGTGATTTGTAACACAGCAATAGATAACTAATATAACACTGAATCCGAATTTTTTCTTTTCTTTTATTTCCCTTTGGATTGAAGGCTCCTGGAGGACAGGGCCTGCACTCTATTTATGTTATTTTTCCAGTATCTAACACAGTACTTGGCATATATCATGGGCTCAAAAATTGTGTTGAAGGAATGTTTCCATGTAAAATAATTTTGTCTTGGTCAGTACTTTGTAATAAGCAACAAATCTTTCCCTTCTTCACCAGCAAGAATTTGCAAGACTTGATATACATGAAAATCTGTGAGTTTGTTTGCTTATGGTACAAGGAAGGAAGGAATAAGGAGTAGTTTGTGGGGGTTTTGGGGGGGGGTTAATGCTTATGTTTTATTTTTTCTACCATAGCCAGAGTGATAATTTAAAACTATTCTGCTCTCTGCTCAGAAATGTTCAGTGGTTTCCATTGTGCTTAGGATAAAATTCACTCTCTTCTTTAGACTAAAAAACTTTCCATGACCCAGACCTTACTTATTTTTCTGACCTTACTTCCCACCATTGTCCAGACACTCTAGAGTCTTCCTATTCCTCAATGACACCAAGCTATTTCCTCTTCAAAGGCTTTATACTCATTTTTCCCTTCGTCTGGAGTTTTCTGCCTCCATAGATTGCAAAGATGGCTCTGTTTCATATAAATCAGACTTATGCCATTAAAAAAAATATCACCCCATCTAAACTTGCCTTCACTTAACCAGTGACTATTTGCTCCAATACCCTGATGCATTTTCTCTGTCCAAAATTATTTTATTTGTTCACTTGTTCCTTTCTTTTCCTTCCCCTTCCTTAACCAGAAGGGCTCCCTTGACCACTGTGTCCCCCAGCACCCAGTACCCATTCTTATGCACAGTAAGCAAAAAATAAATATCTGTTGGATGAGTGGATAGATGGAAGGGTGGGTGTATTAATGAAAGAGGCATGGTGGATGGGAGAGACATGCAAGGGACATCTGGAGTGTGTCCCCTGGCTGTGGGCTCCCTTTGACTTTATTGGAGCCGCTATTAAGTGAGAGGTCAGGGTACAAGGGGAAATTTGTTTTTGACAAATTCTGTGGGACTTGGCTCCCACAGAGCTGCTTCATGGCCTGGGTGAGCCAGAGCCATGAGAGATGGGAAGGCCACCTTGTCATTCCCAGGGGTCTCAGCAGGGCTCCACAACTTCAATGCGGCAGCTTTAGAAGCATCAGAGACAGCTCCTGCAGATGGACCCTGCTCACAGAGGCAATGGTCAGAGTCTTCAAACTCCCTCAAGGGTAGTGGAAACTGAGGGGGAAGAAGCAGCAGGGAAAGTTGAATAAAGCCAACAAGGTAAGTCTGGTTGGTAAATTGTGTGAACACGTGGGCCAATCAAGGCTCCCCATATATACTTGGTAAGGGTGTGGAGAGGCAACCTTCTCAGGGTAGATATTGGACATACGGTTTTAGAAAATAATAAAGAGCACAGACATGTGTCTTCAATTGACAAACCTGTCATATTCAGAAATTACTGCTTTGGAGTACTGAAACTGGAGGCAGAAAGATCCAGGATGTGGTCACCTCTCTCACATCCCAGCTATTACTGACTTGGGAAAAGCAACATAGTCTTTCTTTTTTTAAATTTATTTTAAAATTTTTCATTAAGGTATTATTGATATACATTCTTATGAAGGTTTCACATGAAAAAATAATGTGGTGACTACTTTTACCCACATTATCAAGTCCACACCCATACCCCAATGCAGTCACTGTCCATCATTGGAGTAAGATGCCACGGATTCACTATTTGCCTTCTCTGTGCTACACTGTTTTCCCCATGACCCCCCACACCATGTGTACTAAACAAAATACCCCTCAATCCCATTCTCCCACCCTCCCCACCCACCTTCCCACACCCCTCCCGTTGGTAACCACTAGTCCCTTCTTGGAGTCTGTGAGTCTGCTGCTATTTTGTTCCTTCAGTTTTGCTTCATTGTTATACTTCACAAATGAGGGAAATCATTTGGCACTTGTCTTTCTCTGCCTGGCATATTTCACTGAGCATAATATCCTCCAGCTCCATCCATGTTGTTGCAAATGGTAGGACTGTTTCTTTCTTATGGCTGAATAGTATTCCATTGTGTATATGTACCATCTCTTCTTTATGCATTCATCTACTGATGGACACTTAGGCTGCTTCCATATCTTGGCTATTGTAAAACGTGCTGCAATAAACATAGGGATGCATATGTCTTTTTGAATCTGAGAAGTTGTATTCTTTGGGCAAATTCCAAGGAGTGGGATTCCCAGGTCAAATGGTATTTCTATTTAGAGTTTTTTGAGGAACTACCATACTGCTTTCCACAATGGTTGAACTAGCTTACATTCCCACCAGCAGTGTAGGAAGGTTCCTCTTTCTCTGCATCCTCACCAGCATTTGTTGTTCTTAGTCTTTTGGATGGTGGCCATCCTTACCAGTGTGAGGTGGTATCTCATTGTGGTTTTAATTTGCATTTCCCTGATGATTAGTGATATGGAGCATTTTTCATTTGTCTGTTGGCCACTGAATTTCTTCTTTGGAGAATTGTCTCTTCACATTCTCTGCCCATTTTTAATTGGGTTATTTGCTTTCTGGGTGTTGAGATGTGTGAGTTCTTTATATATTTTGGAAATTAACCCCTTGTCAGATATGTCATTTACAGATATATTCTCCCATACTTTAGGATGCCTTTTTGTTCTATTGATGGTGTCGTTTCCCATAGAGAGGCTTTTTAGTTTGATGTAGTCCTATGTGTCCATTTTCGCTTTTGTTTCCTTTGTTCAGGGAGAAGTTGCTCATGCTTATATTAAGGAGATTTTTGCCTATGTTGTCTTCTAAGAGTTTTGTGGTTTCAGTTTCATGACTTACATTCAGGTCTTTGATCCATTTTGAGTTTACTTTTGTGTATGGGGTTAAACAATAATCCAGTTTCATTCTCTTGCATGTAGCTGTCCAATTTTTCCAACACCAGTTGTTGAACAGGCTATCATTTCCCCATTGTATGTCCATGGCTCCTTTATCATATATTAATTGACCATATATGGTTGGGTTTATATCTGGACGCTCTAGTCTGTTCCATTGGTCTGTTGTTCTGTTCTTGTGCCAGTACCAATTTGTCTTGACTACTGTGGCTTTGTAGTAGAGCTTGAGGTTTGGGAGAGTAATCCCCCCGCTTTATTCATCCTTCTTGGGATTGCTTTGGCTATTCGGGGTCTTTTGTGATTCCATATGAATTTTATAACAATTCGCTCTAGTTCATTAAAGAATGCTGTTGGTATTTTGATAGGAATTGCATTAAACCTGTAGATTGCTTTAGGCAGGATGGCCATTTGACAATATTAATTCTTCCTATCCATGAACATGGAATGTGTTTCTTTTTATTGGTATTTTCTTTAATTTCTCTAATGAGTGTCTTCTAGTTTTCAGAGTGTAAGTCTTTCACTTCCTTGGTTAGGTTTATTCCTAGGTATTTTATTCTTTTTGATGTGATTCTGAATGTAATTGTTTTCCTGATTTCTCTTTCTGCTCATTCATTGTTAGCATATAGGAATGCCACTGATTTCTGTGTATTAATTTTGTATCCTGAAACTTTGCTGAATTCACATATTAAATCTAGTAGTTTTAGAGTGGATTCTTTAGGGTTTTTATGTACACTATCATGTCATCTGCAAACAGGGACAGTTTAATTTCTTCCTTGCCAATCTGGATGCCTTTTATTTCTTTGTGTTGTCTGATTGCCATAGCTAGGACCTCCAGTACTATGTTGAATAGAAGTGGGGAGAATAGGCATCCTTGTCTTGTTCCCAATGTTAAAGGAAAAGCTTTCAACTTCTCACACTGCTAAGTATAATGTTGTCTGTGGGTTTGTCATATATGGCCTTTATTATGTTGAGGTACTTGCCCTCTATACCCATTATATTGAGAGTTTTTCTCATGAATGGATGTTGAATTTTGTCAAATGCTTTCTCAGCATCTATGGAGATTATCATGTGGTTTTTGTCCTTCTTTGTGTTGATGTGGTGGATGATGTTGATGGATTTTCGAATGTTGTACCATCCTTGCATCCCTGGAATGAGCCCTACTTGATCATGATGGATGATCGTTTTGATATATATTTGAATTCGGTTTGCTAATATTTTGTTCAGTATTTTTGCATCTATGTTCATCAGGGATACTGGTCTCTAATTTCCTTTTTTTGTGGTGTCTTTGCCTGGTGTTGGTATTAGAGTGATGTTGGCCTCATCGAATGAGTTTGGAAGTATTGCCTCTTCTACTCTGGAAAACTTTAAGGAGGATGGGTATTAGGTGTGCACTAGATGTTTGATAAAATTCAGCAGTAAAGCCATCTGGGCCAGGGTTTTTATTCTTAGGTAGGTTTTTGATTTCCAATTCAATTTTGTTGCTGGTAATTGGTCTGTTCTGATTTTCTGTTTCTTTCTGGGTCAGCCTTGAAGGTTGTATTTTTCTAGTAAGCTGTCCATTTCTTCTAGGTTATGCAGTATGTTGGCATATAATTTTTCATAGTATTCTCTTATAATTCTTTGTATTTGTGTAGTGTCAGTAGTGATTTTTCCTTTCTCATTTGTGATTCTGTTTATGTGGATAGACTCTCTTTTTTTCTTGATAAGTCTGGCTATGTGTTTATCTATTTTGTTTATTTTCTCAAAGAACCAGCTCCTGCTTTCATTGATTCTTTCTATTGTTTTATTCTTCTCGATTTTATTTATTTCTGCTCTAATCTTTATTATGTCCCTCCTTCTACTGACTTTGGGCCTTATTTGTTCTTCTTTTTCTAGTCTTGTTAATTTTGAGTTTAGAGTGTTCATATGGGATTGTTCTTCTTTCCTGAGGTAGGCCTGTATTGGAATATACTTTCCTCTTAGCACGGTCTTTGCTGAATTATTGTTGTTATTTGTCTCCATATATTGCTTGATCTCTGTTTTTATTTAGTCATTGATCCATTGGTAATTTAGGAGCATGTTGTGAAGCCTCCATGTGTTTGTGGGATTTTTCATCTTCTTCACATTTTTTATTTCTCATTTCATACCTTTGTGGTCCGAGAAACTGGTTGGTACAATTTCAATATTTTTGAATTTACTGAGACTCTTTTTGTGGCCTAGGATATGATCTGTTCTTGAAAATGTTCCACGTGCACTTGAGAAGAATGTGTATTCTGCTGCTTTTGGGTGTAGAGTTCTGTAGATGTCTGTTAGGACCATCTGTTCTAATGTGTTGTTCAGTGCTTCTGTCTCCTTACTTATTTTTTGCCTGGCTGATCTGTCCTTTGGAGTGAGTGGAGTGTTGATGTCTCCTAGAATGAATGCATTATATTCTATTTCCCCTTTTAATTCTGTTAGTATTTTTTTTCACATATGTAAGTGCTCCTGTGTTTGGTGCAATGATATTTATAATGGTTATATCTTCTTGTTGGATTGACCCCTTTATCATTATGTAATGTCCTTCTTTGTCTCTTGTGACTTTCTTTGTTTTGAAGTCTTTTTTGTCTGATACAAGTACTGCAACTCCTGCTTTTTTCTCCCTATTAGTTGCATGAAATATCTTTTTCCATTCCTTCACTTTTAGTATGTGCATGTCTCTGGGTTTAAAGTGATTCTCTTGTAGGCAGCACATAGATGGGTCTTCTTTTTTTATCCATTCTGTGACTCTATGTCTTTTGATTGGTGCATTCAGACCATTTAAATTTAGGGTGATTATTGATAGGTATGCACTTATTGCTATTGCAGCCTTTAGATTCGTCGTTACCGAAGTTTCAAGGTTAACTTCCTTACTATCTAAGAGTCTAACTTAACTCACTTAATATGCTATTACAAACACAGTCTAAAGGTTCTTTTTTTCTCCTCCTTTTCTTCCTCCTCCATTCTTTATATATTAGGTATCATATTCTGTACTCTGTCTATCCATTGATTGACTTTGGGGATAGTTCATTTAATTTTGCATTTGCTTAGTAATTAACTGTTCTACTTTCTTTACCTTCGTTTTATTACCTCTGGTGACAGCTATTAAACCTTAGGAACACTTCCATCTATAGCAGTCCCTCCAAAATACACTATAGAGGTGGTTTCTGGGAGTTAAATTCTCTCAACTTTTGCTTCTGGAAACTGTTTAATCTGTCCTTCAAATTTAAATGATAACCTTGCCAGATAAAGTATTCTTGGTTCGAGGCCCTTCTGCTTCATTGCATTCAATACATCATGCCACTCCCTTCTGGCCTGTAAGGTTTCTGCTGAGAAGTCTGATGATTGCCTTTGTATGTGATCTTATCTCTCTCTCTGGTTGCTTTTAATAATCTGTCCTTATCCTTGATCTTTGCCATTTTAATTACTATAAGTCTTGGTGTTGTCCTCCTTGGGTCCCTTGTGTTGGGAGATCTGTACACCTCCATGGCCTGAGAGACTATCTCCTCCCGCAGATTGGGGAAGTTTTCAGCAATTACCTCCTCAAAGACACTTTCTATCCCTTTTTCTCTCTCTTCTTCTTCTGATACCTCTGTAATGTGAATATTGTTCTGTTCGGATTGGTCACACAGTTCTCTCAATATTCTTTCATTCTTAGAGATCCTTTTTTCTCTCTGTGCCTCAGTTCATTTGTATTCCTCTTCTCTAATTTCTATTTCATTTATCATTTCCTCCACCATATATAATATGCTTTTAAAACTTTCCATTGTATGTTTCATTTCTGATACTGTGTTCCGTAATGATTAGCTCTACAAGAGGAATTCATCCCTGAGTTCTTGAATATTTTTCTGTACCTCCATGAGCGTGTTAATGATTTTTATTTTGAAATCCCTTTCAGGCAGATTCATGAAGTCGATTTCATTTGACTTTTTCTCAGGGGTTGTATTCATAATTTTACTTTGAACCAGGTTCCTTTGGCATTTCATATTTGTATATGGCACCCTCTAGTGCCCAGAAGCTCTACTCTCCGGAGCTGTTCAACCCCTGAAGCAATGTGGAGGGTCACAGGGGAGTGGTGTTGGTGCCTGGGGGAGGAAAGAGCTGTTTCCTGCTTCCTGGCTGCTACGCCTGTCTCCACTGCCTGAACCAGTGGGTCAAGCACACAGGTATAAGCCTCTGTGCTTTGCGTTTGTAGTTGCTGTAGATGGGGCTTCCCTCTGGCTGGCCTAACACCAGGGTAAGGTTTGCTGGTTTGTGAGCCAGGTGGGACTGGCCAGGAGAAAGGCGCAGTAGACTGCATATCACAGAGGGTGTTCTTGGAGCTCTGTAGCCAGCCAGGGAGCGGGAGCTCAGAAGACTGTGAAAGTTCCCAACCTGATGAGTAGAGTGCACCCAGACAATTTTGTCTACCTGTCCTTTCTCCTGAGCAGTAAGCTCTGTGCAATCCTTGCCCCTTTAGCAGCCCTCTTGCTGTTAGGAAGTCTCTCAGACTGCCCACTTCTCTTTTGTCCCAGAGCAGCCAGATATGGATCCCTGCTTTCCACAAGTGGCTGGAATCTCAGTCTCTCTCCAGGTATTCTGCCTGTCTTAGCTTTCCAACCCCCCAATCACGAGAGTACCATGAAAACACCATGAAATGTAGGTTTGTGCTCCCAGATCAGATCTCCAGAGTTAGGTATTCAGCAATCCCAGGCCTCCACTCCCTCCCTGCTCTGTTTCTCTTCCTCCCGCTGGTGAGCTGGGGTAGGGGAAGGGCTTGGGTCCCACTGGGCCATGGCTTTGGTATGTTACCCAGTTCTGTGAGGCTTATTCTTTTCTCCAGGTGTATGCAGTTTGGCACAGTCCTCTTTCCTGTTGCTCTTTCAGGATTAGTTTTATTAATTATATTATATGCAGTTTTAGGAGTAAGCCTCTGTCTCACCTCTCATGCCACCATGTTTAATCCTACATAGTCTTTCTAACTCTTATTTTTTCATCTGAAATACAGGAATAATGATATCTACTGAAGGAAACTGTGAGAATCAAATAAGGTAAAATTTGAAAATGTATATGAAAACATTTTTGTAAAATATAAAGTGCTATAAATTATTAATTATTTGTCATGGTCTGCTTATCTCATGATGATGTGCTTCAACCTTTAAACGTGTCTCTCATTTACATGAGTGGAGGTCTCAGGAGTCTCAGTATGTTGTTCTTCTGGGTCCCACCCTCTTGGACAGAGTTTGTTGGTCTAGACATTGATATCTGGCCTAAGCTTGCCCAGTCAGATTTTTCTTCCATGAATTTTAAAATTGGGACCAAGAGACTCTATCTAGTTCAGTCTAAGTTGGTCTTTTGAATGACAAAGTCTAAACCCAGGAGCTATGCAGTGCCATCATAAATCCATGTTTCTGCAAAGAAAGGCAATCAAAGGGAGAAATGATGAAGCAGATTTGCATAGAGCAGCTGCCTGGATTCAGGATACATTTCCAATGCCTGGGCCCAGTCTGATTGGATACCTCTGTGTCTTAATTATGAATTCTGTCTGAATTATAAAATTTCCTTTTTTTTCTTAAGTTAAATAAGATTGGCTCCTGTTGTGTTACAATATAAGAATCCTAATATGTTGTATATACATATATGTATGTGTATATAAACACATACATATATGTATATAAATGGAGACAGTGGGTTTTATTACTGAATGATGATTCTGGTTAAAGAAAAAGGCTGTGTTGCAACCTTGAACACATGGAGCTCATTTCATAAGCATGTGGTGTATCTGCTTTGTGGAGCTATTGTGGAAGATTAACATCTGTGTGGTGATTTAAAGTTTGCCAAAAGAAGAAGAAGCATTATATGAAGTCAGGTGATAAGTATAATAATACCAATAATACTAATAGCAGTACTCAGTACTTAATAAAAATCAGAAAGGTTTAAAAACTCTACACATGGCCGATGTGAAATGTTCAGCAGCAGCAGATTATTATAATATGGACATCAGAGCTGACTTGCCTGGCTATTTATTAGTCACATGATCTAGACAGTACTTTCATATGGTAATATCAGAAGGCATCGCTCCTCAGTCTGAACTTCTCTTACCTTTCTTATTTAAATGAATTCCATCTGTTTCAAAACACTTCCTTTCAGAAGCTTGCAATGTCCACATTGCTAATTGGACAAAAGAAATCTTCTAGTAAAAGAAAATAATAATGTTTACTCCTATTATTTTGTCCAGTTCTCTTCTGGAATGTTTGCAAATGTCCATACTGATCTTTGACTACTATCAAAACCTTCAAGCAGATTGTTGCTTTAATATTTCAAAAATTCATGTGTTATAGAATTTCTAGGAACACGTTACCCATGTTATATTTAATTTTCATCTTGTGCCATGAAATACTACTGTATAATTAATACTCACACAACTGAAGTTTGCTGTCTTGGAATGCCTATTATTTTAGTAACAATAACTGAAAACCAATAATATATTGTAAAACGAAATAAAACATATGTAAGTATTATATAGAAATATATATGTATATGAGTATTATACATAAGTGTTTCTGAATGCAAATAAACCTCTTATAAGGTTTACACTTTATAAGTTTGTACTCTTATAATAGTACAAAGTATACTATTCAGTTGTTCCCAAATTATTCTATAGTGATACAATTAGCTTTCCAAGCCTATTTTTATTAACCTTATTTGATTAAAAATGTTTGCACACTTGAGTAGGTTGAGCCTAGCTAATGGATGCCTGAATAAGAAATCAAGTATGTATTAAAACTTTACTAATTTGTGAGGAGATATGTATGAAGTAATGAAAAAGTATGATTATATGATTTTATATAACAAATTATGGTATTTTATTAAATTAGTCTCTTTTCAAGTTTGCTTCAATGAATTATAAATTTAACTATTAAAAAGCCACATTAATTGCCAAAATGAATATACTAGGATACCTTAAAATACCCCCTCTCTGAGGTAGATGTTTTTACAGAAATATCATATTCATTTTTAAAATGATACACTTGGTTATATGGTGCAAAGGCAAGTAGCTTAGTTCAGGATTCTCCCCCACCTCCCCCTAAAAATCACAGAAAATCTCTGTTCTGGTGGTTCCCATAATATCCTGAGTCTACTCCCATCTTTTTATGTAACACATTCTATCAGTTTGTGTCCTTTTGTCCCTAGTGGACTACAAGCTTCTTGAGGTTAGGAATAGCTCTTCTTTTAGTCACCAGGGCATCACACAGTGCCTTGCATTTAATATCTGCAACAATAACCATTTATTTGGATGAATGAATGTGTTTGGCTTTCACTGACAATTTTCATAGATTTTTCTAGTGGGATAAGGAATTATTATCCCATACTACAAGACTCAGAGGGTTAAGATTCTGTTAAATAACAAAGCCAAATAATGAATCATCTGAAATGATTTTCAACAGATTCTTTAAAATTTGACCTCGAATAATTGGTTTTCTATCAAATGTATATTTATTGGTCTAGGAAACAGAGAGCTAAGTCACATGAAGCATGCTAGAGAAACTTAATCAGAAACCGAGAAGAAAGAGGAGTTTTGGAAGTGGAAGCAAGACCCATAACCATTCTGTGCTCTCAGAATTTCCACTCCAAAGAGCCCTTACTTAAAGTTTTCTCAGTTTGAGTTTTCTGGCTGGGTTTTAACAGCAGTAGTATTTTGTTGGCAACAAACTGCAAAGGATGGCTCTTTAGTGAGCTGTACAAATCCCATGCTGCCTGTTTGTTGTTCCAGAGGCTGGGGGTACACAGGAACTTACCAGCTTTGTTCTCTGCAGTTGTTAGTTTTGTAAGAATGAACTCATTTTCCTCTTAAAAGCACCTACATTTGTTTATATCTTTAAGGGCAACCCTTAGTGCTCTCTTACAATGACTTGGCACAATGACTTTCTCCAAGCATTTTTTCTGGTGCTCTATGTTTCTGGAATTAGAAAAAATTGTTTCAATGTGAAAAAAACCCCACCAATATGTAGCATTTGTTTAATTCCCACAGGGCTGTGTCCATTCATAGCCGTGCCTACACAACGAAACGTCTCATCAGAACTGGTGACTATGCGCCACCATCATCACAAGAAAGATCAGTTGGCACAAATGACCACTTCCAAGGGTGGTCCTGTCTACATGTAACATCTGTTCATTGCCGTCTCTCTTTCAACCTGCAGTGTGTTTGCTCATGGGCCTGATAATGTCCCAAATGATTGCTTCACTGTCAATGTCTGTTCCCTTCACTAAGAGAAGGTTCCAGAGCTTTACCCTGAAACTGCAGGTTTTTATCTGACATTTGGAAAAAATGACCTAGTGTTCTGGTTCAAGCTTGATTCTCCAGATCACTTTATGTGTTCACAGAAACAGTTCCTGAGTTTCTGCTTGAGTATCTCCACAAGATGACCCAAGTTTCTTTATTGCAGGTTCCTTGGGGATTTGGCCTTTGTAGCTCTTTGAGAGCACTTATTGGCTAGCAGTGAATAAGATAGCAGGTCTCCTCAATTCCTCTCTGCCCTTCTAAGGTAGCTAAAGAGATCAGAGCTGCTCTGTGTTTTTATCTACCCTTCTGACATATCACATCAGATAAGATATCAGGGTTTCCTCCACAGCAGACCAAAAGGAAGCACAAAGAAACACTGAAGGCTGAGAAGACAAATTGGGTAGGATAACTTGTGCCTGTAGCTTACCTGTTAATTAATCAGGGCCACTATCCAATCATATGTCATGAACAAAAGCAGGAACCAAATAAATTATAGTCACTTCAAATTAGCTCACTCAACAGGCCAGGAGCAAGTTAATTCTTAAGCATTTAATTCAATCGATTGGTACTCAAATGAAGAGAGACAGAAACAAATGTGGTCTTCATTAGGTTGTTAACCTGACCCATGCTTATAAGAGTAAATTAAAGTTTTCAGTCTTTCCCCAATTCTTCATTATTGTATGGGTACACATTTTCAAATGAACCTTTAGTGTCTTCCTCTGTGGGTTAGTCTCAGATCCATCGCCACTTACTCAGACCATTTATAGAAACTTTCTGGGACTTGGTTTTCTTATCTGTAAAATGGGGATAATAATAGTAGCCATATTTATGAGGATTAAAAGTAATAATACATTTAATGTGCTTAATAAGTTCTCATTTGATATGAGCTATCATTATGATTTCTGTATATTCACATTGGAGATGCTGAAAGTTAGGAACTTTCTAACTTCCTGCATCATTCTTTGCAGAGCTTGGTCTTCAATCAGGGATGGGCATTTTCCAGTCCATGCTTAGCACACAGCAAGAAATTTTCACGAGTTACCATCACCATCAAACTATATGGCATTTATTTGCTCTGTTATGTTAAAATGAGAAGCTTGTTTCACAATTTTTTTCTCCTTTTTAATATAATGGAAACTGATAATTTACTCCATTGCTAAGAAAAAGAAAATGTTGATCCTCGCATTTCTACACTTTGGTAATTCCTCTGAGAGCCACGGTCCTGATTTCTCTTCTGCAAAGTGCCATCTGTGTACCTGGGATTTGCTGGCTCCTTCTGTGATTGCCTGTGATTCCTTATTATTGCAACTGGGATAGCCTTTTTTTTTCTCCCCTCTCTCTCTTTCCTAATAAGGAACAGAACAAACATGACTGGGATCACTTTGCACACTGGCATTTCTTCTGAATACAGTTCTAACTAGATTTGTATTTTAATGCTGTGGGTGGAAGTGCCAGATAAGAAGAAACAGATGAGGGCAGATGAAAGGGCTAGATGGACTAGGAGGCCAGTTATTTGGATTTCCTTAGGTGGGACATTTGTTGCAGAAATGGCAACCAGTCCTTAAAAAAAAAAAAGACATTGCAGTTCAGTACCAATAACAATAGATAAAGGAAGAAGGCAAGTAGCTCCATTGCGTTAATCTCACCCCCACAAATAATGGCACCAGTGACATTTGACCATGTGACAGATGAGTGAGTGGAGAGCCTTGGGATTCTGATAGTGACAGTTTTCTTTTTCTACCCTTGTAAATTATTCAGCATTGGTACAGCATTGGGAAAACACAAACCTGAGAGAGGGCAAGGCAGAAAGGGAATTCTATTGCAAATGAGAATGGCTGCTGACAAGTCCATTAAAAAACAACAACCCAACATTCAAGCTGCGTCTGCTGCCTTCCAAATGTCCTGCAGAGGTTCCATTCACTAGCCTCTTTTAGACATGCAAGAAGGTGGAGGAAAGAGAGGAGAGCCTCTGTCTAAAGCATCCCATGTTGGTCTCTCTTCCTGGGTGTGTCTGTGTCATTATCAAAGATCGGATGGCACATCCGAGGTCACATAGGTTATTAGAACCCAATGTCCTAGTTCCACACCTCCATCCCAGTAATCACATGCTGGCGACTGGAGTGTGCTCCCTGTTGATTTTGGTTAGACGTGATTGCCTTCCATCCCTTTCGACACCAGTAGAAGCTGTTTTCCTGTATGTGGTTGTAAAATTTCACAGACAAGTTGTAAAAATGCCGTGGGTTAAAGAAAAAAAAAAGCCATGGCACACTTAGAAAAAAAAGTTAGAATATATTGTTATTCAATGCACTTGATCATTTCTCTTTTCTCTGCTTGGGAGTTTGGGAGGGAGGCAAGGCAGTTTTCCCATCTAAATACCCCAATCCCATATGGGGCCCCAGTGAGAGCCAGTGAAATGAGACTGTGAAGGAGAATTCTAACACTGAGCCAGACCAGTTGCGCTGCCGCAACCTTCTGTCCCACTAACATCTGCGGTGCAGCTGAAAGGCTGGGGAACTGATGTTTTTACATTGACTGTCCAGCAAGGGGGGCTAGAAACTACAATTCATTCCTGATGGAGGCTACTCCCCTTTGATATACCCTGCCAGAGAAAAATCACTGGTAATATCTTGTATTTCTAGAATGGATTTTATGTGACATTTTCCAAATATTTTACATTAATGTAGGAAGCTCCCCTTGGTAAGGTATATTAAGTAAGCACCTCATCTCCATTTTGTGGAGGGGTCAAATGATACAACAGCAGGCTCCAGGAGGAATAAATCTACTGCAGCACCGGGTATGGCCCCCAGATGTTCTTTCCTCAGCTCCCTCCCACCCACAGCTCGAACATTTCTTGTCTACAGTTTTCTCTCTACACAATGGTATGATTTTCAAAGCATGTCCTTTATCAAGTCCTTTCCTGCCAGGAAATAACACTGAGGGTAGTAGGAACATCAGAGAGGTTACATGGTTTTATTTATGTAGTTGTGGTGATAAAATGGTGGCCTTTGCACCCTTCCTGCATGGCCCACATCTTATTTTCGGCTGATGTGGCCCTCTTGAGCCCCACTAGAGCCGAACATCACTAAGCCGGTAGAGCATGAGTCTGAAATTCCGATCCTGAGGTTCCAATCTTTTAAATTTTGTTTTGCACTACTTCCCATGCTCTCCCCGACTTAGCCCTTCAACGGACTAAACAGCTTCCAGTTGAACCTAAGTAAAAATTTTATTACTATTTCCTTAATGCTGTTACAGGTTAAGCAAGTGGATGTAAAACCCCTTTTCTGATCAGCAAATCCTGCCCAAAGGCAAGCTACTGGAACAAATGATTCAGAAATAGAGGCAATACAACCTAGAATCTTCATCTATATGTCTGTGATGACAATTTGAATCCTCTAAGTGAGGCATTTTTTCTAGGTTTGTATAGGAAAATGTTTCTGCCCAAATGATCTCCAATAGAGCTGATCCTGTGAGTTTTATCCTCATACTACAGGTTTCTTTTAGGTTCCTATATGATGTTCATTTGCCAAGCTCACTAGTATATGTCATGATAGACTTAGGAACAGTAGTGACTGATATGCCTGTAGTCATTACCTATTATAAATCAAAAGCTTTGTTCATTAATGATTTATATCTCAGTCAGAAATTAAATGCTCAAGATGGCAACTACGGTTAATTGCATTTTTTTCCTGAAAAGTTTAAGATACAGCAGCCCACATTGGGTAAGCTTTAAATTGGCTGTTTTCATAAAAGGTCTTGTCTTTACTTTTTGGTGGGTATGGACAAGAGCGTGAAAGGAAAACTGCTGAGTGGAGGAAGCCGTTACAGGCTTTCCTCGTTCCTGAATGGCTCCCAAACCATTCCTGGCTCTCTGGGTAGCACTGGGAGACCATGGCTGCTCCAGGGCCACACAGCAGAGGCGGACACAGGCAGAGGCACATACAGGTCTACCTTATTTCCTTAAACAATGGACAACATCTTCTACAATCCCTCTACTTTCCTTAAACAATGGACAACATCTTCTACAATCCCTCTACTGGCAAGGACCAAGAAAGGTCCATTCTGTCTTCTTTCTCCTGTGCCCAGTTTCTCAGGCCACACAGTGTGAGGTAAAATTAGAGCCCTTTAACAGTAATAAACCCTCTTATTAGGGGACCTTGAGCCTCTGATTCTCCTCGAATGATTCCTAGGCTTCCCTCTGCAAACAGGTTTCAAGTGCCCTCTAGAGTGTCTCAGGAAGAAGACAAGGCTCTCAGGTCCTCCGTACCTGCTAGGACATGTCAGACTGCTGCTAGTCAATTCAGCTATTCAACAAATATTGGCCAAATACCTCTTCTGGGTCAGAAACTGTTGAACTTGGGAGATGTCTCACTGACTATGATGTGGGCTTGATCTGGGTCCCTTGTATACTTTGGAAACCCACATATTTACTTTGGTGGTCTCTACTGTTCAAGAAAATGTGGAATTTTGATTTAATTTATTGGTGTTCAAGTACTAAAATATGGTGATAGAGGGTAGGTTAAGTACATAAATAGGTAGAAATAATTAGGCCACAATGGCAAATTGCTCTTCCCTTCTATTCTACTAAACCATTGTAGACCAGATGATGCATTAGTTTCACTAAGGGCAAAAACATACTCTCATTTTTCCAATCAAAAATGAGAAAAAGAAAGTGTTTTAGAGAATATTTTTTTTATAAAGAGAAAGGAAAGGTGTGATTCTTCTCAATCAACAGATTGCATAATGACTGGCGTTTATCCTTTACTTACTGAACTTCATTGAATTTTCATTACCTAGAAGCTGCTGAACCAATTGAATTTTCAAAAGAAATTTCTTCAATTTTGCCAACATAGCTGAGTATTTCCAGGTTGTACAGCAAACCCCTCAAGTGGCTGTCAGTCCTGATGGTGCTGAGAGGCCTCACCTTTGTTCTTCCTCCTGGGACTACATAAATTAGGAAGGAACTTGGTTGCTAGGGAGATTGACACAGGTGACTTACTGCCCAAAATATTACTCTACCTTTGGAAAATACTTTCTCTGAATTATAAATAAAAAAAGTTTCATAGGTATACAGATCCAAAATGCACTTCATTTTTCATTTTAGATTGTATCTGGGTATCTGCGTGTATGAGGGAAACAGTTCTTCAAGGTGACTCATGGCAATGAAACTCAAAGAGAAATACGGACCTTGTCAAAGCTTCAGAAACTAGTTGCAGGAAGAGCTTGGTGTCTGATCTGCTTGAACAGGTTCCAGTTTTCCACCAGCTTTGTATTTTGACAAGGTTAGAGAATTGGGACACTGTTCTGGGGCTCATGGATGGCATCTTTCATCAGCCATTGTGTCCAAGAGATGATAGTCAAAATGGCAGTGGGTGTTGTGGTTCTGCTCCCTGATGTTGTGTAGGACGGAGGCTGTTTTGATGGAAATGAGGAAATAATATGTGTGTTGGCTGGAGGGGAAGAAGATTGAGAGAAAGAAAAAGAGAAAATTATATTAACACTGATTTTGCCATTTTTTCTTTATTGGGGATATACTTTCTGAATGACATAATAGCACCATAAAATACCCTAATTTAACCCAAAGTTTTTCTTTTAAAACTTAGTCTAAAGATATACCTTGGATGGTATGGAATACCCAAGATTAATGCAATATCTTGATTTGTATTTGTGTCCCTGTGCTGTACGGAATTTGGCACTTAACCAAGTTCTTCAGCTACCAGAACTTTGGGAGAGTAATGATTCAACACTTCTCAGAGGTGGTTTAGAGGCAGAGAGGAGTATGGGTGATTGAAAGCTACTGTTCCAAGTAGTCTGAGATACCAAAGGGCAAGGGGCACTGCTAAGAGAAGGTCTTGGCTGCTGAGGATTCTGGGACAGATGTCTGCCTCCATTGCCAGGAGGGCAATGGCCAGGAATTATTGACAGATCAAGTGCTAACTGCTTCAAGAACAACATTCCAGAGGTCACACAGGATTGTTTCCTCTTACTGAAGCTTATGTAGTATCTGCCTAGAACTAGGTCTCTGCACTTCTCCAACATGCCAATAGGTCATCCCTGACCTCCGGTACAGACATTTACTTACAGTTGTATTTTCATTGAGAAGAAAGAGTGATGATTTCCCACCAGAAATGAGTGATAAATGAGTGTTTTCCTCACAGACTCATGAGTCCAGGTGCTACCCCAGACATCTGGTTCCCAATTGGAACTCTAAGATCAAGAAAAACTAGATTTAGAGTTACATGAAAAATATATTTTTTGAATTATATTTTTATTCCAGTAGATGTGCATCAACTTAGCCTGAAATGCAGTGGTCAGCTATAAGCCATGTGAGCCCTTCTGGTGTTCTGAACTGATCTTGGCCTTTTCACACTGGCAGCTCAGGAGGTCTGACTTCACTCTTTGATTCTCAGCCCCTCATCACACTCTTGTCTATGTCAGTGTCAATGCTCCAGTCTTGATATTTAGACTGAGTCTAACAGCCAGCCTCAGTGGCCCTCCAGTTCTGTTGACTGGACCTCCATGTGGCTACCTTAGTGACATGCATCAGGTACCTTGCCTTTCTTGGACTGAGGCTTTCTGTCCCCAATTTACACCTTCTCTTTTAGTTTCTGTGTTTCTAAAAGAGAAACTATTCCTAGTTTCTCTTTTGCAGAGTTTTGCTCAATTACATGGAAACCCCATATATTTTTCTTCAGTTTGGAGATAAACTGAACACAGAAAACCCACTTAGGCATACACATAATCAAAGTTCTTGGAGTTAAAACTTGTGTTGTATTTGTTTTTAGTGGCTTTCTTTTTGCCACCCAGCAAACATTTCCCCTTCTGTTTTCTGAAAATAGTAGCTTCACCTTCCTCTGGGGGAGCATCACGCTTCAGTTGTTCATTCTGCATGGCTTTGGGTAATGATGAGGCCACCTCACCTCCACACTGGGGATGTGACCCAATCCAATGAACATATCCAATTTCCTGGATGGAATGACTGGTTCAGCTTCGGGAATGTGACTGATTTAGGCCAATAAGAGAAGTCATAACTTTTGTTCAAGGTATTGCTGAGGGTGGGTGAGGGGGATTGCTTTTCTACTGGTCTTGGCACTGGGAAGATTTAAGGTGAGCTGCTGGCAGCCATTTTGCCTTAAGGATTTTAGGAAGGTTGAGAATGAAGAAAATGCAAAGGGAAGCATGACAAAGAGGCAGAGATTCTGAGGCCTGTTGACATTGTTTGGGTTCTTGGATCCCAACCATAACTCAACTATATTACCTTTGTTTTTTCTTTTTCAGTTCATTAACTGTTTTTGTCCTTGTCACTTTGAGTTGAGTTTTCAGATGCCTAAAGACCACTGACTATTTCAGACCTGTTGTCTTCATGTCTGATGATACGGTGAGAGTCTCTTCTGGCAGTTGTTGCACTGTGTTTGGACTTACTGTTCAGTTACATCAAAGCTGTAGACCTAGCATGGAAGTGCAAATCACAGGCTGGCCCCAGTCACTGCAAGATGAATTATCTCAGGGACTAATGTTCCAGACAGTCTGCTAGAATCAAAGTAAGCAGAGAATCGTTTTTCCTTTGTGTGTTGAGAAACCAGACCACTCCTTATCCTACTTCCACTTCCCATAAATGGTGTGTCTGGAATAATGGGTAGGGGATGACAGAAAATATAAGACACAGGCCTGCTTTCCCCATTAGGCCATAAACGCTCCTTTAGGAAAAAATGCCCTATCTAGAGTACTATTGTGTCCCTGGAAACTAGACTAGTACCTGGCACAGGGTACTTATTCAATAAATGCTGGCTGACTAAATAAAAAGAAAATGTGTAAAATAGTGCTGCTTATAGATATACATTGCTCCATTTCTTTCTGTCATCCTGTAGAAAGAGCCTTCCTGCTATCAGAGTTGCCCCAGGACCTGTGTGGCATTTGGGTGATATGCTCATCAGCCACACTCACACCACACAAGCTAGTTCAGAGGAGCCAGGCTATCAATATCCAACAGAATAGCAAATCCACAGACAGGAACTTTCTAAGCCAACCCTAGTCATAGGATCCTGGGGTGCTGTTGGTCTGGGAGGCACTGTCTCCCCGTGTCAAACACTGATATAATGAACACATCTCAGAGGCACAGCCTGAAGCTAAATGATGTTTAACTCTCCATTGTCTATCTGGCAATGAGGGTTTAAAGGTTTCTTTCTTTCAGGATCTTGGAACATTCTCAGATATGGTGCTTTTCCAAATTTAGCCAGCTGCAGGCCATGGGGGCTTAGCATAAGGGAGAAAAGATGAGGACTGCTTATATTTTGTGAGCTCAAGGCTTCTGCAAGAGGGATTACTATGCAGGCACAGGAAGTGTGAGATGAAGTGCAGAAAGGCTGTAGCTGGGACTCAGCCTCCAGCTGGAGCTGCGCTGGCTCCTCCATAATCAAACTTTCATGGCAGATCATCCATTAACTTTGTCAAATCAATCATGATGCTCCCTAGGTCATCCACACTGATAGTGAGGCAGAACTAATTAGTCAAACACAGTCTCCAGGCATCCCGAAGACCACAGATTCTGTAGGGCCCTTTAGTTCCTTCTTACCCCAGCCACTCTCACCAGTGTGGATGGATATGTTTAAATAAAGGAGACACATCAGGGCACATGCAGCCGAGAGATGTGCCAGGCCTGGGACGGGGCCCAGAATGCCTGAGCTGCGTCCAGGTGTTCAGTAAGAAGCCTTTCTTGCTGGGAGGTCAGATGGAATGGGAAGCTAGCTCAAGTTGTTCAGGAAGACATGCTGGGTATTTTGCGATTGCAGGTCAAGTTAAATGAAAGCAAAGTCTTTCTGCTCTGTGTTCTCTTCTGCTATGTCGTGGCAGTGAGAGTCTCACTTGGGAAACTTCAGATTATTAGTAACAACCTAAACAATGGCTTCCCTTCAAACATGATTAAAACCTAGGGAATCTTCCAGGTGTGCATTGTTTCCAGTACTCAGGTAGTTTCTGTGACCTTACCCAGCACTTATGCAGCAGCCCTGTTCTCCCTAACTTACAGAAACTCTGTGAAAAGTGTGAAAGTGAAAGGGAGGATGATCATGGATGTTTTGCTAAGACCGCACTTTGCAGATACACGGATGATGAGAGGGTTGGCTCTGGATGGTGCAGAGCCTGTGTTGGCCCAGCACGGTACACAGCTGAGACAGGCCGTGAGCCAATTATGTGCGGTGCATGGGAGGGGCAGGCAGGGCTGCAGTTACCTGCTCTTGGAAACTCAGTTTGCCATCATACTACATATCACGGGATCTAAGACACATGCACACACAAAAAGCATAGCATTTAATGACCAGGCAGACCGTAACAATTCAACAGAGAGGAAGAGAGAGAGAGTTTGATTTACTTTAAAAATAGTTCTAGAATATCCCAATGCCATGGCTGAAATATTTTGGATACTTTTTTCCTCACTTGAATAAATAAACAAAAACTAACTGTGAAGGTAAGAGGGTACGAGTCAATGGGGACATCGTTGACTTTGAATTGCATTACTCAAATCACCTGGATTCTCTGTAGGAATTGTGTTATGAACTATCATGTCAATGGTTGCCATGACACATGGCCTTCTCTTGCTTCTTTGAATCATCTTAATCTCATTCTCTCAATTCTTCTTCTAGCCTATCAGGTTTTAGTCCTTGGCTTCTGTTTTTTTCTTAGATTCCTTCCTGTGATGAACATATCCACTCACTCATATTTATCTGTATGTTTGGCAGCTAGCTTTATTTCTGGCTCTGATCTCATTTTCCCTTTTATCTTCCAAATGCCTAAGGGACACATCTACCTAAAAATTTTGCTATTATCTCAAAACCAACATGTCTATGATTAATTTGTCATTCTCCTCATCCCAGTCCTGGCCTCTTCTCTGATTTCTATTAATGATTTCATAATATTCCTAAGGAACCAACCTTTAAAACCAACAAAGACAAACTTCAACATAGCCCTCTTCATCTCCTATTGTCCATCATTATTTCCTATATGTTCTATGTGTCTTTTCTTACTTGCATTTCTCTCTTCCCTAACTGCCACCCCACAATTCATCTGATGATGGAGTGATGAATGTGAACCATATGAAATTAATGTTTTTTTTTGGTCAACATGGTCAGATAGCAGCAATTTGAAATGGTTCCTTCTAATATAGTAGCCACTCAGAGCTGTCTCCCAGGATTTATGGGAAACTGATGAAGTCTAGATTCAGGTTCTCTAGGAAAAAGCTCAACCTCGTCTTAACTCTCAATGTTTGGAGCATTTTATGGGGTTCTGGAGGGCAGAAAAAGAGCTTGGCTTTCCTGCTGTACCTACATAGCTGAGGCATTCCTGTGACCTTGTTTATTCCCTACCATCCCATCCCCAGATTTGGGGCAGGAGGCCCTGAGAATATATTTTTGTGACACAATTTCAAATTCTCTTTGGAAGTAGCAATGGAATAAATTTTTAATGAGTCAACCAGAGGTTTAATGCCTGTACTTTGCTTACTGGCTTCTGCCAAAGAAAAGATCTTGACGGGAGGGCACATGGCTCCATTTGTTCAGTGCTCTGCTCAGACGCAGTCAGCTGGCCTTCAGGGTACAGCTTAAGGCCCATCTGTTCAATCAAGCTTTCGCCTGATTGACATGGGAGAATCATCCAGGTGAGGGGGGTCCCTTAGATTATTATCTTCTCCTCTTTGTAAGTGCAACCAGAGACCCCTGGTGCTATAACCTCATGGAAGTAACCTAAATGAAAGAATGCATAAACAATGTTTTCTGTAGCAATTATATTATATCTGTTCCAAAAACTTCCTGCTCAAATTCTCTGTGGAACAGGTCAGCATATAAATATATGCATAAATAATAAATTTAAAATATTTCAAATGGTATCTTTAAAAAAATTCTTTCTGCTTTGAAAGCAAGATCTTTTATATTTAAAACAAGCATTTCTAGCCTCATTCCATTTGAAAAGATGAGCATGAAATATTTCTTTGCTGAAGTATTTTTTGTTTTTATTATTCAAGCACATATAATTAGTATAACAAACCAATCCTCTGGCTCCTATAGTTATCAATACTTTGCCAATCATGTTTCTTCTATCCCCTTATATTAAAAAAAAATATTTTAAAGCAGCCTCGTCCATTGTAAATATTTCACTATGCATATCTGATAAAAGCATATAAAAATATAGCCACCATGATGTTTTCACCTCTAAATGTTTAAGAGCAATTATTCATTTAATTGAAATGTCCAGTCCACATCCATTGTAATTAGTATGTCTCTAAAGCCCTTTATTTGTTAACAGTGCCCCTGCCCCATCTTTATTCAATGCCATTGGCTTACCATTTGTCCAGCAGCATTTCCCACTCTCTGATGTGCTATGGTGTTTACCCTATTACTCCACCCCTCATATTTTCTATAAACTGCTAGTTGGATCTAGAGACTTTTTAGACACAGGTTCAATTTATTTAACCAAGAATATTTTATGGGTACTGCTGTAGATTTCCTATTTCCTCATAACAGGAGACATATAATATCTGGACCTCCATTTCTCATACTTAGCAAAGAAAACTTGAAGTATATACTGATAATGATCTGCACCTACAGTTCAACAGATATTTCCAGAAAATGAACTTCAGAGCCCTGTGCTCGGTATTCAAGGACAACTGAGAAGTCTAAGAAGTCTAGCTTAGACCCTTTGCCTTTAAGAGATTTATATCCCCATGAGAGAGGCAGTGAGACAAAGATATGCATGAGACACAAACAACAGTATAAGCTTTAGAAAACAGTACAAATAAGGTATCACATGATTAATAGCCGTAAGACATTTACAGATGCTGTAGAATACAAAAATGGGAGAAAGGAATGTGGTCAGGTAGTTTTCCCCAAAGAAGCGGCTCTGAGCTGGATTTGAAGGATTTGCAGGATTTACCAGTAGAAAGAAGGAAAGAGATGGGACTACATAAAATGATCTAGCTAAAGACCAGAGGGAAATACACAGCGAGTTCTGGGTACAGTACTTTAGTAGAGTTTGTTCCATTAACACAGCTTTCTCATTAGCTCTGTACCTGAATAGGTACCTGTGTAAGAAGGGACTCAGCAGGTATTCACAATGACTGTCGCTGTCTGAGTCAGGTGTTTTTAGTTGTCAGGGTCATATGCTTTGAATGGTGGGTTGAGAGGTAACCTCATTTAGGGCAGCGGTTTTCAAACTGAGGAAGCTTGTTAAAAGTGGAGACTACCAGCCTTATACCCAGAGATTCTGGTTTAGGGGATGGAGACAGGAATTTGTGCTTTTTACAAGCACCCTAAGAGAGACTAATGCAGGTAGTCCCCAAACTACATTTTGAGAAACACTATTTAGAAGAATGAATGCCTAGGGTGATAGCAGACAGTCTGCTTCAGGGATCACGGGAAACTTCTGAGCCTGCTTTAGTAATGATGATGATACTGAGCATTTATATGCAGGAACCATGCTAAGCTTTTCACATGCTTTTTCACACTGAATTCCCATAAAACCACCCAAAGAGACAGACACTGTTTATATCCCCATTTTAGAAATGAGGAAACAGAGGCTTAAAGGAGCTAAGATCACATTGCAATAGGGGAAATGAAAATTTAAATGTAGGTATATTTGATTTCAGAAGGCAGGCTCTTAACTACAATTCTAGCTTGAACTTGAAACATACCGTTAGTGATAATGTTTCTCCTGTCCAATAGCCACATATATTCTGTAACACCATTTTAAAGGCATGTACTAAATTTCTGGTGTCACAGGCTTTGCTCTCACCTCTGGCAAAGGATCATGTTTTAGTTTACCTGTTTGCACAATAAAAATAAAAAAAGAGGAAGGCTCTATTGTTCGACAGAAATGTCAGGTGAAATGTAAGAGACACAAGCCTGCTCTTTGTTCACAGACAGAAATCCTGCAATTGCTCCATTTCCTGCTCATCCTCATAGATGTGCAAGTCTGTTCTCCATTCTACTTGCACCAGGAGAAATGCCATGATTTCTGTAGGGACTCAGTTGATAGCCCCAAATAGAGTGTTTCCAAAGATTAAACTTGCTTTTCTCACACATGGCTTTAGTTAAAGAGATGGAGCTGGGGTGGAAATCTGTAACTATTTCAGGAAATGAAATACAATTTTATATTTTTATGGTGTCTGTAAAATACTTTATGGTGTTTTGTATGTATGTATGTATGTATGTATGTGTGTGTGTGTGTGTGTGTGTGTGCTTTAAGTTCCTTTGAAATTTATGCTATGCTTTTATTGAATGAAAGCTACAAAGAGGAAAGGGAATCCTGAACTTTTGCAAATATCTCAGTTTCAAATAACTGTTTAATAAGACTTTGTATAATGTCAGAATCCGGGAGGTTGGGGGCAGGGTGTTTGGATCACTAATGATAACTTTGATGCTCACCACTCATGAAAATTGATTTTCACATGTATCTCCTATAAAGATACTTCTGGGAAAAGAACTATATAGACTTGCTGGTTTTTTTGACTGGAATGAAATATTATCAGATTTTCTTAAAGCAAGTCATTACTTTATATATTTACTGTTTATTCTTTGTATCTAGTGAAATCAGTAAGAGTTTGGGGGAAGTCACTGATTTCACAAGATGGGGTGGATTTTCTCTTTATACAAAAGAGGACGATGCCTGCCTGGTTCTGGCATCCCCATGCAGAGAGATACACTTTAACTACAAAACAGCATGTTCTGAGTCTGTGTTTTCTCTGGATAGTAGTAGCAGGAACACAGTGTTCATTTAAATTAAACCAGTTCCTTGGATAATAACAAAGTAATTAAAGAAACCACCAAGGAAAAGGAGCCAATTTATTTGAATCCTGTTCATAAAAACTACATCAAGAGCCTGAAGGTACAAAATAATGTGGATAAGATGGCAGATTGATGATTTTTAAAAATTCTGCGTGGGATGCATCTTGATATTAATTCAAATGAGTATCTCCCATCTGAAAATAATACAAGATGCAAAAATTTTTATCCTTCTTAAGAGAAATGAAATTCTATTAAAATGCCCAGATAAGACGTGGCTGCATAGTTTGAAGTCCACTTGACCTCTAGTAATACCTTAACATCAGAACATTATGATTTATTCATATTTTCTACATTCCCATTGGAATAGGGGGGCCTTTGTCTTTAATGCTTTCAAGAGTTTGAAATTCATACTGATTTATCCTAGATGATATTACCTGAATCACAAGGAGATCTTTTTGGGCATCACTAAGTTTTCTGTTTTTGACAGTAACAAAAATCTAAATGGAGTTGAAAATGTGTTTTCACATTACCATTAGACAATGAAAGTTATTTTAAAGGAAAAACACCGGTAAAATGCCTCTCACCTTTACACTCTAGCGGTGCAGCAGTGAGAAATTAAGTCTAGGTCCCCAGACAAAATTTCTCAATTGCTCTTTGTACATTTTAGCAGAATGACTGCTCGTTTTTGAAAAGTAGTGTTCTCTGCATGTTCTCCTTCTCCCCCTGAAACATGGGGCCACTTTTGATTGCATCTCTGTTGATGAAAGAAGTGAAGAAAAGCAGATACACTAGAAGCTCTATTGACTGAAGGATGATAGCCCTGTCTTTGAAGAACAGTTTGCAGAAAATTATCAATTTTGAAGAAATTAAAATGAACTAACTTCAGAGAGCAAAAATATACACAAAATGTCTAAAAAGGGTTCCTGAACTCAATTTCAACATTGGGGGTGGGGTTTTCACACCAACAAACAATTCTCAGCAGGGTGTCAGAATTCATCTCAGTTCTGATAGGATCTACCTGGATATAGTATCAGAGCCCATGGATTAAGATTTCAGATTACAAGACTGCCCCCCATCACCACCTCAGACCCCTATTCATAAGCCCAGGTCGTTACCTATACCTCTGACCAACCTGACTATAAATCCAAGGTTCCCCGACATCCTCCTTCAGTTTGATGAACTTGCTACAGTGGCTCACAGATTTGTGCCCATGACCTAATTTTGTTCACACTAACTTTTGAGTTAGGAAATGAGCTCAAGCTCTCAGCTTGAATTAGGACTTTATCAGTCAGTTTTGGTATGACGATTTGCAGCAAACATTCTGCAGTAAGTGGACAAAATCGAACCCCTATTCTGGCCCCTATTTTTCTGCATGGCTGTGGACGTATCATTTCTGGCATAGCAATTAAGGGCAAGAGTGCTTGTCAACAGCGAGAAAGTTTCAGGAAGGCTATCAACAAAACGTAGGGAACTTTAATAAAAGCAAGCAGTCTACATGCTGTAAGTCGTGGTTGATCAGCCATTCCAGACAAAAAAATGTTAGTACGACCGTTCATATGTCTTATACTAGAGGTTAATATATGAGAGGTTAAGAGTGTCGTTTCTAGAGCCAAACTTCTAGCTCTGCTGCCTATTATCAGTGTAAACCTGGGCAAATCCTGTAAGCCTGCTATACCGCAGTTGCTTCTTCTTTAAAGTGGGTCTGCTATTTAGAGTCAAGTAGGTCAATGCCAGTAAAGGGTTTAATATGTATCACAGAGTAAACACTATGAATATTATTTTTCCCCCATTTTCTAATTCTTATTGTGTTTAACTGTCCTGACCCTAGGGTGGGTGACAGTCAATTGAATTATCACTGGGATGGATATTTTAGACTGCTCTATATGTGCATTGTATTAGCTTCCTATTACTGCTATAACAAATTACTAAAATTTAGTGACTTGAAACAACACATATATATTGTTTTACATTTCCAGGAGTCAGAGATGTGAAATGGTTCTCACTAAGCTAAAATGAAGCTGTTGGCAGGGCTTTGTTCCTTCTGGAGAGTCTAGGAAAGAAATAGTTTCTTTACCTATTCCAGTTTCTAAAGTCTGCCTTTGTGGCCCCTTCCTCCATCTCCAAAGCCAGCAGTATAGTATCTTCAAATTTCTGACTCTGGCTCTCTTTTCATTTACAAGGACCCTTGTGATGAGTTGGGTAGACCTGAATAATCTGGGATAATCTGGGATAATCTCATCTCAAAGTCCTTAATTTAACCACATTTACTAAATCCCTATTATCATGTAAGGTGACATATTCATAGGTTCCAGGGATTAGGACATGGACATCTTTGGGGAACCATTGTTCTGCCTCCATGTATATTCAGAAAATATCTGGAAGAATGCTCATTTACCAATAAACATAAATGCTAAAGCTATTATTTCTATAGGAAGGAAAGGGAGAATTAGGTAGAACAGCGCTTATTTGAATTTGTATTATTTTAGCATTGTTTGCATGATTACTGTCATTCATTCTGTCTTCCATTCAGTAAACAACTTGAACTCTTTAATGAACCAAATCAGTGTCTTCTCAATTATACTGCAAAATCTATAAAGTAAAAATGAGCATCAGACTGCTATAAGGACTCAAAGACTTAGTTCCTTTTCAAAATCCTTGAGGAGCTTGAGTTAGGATCCTAGTATGTTGTGCATATCTGTCGCTAAGTACATGGACTTGGGCTAAAGAAATTAGAGCCGATAATCACACTCTGTGACTTAAAAAATATTGACATTTTTCTTGAGATGTAAAAATAGGAGACATTTGATCTCATCTAATGGGTGAGAAGGTCTTCACTTTGGTATTTCCAAATATTATCACCTTAGGGAAAGAACAGCAGGATTAATTTATGTATTTGGATTCAAATAGTAGAGTGCAAGTGAGGGTGGTATTAGCGTGGTTGGGAGAACGAGGCTGGGAAACCGGCTATTGTTACAAAAGCCTTAGGAGGCTGAGGTCCTTGCTGCAGTTGGGTGTGGTTTGTATCATGTTAATATTACTTTAAGTACCAAGTTAAACAGTTTTTTTTTCGAAGGAAAGGTAGCAGTTCCTTCTACCAGGTTAATACCTTAGGCTGCATGGTGCTTTAAGAATTCAGATGCTCTGCAATACAATTTCAATATCTGAATTAATTTGAATAGGAAGAACAGTTAAATATGGGTTGTTCACAGATTATTTCAAAAGGCAAGGCCTTATTATTGCCAGCCCACATGTCACTAGCTGCTGAGTGACACAGTGAATCACATTTCATGGAAATAAAAGGAGAGCTCCTTTGTTATAAATTCATTCATACACTCTTGGGAAATTAGGACACACAACAGATGTAAATCAGCCTTTAATCCAAGTCCCAGTGTGGACAGTGCCGAAGAGAGAGGTGGCAGGAGTCAGGGGAACAGAAAACTGTAGTGGTGTAAAGAATAGAAGAGAATATACTGTGTCTTCCGTCAGGTTGGACTATTTATACAAATTCTCAGACACTAGTTTATCTCTACCCAGTTGAATCCTCCTTTCTTACTTACTGGAGTCAGAGTGGAGGCTGACCCTAGTTAGAGAATTCACTGGCAGGACCTTCCTGGTTTAAAATACTAGGGTTCATGACAGAGGGCACTTGTTCCTAAACTGTTCCTTGGGAGGCTCTGTATCATAGGCACAGGATTGAAGGGCAAGATACACGGCAGATCATAGAAGAATTATTCATAGACTCCCTTAAAAGTCCCTATAGGTACTGCACCTCCAGAGGTATGCATCCAGAAGCCCCTTAGGGGGCCTGGGTTTTGAAGTTTGCACCCCCTTCCTGTGCACCTTGGGAATCCTCTGTCCTCCTTTTTGAACTGCTTCCTCACAAGCTTGTTTCTGCATGAACCTCTCATGGGCCAGGAAAGGTGGAGATAGTGATGCTTCACTGCTTCTGTTCCACTGCTTGCTAGATAGTGAGTCTCCAACGCAGTACACGCAGATTTCCAGTGGCATTCTATTAGCCTAATCACAGTATAATTCTACTTGGATACAAAAATTAGCAGCAGAACCATATTTTACTTCTAGCTTCTAATTGGCCACAGTCACATGCTTTTATTAAACTATTCCAATCAAGTCTTCCCAGCATCATACATTCTGCTTATCACTCGGGCCCACCTGCAGCCAGCTCTCTTCCTTGCTTCTTATCAGCGAAGCCAATTACTTTCTCCTTTGCTTGCTTTGTGGTTTTGCTTATAGACCCCACCACACCTCCACAACCAAGCCCACAGGGTATTAGGTAAATTTGATTCCTCATCCTCCCTCCCCACCCTACCGAGTTACTACCTTGAGGTAGTCTGTGAGTTCTGACCTGTCTTCTTTTCTACAAAGAAGTGTTCACAGCATTACTTTTATTTAAACACTTTCTTGCTTTCCTGGGTCTGTATAGTGTCCCCCTCTTTCCATGGCTGCTTCCTGTCACTCTTTTTTCCCTTCTCCTCAGCCAAGTTTCCACAGCCTTTTAAACTCTCAATTAAGAATGATTTTTTTAACGCAATAATTCTTTACAGATTCCTGTCCCAAACAACTCTGCTTTTTAATTACTTGATATGTTTCTACATAGATGGTATTAAGTAATGAGAAAAGGTAGGCACTTACGGCATTGAACAGAGGTGAATTCATGTGCTGAGATGACAAATGTGTTGCTCTCTTTAGCCTGCTGTGGTCTCAGTTTCATCTCGTAAGTACAACACTTATGCCTACTTCCAAGGGTGGGTGCATTACTGAGCAATGGGGAGGGGCCTCTTGAGATCTGTGAGCACTTACTGTTAGCTTTCTTCTTTGCTACTTTGTGATTTGGCTTATAGAGTTTACCACACCTCCACAACAAAGCCCTTCTAAGTTTAGCGAGGTGTTCTGTTTTTGTTTTTGTTTTTAGCAGTCAACTAGACATTGGACTGGGAAACTTTTGAGGAACTCAAAGGTGAATAAAATGACATGTGACTTGGAGGGTTTGTAATTAAGACCAGAAGCAAAGTCAAAACCAGATCTAAGTGAAAATGGAACCTTACCGACCAGGCAATAATTTGCCTGAAACCTCATATACATTGTAACAGAAAAGAATATTAACTTCCAGGATTAAACATACAACTGATGTATTCACCCTGATTTTCCCTCTCCTCTTTACCTAGTATGTACCTGTAAGTTCAGGGAGAGGAAATCCTGGGGAAATACCTCTAAAAACCGAAATCAGTCAAAGGGAGAAATCAAGTTTAAAACCCATTTATTGCTTACAAACTGCAGTCCAGTGCCGTCTTTCTCCTCTGCTCTGGAAGAAGCAAGCAAGCAAGCAATCCAGGCCCTTCCTTTAAACTCTCAGGTTCAGACACACCCTCGGTTGCCCAGGTAATTACCCATTGATATGGAGATGAACTTCTCTTCACCCCTGAGGATATGCAAATACACTAAAGCCAGGCGAGATATTCTGGAAATGTTACAATTTTACCCACAGTACCCCTCAAGAAAAACCATACCCCTCAAGAAAAACAGCAATAATATTAACAATAACATAATTTAATCAGTGGAGCACTCTGAGGCAATAAAGTGACATAGGAAATCAAAATGGTATCTATGTAATATTCATATTGTTTAATAACTATTTAAATATTTATAAATTATCTGGCATTTGATACTTGCAAAATGCTTCAAACCACTTTTTATTAATTATTAGATATCACTTATCCCTTGGCACTCAAATTTCCAGATACAGTAGTGATGATTTTTTTTTTATTATTAATCTTAAAGAAACATCCAGCTTTACCAAGCATTTTTCTAGTTTCATATCTAAAGTATTGGATCACATGGAAAAATAAAAGAAATCACAACAGAGACAGATGTTACGTTTGCAGCATCTAATACTGTCATTTTTGAGCTCAGAAATGTGAAATGACTCATTCAAGCTCACAATGTATGTTGTAGCCCTGGATTAGCCTAGTCTCGGGTTTCATTCCCGAACACTGTAGTCTGCTCTTCTCCACAGTTTCATTTCCCGTGGCTTCAGCTACCTGTGCTCCAGGACAGTCCAGAAGCAGATAATCCTTCTGATGTCTCATCAGAAGGTCAGTAGTAGCCTCATGTATGTCACAATGCCTACATCATTCACCTCACTTCATCTCAGGAAGCAGACATTTTATCATCTCACATCATCACAAGAAGAATGTGAGTACTGCACAGCAGCATATTTTAAGAGAAAGACCACATTCACATAACTGTTATTTTAGTACAGCTGACCCTTGGACAAGGTGAGGGTTAGGGGCACCCACCTCCTGAGCAGTGGAAAATCCACATATAACTTTGATTGCCTAAAACTTAACTATGAATTGCCTCCTGTTGACCAGAAGCCTTACCAACAACATAAACCCTCAATTAGCACATATTTTATGTTATATGTATTACATACTGTATTCTTACAATAAAGTAATCTAGAGAAAAGAAAACGCCTTTTTTCAAATTGTCACAAATCTCCAAAAAAATTTTCCAACATATTTATTGAAAAAATCCACAGATAAGTGGACCTTTACAGTTCAAATCCATGCTGTTCAAGTGTTAACTGTATGTTGTTATAGTTGTTCTATTTTATTAATAATTATTGTTAATCTCTTACTGTGCCTAATTCATAAATGAGACTTTATCACAAGAATGTATAGGGAAAAAAATCATAGTATATCTATAGGGGTTGATACTATCTGCAGGTTCAGGCACCCAGTGGGAGTCTTGAAAGGTACCCCGAGGATAAACGGGGGCTGCCGTATATGGAGACAAGGAAACTATGGCTGTGCTGTCTGGATTGGTTAGAACTGTAATTTGATGACCAAATCTGAGCATCCTGCTTATATTTTCCCAGGATCTGTATAAATCAGTCCTGTGTGATTAGAGCAGTGCCTAGAACTGCTGAAGTCCAGGTTCACCCAAAGCCAGGGATGTTTTCATACTAAATGCTCTTCCCAATATAAGTTGTGATACCTTGAAATCAGTCTCATTCATGACTAGCTCCCACCCCCCGACTGCCTGTGCTCTCAAGTGCCTTTGCTCCCGCTCTGTCAGGATATGTGTTACATGATGGAAGTCTGTTTCATGTTCATCGCACCACACTGCACTCTAAACCCACCCAAAAAACAGGGACTGTGCCTTACTGCACTGTATATTTCTCTTCCCCTAGGGCAATACCTGGCATATAGAACACACTCAAATATTTTCTCAGTACCCTATTGGTAGATGACAAATCCCAAGAGGGCAGGGGTCTTGTTGGACTCATCTTTGTCTCTAGAGTAGTGCCTAGTACAGGGTCTTGCATATAGTAAGTGTTCAGTGGATATTTACTATGTGAATAAACAGAAATACATGCAGAGATTTATTATTATACATATATCAGTTTTATAATCTTATCTGATAAAAATCAAGAAAACAATGAGGAAGAGCTAAGCAACCTTTCAACATGCAGAGCTCAAGCTGGAAGCCATCAGAAGCAGTTTTCAGTTTGCCCTTAATGCCCTTTTCTGAACACACATAATTCATAATTTTTTTAAATTTTATGCAAAAATACATATAACATAAAAAATGTACCAGTTTAACCACTGTAAAGTATACAACTGGTGGCATTAAGTGCAGTTGCAATGCCGTGCAGCATCCCCAGTACCTAGCTTCAGAATAGCACAGTGTTTCTATAGTTTATAACACAGTTGTTTTACTATATTTAGCGGGTGGGGAATCAGTGTATGATAAATACAATCAGATCTTAAGCAATATATAGGAGCTAATCGATTTACAAAACTCTTCACTAAATTTGAAAAAAGCTACTTCTTTCACCTTATCGTTATATTAAATTGTAGCTTTATGAGACCTGTTGGAAAAGAAAAAAAAATAGTACAGGGAGAAACAACCTGGGTTAAGACACCATTCTCTGAGGATGCTGGTGACTTAATCTGTCTGCTTGAACCCAGGGCCTGGAATACAGCTGTTAATTGGGATCTAACTGACCCACTTTTTTACCAGGAATATTTAAAGGTATCTCTAATTATGGACTTTAGGAAGTGACAAAAAGGATTGTGGATTTCCATAACCCATTCTATAATAGAACTCTATGCAATATAGTAAACATTTAACTTCAGCATAATTAGTTCTACATAGGAAATACAAAAAATGCTGTGTGTCTTTGAAATTAATCATTCTGAACAGGTGGAAGTTTTACCCAGGGGTGCTTGAGGGCACTATCTAAACATGATAATTGTCTGTGTCTTATACCAACTGATGAAAGACTGAAGTTTTCATACATCTTTAAAACAAAACTAAGAGCAGCCAATAATTGCCCCAAGATCTGATTTCAATGGAAAGTATCTCCATTAACTATTCCTCAGAAATATATTCCGCAAAAATGTTGTTCTAGTGTTTTTGAGTGGCAAGTTAGCTGTCTGTATTTCCTGATTTTCTCCTGAACTCTGATGCAGCAATAGGAATAACCTTTGGACTGGAATAAAGCCTTTTAGATTGAATTTTGTATTAAAAACAACTACCCTCTTCCATTGTTAGAGTGATAGAAGTTATGCTTTCTGTGAAGCAATATTAAACTTCCCTTCTTTACAGCAGTTGTTCAGAGTTTTACTGTTTATCAATTTCATTGCCACGTTTGGGTAGACCAATAGTTCAGCTTGCATGTGAATCATCCAGGAAAAATGCAGATTCAAAGGCATTACCCCTAGAGCTTCTGCTTTACTTAAGTCTGGGTTAGAACTGTAGAATCTGTGTGTTCCTCGTTGCCTCAGGTAATTCTAATGCAAGTAGTCTACGAACCACAGTTCCAGAAACAACCTAATGGATTTGTTGCCAAAAGTGTCAGCATTTTCAGGGCTATGTCAGCCTTAGGTAACAGTCATATGATAGTTCAACCATGAATGCTTGTTTCTTTATTCCTAGCATCTTAGAACTTTTCCATATTAATAACCTCTGTTAGATAAACCTTTTTCCTATAAAATGGGAATGCAAACCCACTTCACAGGGCTCTTATAAGGATACAATTGAATAATTTAAGTAAAGGGATCAGTATAGTGCCTAGTGTCCTATAAGCATCCAATCAGTAGTTTTCAGTTGCTTTTCACAAAAATATCTTACCGTCATTAGGAGCAAGAGCATATCAGCATGGAATCATCAAAATGTGCTTAGAAACTGTCCCAACCCAGACTTCCCTTTCCCTTTACCCTCATGGGGAGTTAAGGTTTTCTGAGTTCAAGTTAAAGGTCATTAATCCTGGCTTCCACCCCATAAATGACATGCCATTTGATTCTGTGAAAATTACTCAGGGGCCTCTGATTTCTCACATCCAAAATGGAGAGGAGACGTGACCTAAATATTTAAGGGTGAAGTAAGAAATGTGATTTTAGTCGTAGGAGAGTCTGAATCTGATGAGATTGTTGAGGGTGGCTTTTTTGAGCAGAGACAAAGTGCTCTTAGATACTGTCGACTCCACAAACCTTAACATCTTATTCCAGTCTTGCCTTTTAATTTTTATTATCTTATTCAGTTGTTGATAACGTCTCATGACTTTTTTTCCCTTATTGCAATTTGTGGTATTTCGTAGAGTGAATGTTAATCTTCCAAGATTAAGACTGCCTTCCTTTCAGATTACTTTAGAAACGATTTCTCTCTCCTACAGAGGATGCCTAGGGTTTGGAGGAGAGCAGCTCTGGAGGGACAGAAGACGTGGCACACTTCCGTTGTACAGATGACAGCTTTCTGAGGGCCAGCACAGGTACTGACCTTTCATGAAGGGAACTGAAGTTCAACAGGCTGATGTGTGAGGTGCTTTCTTTCTCCCTTGTTGCCACCCTCATGCAGAGAGAGACCACAGATTTCCCATAGTTTGGACCGAAGTTTTGAACCCTCTGACCTTGCAACAACCCAAAAGAACTCCTTGCTTCTCACTTGAAAATGTACCAAACACAAATGTACAGCTTTAAAATGTATTTCAGTCCAAACACCCAGTGGAAGGATTACCCAGGAAAAGAAGTGGAGGATTTCTAGCACCCAGACCTCCTCTCCACAGTTGCCAACCCCTCTTTTTCTCCCTGCCCCACATGACCAACTGTCGGTCAGGGCAACTACCTAGGTAACTGTAACTATTTTTTGCTTTATGATTTTAGCACCTAAGTAGGCATCCTTCCCCAGCCCCCCACAAAAATACTAGTTTTCTTGACTTTTGAATTTTGCATAAACAGAATCATAAATGTAATATTTTGTGTCTGGACCTTTTCACTAAATATTAAGTTTTTGAGATATACCCATAGCATCTTATGAAGCTGTAGTTGATTCATTTTTTGCTTTATAGCATTTCATTATTTGAGCATACCACAAGTTATTTCTCAATTCTACTCCTGATAGCCATTTCCTTTCTGTACTTTCTCATATGTTCACTGGCCACTTGGATATTTCTTTTGTGCAGTGCCTGTACTAAAATTGAAAGGAAAAAACACCAACAACCTCTATTTTCCAATACACTTTGTCACTCAGTTACTTGCGATCCACACTGGTGGCTGGCTACTGTTCTTATTAGTCAGGCACAGGGCTCTGCTGTAGTTAGTTCTAGTTATCTGAGATGTCACTTAAAAAATTCCTATAACTAATGGGTGTCCCCCAAAATCTAATGTCTTAAAATGCTCAATGAAAAAAAAATAGTTCCATGACCAATATCCTTGAGAAACATTATCTAAAGTATTTACCTCTTGGACATTGACAAAAAGCATTTATTATAATAAATGTTCTAAAGAGCAATGGAGTAAGGGAACCTGGTCAACATTATTTAATCCAGTGTTTCTGAAACATATTTGAATTCAGAACATCAAATGCCATCTTGTGGAACGAATGTTCTGCGGAGCACATTTTGGGAAAACCTGGTTTAGAAGACTCCCCTCTTGTTGGATTTTAACATAGGTCAGCAAGTGGAGAATCATGATAAAGAAGCTTCAAAGAGGATGTAATTATCTCAGAAATAAACTTACAAAGGATTGAAAATGGAAAAATGATTCATTTAGATTGGTTTTCTGTAGTTTCTTTAAATATTTGAGTGATTAAAAACTAATAACTAATACTAAAGAATCTGATATAGAAATGATTTTAAAGGTCAGATTCACACATCAGAAAGCAGACAAGTGCAATTATATTTCCAAAATCTATTAATGGCTCAATGAGTTCATAGATCAGATAATTAGGTGTTGTTCATTAATGACAATTTGTGTGTGTATGTGCATATGTGTGGTGTGTGAGCATGTGTGATGGAAAAATCACAGCTTTTTAATGGTTAAAGGCAATGATTTAGGATAAGTAGAGTGCACATTTTGTTCTAACATTTTTTTGTGATTTTTCAGATTGGCTATGTACAGCAATTCAGCTTTTTGAAATGTCTTGCTTGTAAATAACAATATTTCCTAAAGTGCAAACATTAATACTCAAACTTAATCCTCAGCTTCTTCTTCATTCTTAAGAAAAAGAGTTTAGGAAGATTAACTGCCTAGAAATATTAAGGTAAAGTGTCAATAAAATGGAAGTGGGCCTTTGTCTTCATAATCATTAATCAGCTCTTATTTTGGAAAAATATGCTACTCCATTAATAAAGTATACTGCTTGTTACTGTTAGATTATTTGTAGTTATTTTGATGAAACAGCAAAATAACAGGGGTCACTAAATTTGCTTTCACTTCATAGCTACTATGCCCCATAATGTATCTACTATGTTCTGATAATGCTTCTGTGCAAATTATACACACTGATTGGCCTCTGATAGAGAACATTAGAATGAACCTAGAGGGAAACCTCACTGGCTGACTGTGTAAATGGAGGTCACCTTCACTTACCACTTTAAGCCTCAAGGCTCTTGCTTTCTTTGTCCAATCACTCAGGGCAATGGTTAGTTGCTGTCAAAACACAGCTATAATTGGGAAAGGTACTTGCTAAACACAGAAGTTTGAGGGAGGTGAGAATTCATATCCAGACTAGAAGTCTGGGAAGTTTTCCAATCCTCCAATGTTGTACTAAGGTACAAAGACAAATTTAATTTTATTACTTAGGTGACATCAAACCACATTTATGCATGGAGGCTTATTGACAATATCCTTAAGAAATTCATTGCAATAAAATTTTTTTTCTCCAAGTTGGTCTTAAAAGTTTGCATTCAACTGGAAATTCCTTCCACTTAAATTCCTTACTTTTTCACAGAAAATTATAACAAAAATGAGGTCCATATTATTATTAAGAGGAAAACTTTGTGATATAAATATTCTTCAACCATCTGGAAAAATAAATGCAAAATTAGAAAGTGTAACTAAACTGAATGTTGTTAATGATGTTAGTTACTAAAATTGATGAGCCTGTGCTCTCAGAATTGAAAACTTAACTGTTTTTCTTGTTAAAATAAGGGGATATTTTGAAATTTTGAGGCTAGGATTTATGATTAAAAGTTAATCACAAACTATTATCTCCAGTACTTACAATCCACTGTAAAAATTTAATTTGTGCAGTTTTTTCTAACTGTATACAAAATTAAATCAAGGGATCCCCTATTTCATTTATCAAGAATATTTATTTCTTCCAGATAAAATACTTGTAAAAGTTATTTTAGATTAAATTATTTTTCTCTTTAAAATATTTTGCATTAGGACTTGGTGTAGTTGGGGGGATATGAATCATAAATGCTCCTCCTCTTTCTTCTTCAAGCAATTCATCCTTTCTTTTTCTTTTTTTATATGATTATTTCTTGTAATCTCTTTCAGGTTATTATTAAGGCTTTCTTCTTCTTATTTTTAACATAAGACTATTTTCCATCTACATTTTGGTATTTTTCTCTTCTTCCTCCTTTCATCTTGTAATTATGTGTTTTTTTGCCCAAATAACTCAGCCTCAATTTCTGTATTCTCTATTGTCCTTACATGATACATTTTTAACTTGTCTTGACCTCTATAGGCTCCCTGATAGTCCCCCTATGTTGTTGCTATGCTATTTGTTCAGTCCATCAAAATGTGTTTATTGAATACTGACAATAAGTTTAACAGTGTTAGATAAGAGATAATTCCTGACAAAACCTTGCCTAGTGAGATAGGAAAAACACACACTAAATAATTAAAGAGCATCAATTAATTAAGCACTAAATTATAGTGAAAAGTCCCAGAAAGTCTTCGTGTTTGTTGTGACAAAATCCCCTTTCTAGAAGGTTGTTCAAAAGTGATTCCTTGGCTATAATGTAACATTCTTTATGTCATGGGATCTGGCCAACATGGTCTACAAGAGACTGGGCCAGAAATCTCTACCTTAGTTAAAGACTACACACTAAAAGGAAATGTTCATGGAAGGCCAGCAGGTTGTGAGGTGGTCTTGTATGAACTCGGCCTCCTAGAACATTATATATTGAACAGGGTACAACAGAATCACCTTCTTCCTTTTGGAACATATGGATACAAAATATATGGATACAGTTGGAAGTTACAAAAGCAGCAAAAGCAGAGAAACAGAATGAGAAGTTTAGTTGCCAAGAAGATAAAATGATTAGAGTTAAGTTTTGGTGGGTTATTATCTGAACACACTCCTGATGTAGGCAATTAGAAATGGTAGAAATGCCAAAAACAGGCAAAGACACTACAAAAAAAAATTATAGACCAATATTCCTGATGAGCATAGTTGCAAAAATCCTCAATAAAATATTAGCAAACTGAATCCAAAAATACATCTAAAGGATCATCCATCACAACCAAGTGGGGTTTATTCCAGGGATGTGAGAATGGTATAATATTCATAAATCAATCAACATCATACACCACATTAACAAAGGATAAAAACCACATGATCATTTAAATAGATGCTGGAAAAAGCATTTGACAAAATTCAATATCCATTCATAATAAAAACTCTCAACAAAATGGACCTAGAGGGTATGTATCTCAACATAATAAAGTTTGTCATAATATATGACAAACTCACAACTAACATCATACACAATGGTGAAAAGCTGTAAGATTTTCCTCTAAGATCAAGAACAAGACAAGGATGCCCACTCTCACCATTGTTATTCAACATAGTACTGGAGGTCCTAGCCATGGCAATCAGACAAAACAAAGAGATAAAAGGCATCCAAATTGCTAAGGAAGAAGTTAAACTGTCACTGTTTGCAGATGACATGATATTATACATAGAAAACCCTAAAGAATCCACCAGGAAACTATTAGAACTAATGACTGGATTCAGCAAAGTTGCATGATACAAAATTAATACACAGAAATCTGTTGTGTTCCTATATACTAAATGAATTCAGAGAAAGAGAAATCAGGAAAACAATTCCATTTACAATTGCATAAAAAAGAATAAAATACCTAGGAATAAACCTAACAAAGGAGGTGAAAGACCTTTACTCTGAAAATTGTAAGACCCTCATGAGAGAAATTAAAAAGACACAAATAAATGGAAATCTATACCATGCTCAAGGATAGGAAGAATTAATATTGTCAAAATGCCATCCTGCCCAAAGCAATTTACATATTCAATGAAATTCCTATCAAAATATCATTTTTTAATGAACTAGAACAAATAGTTCTAAAATTCATATGGAACTAGAAAAGACCCCAAAGAGCCAAAGAAATCCTGAGAAAGAAGAGCAAAGCTTGGGGTATTATGCTCTCTGACTTCAAAGTATACTACAAAGTTAATCAAAACAGTATGGTACCAGCATAAGAACAGACACATAAATCAGTGGAACAGAAGAGAGTGCACAGATATAAACCCATTCATATATGATTGATTAATACATGATTAATACACAGAAGGAGCCATGACTATACAATGGGAAAAGACAGCCTCTTCAATAACTGGTATTGGGAAAACTGAACAGCCACATGCAAGAAAATGAAACCGGATTACTGTCCAACTCCAGACAGAAAAGTAAACTCGAAATGGATCAAAGACCTGAATGTAAGAAACCAAACCATAAAACTCTTAGAACAAAACAGAGGCAAACATCTCTTGAACATAAGTATGAGCAATTTTTTCCTGGACATATCTCCTTAGGCAAGGTAAACAAAATAAAAAATGAACAAGTGGGACTACATTAAATTAAAAAGCTTCTGTACAGCAATGGACACCATCAATAGAACAAAAAGGCAACTTACAGTATGGGAGATAACATTTGTAAATAATTTATCTGATAAGGGGTTAACATCCAAAATATATAAAGAACTCATATGCCTCATCACAAAAACAAATAACCCAAGTAAAAAATAGGCAGAGGACCTGAGCGCACATTTCTCCAAAGAAATACAGATGGCCAACAGGCACATGAAAAGTGCTTCACATAGTTAATTATCAGGTAAATGCAAATCAAAACCACAGTGAGGTATCACCTGACACCAGTTAGAATGCCCTTTACCCAAAAGACAAGAAATAAATGTTGGAGAGGATATGGAGAAAAGGGAACCCTTTCACACTGTTGGTGGAAATGTAAATTGGTACAACTGCTGTGGAAAACACTATGGAGAGTCCTCAAAAACTTAAAATACAAATACCATTTGACCCAGTAATTCCACTTCTAGGAATTTACCCAAAGAAAACAAAATCCCTGATTTGAAAAGACAAATGCACCCCTATGTTTATCACTGCATTGTTTATGAGAGCCAAGATATGGAAACAACCTGAGTGTCCATCACAGATAAATGGATAAAGAAGATGTAATTATACACAATGGGATATTATTCAGCCATAAAAAAAAATCCTGCCATTTGCAACAACATGGATGGATATAGAGGGTATTGTGCTCAGTGAAATAAGCCAGGTGGAGAAAGGCAAATACCATAAGATTTCACTCTTTTGTGGAATTAAAAACAAAGCAAAACAAAATGAACAAAACAGCAGTAGACTTACAGACACTGACAAGTGACTAGTGATTACCACGGGGGAGGGGTTGGGGTGGGTTGGTGGGGATAGTGAGGTGAATAAAGAGACACAAAAATTCTCAGTCAGAATACAAGTTGGTCACGGGGATAATAGAACAGCATGGAAAATATAGTCAATGACTCTGAATCTTTCTATGTTGACAGATAGTAACTGAACTAGAGGGGGTGGGAATTTAATAATATGGGTAACTGTTGAACCACTGTGTTGTGTATTTGAAGCCAATATAAGATTGTATACCAATGATACGTCAATAACAAAAAGGAAAAAACCCTCAAGAAATTTGCTAGCTTGAGTGAGAGAGAGGCTACATAGAAAGTATGAAAACAAGGTTAAGAGTAAGAAGTTAGAGGAATGTCGGAAGGAGGGAATAGAGAAAATTGGGAGAAAATATTGTAAGAGATAATGGCTAAGAAATTTTTGTAACTGTTGGAAAAATATGAACTTTCAGATCTAAAGAGCACTCAAGTCCTGGGTATTATGAATATTGGGTAAATCACTTTGTAGAGAAATTACAGAGTACTAAAAAGAGAATGGAAATATGATATACTACTTTAAAAGGGAATGACAATTATTTGTACCACAGGTTTCTTATCACAGTTATATATGCCAGAAGTCGGTGGAACATTATGCAAATATGAAGAAATATTAATATAACTGATATAGCTTGAATTATTTACTTAGCATATCATCATTCAATAATGAAAGAAAAATAAAGATATTGCCAAACATCCAAAAGCTGTTTTTACCAGTAAATCTCTAAAAGAATTACTAAAGAAAAAGAATGAGCTTTAGGTAGAAGGATATTGAGCCAGGAAGTAAGGAATGAGCAAGAAGAGTGAGCAAAAGCTTCTGGAAGTATATGTGTGAACATGGATATCAATTTCATGTAAAACAAATAATATAAACAAGAATAATAGATATTAATAACATCTAATTTAGGGTATATAAACAAAGACAAACTAAGACAGCAAAAATATAGTCTATGGGATAGAAGTGATTGGAATGCTCATGAATTTCTCCTAAAGCTACCTGCTTTAGCCCATCTCCCACCACATTGCCAGACTTCTCTCAGTCTTTCTGGCCTCAGGATTTATATTCCTCTGTGCAATCTGGAAAATACTGTCATTCTAACATCTTGCCTCTCATATATGCCTTGACCTGTACTCTCCCTTCAGCTACATTTTGACTTGATATTTTGAGTATATAGTCTACTTGGTCCCAACTGGCCCCTAGTATTCTCTACCTTACAGTCCCCTTCCTGAAAGGACAGCAATCCCTGTTGGTACAGAGACAACTGGCAGGTCTGGGACAATTGGACACTTCAGAGTGCTTGAGTGCTTCACTTAAGGTGAAGAGCTTAAGTGAACACAAGTGAATACTGTATAGACCAAGATACTGTACTGAGGTAGGGCTCTTAAATCTTCTGTTGGCCAGATCAAGGGCAGTTTCCTGGTGTTTTATGGTAGATAATAGGAGTATCTGGATGAAACATTGCCATTCTCTGGCGTATAGATGGTTGTTTATTCCTGCCCTTCCCCACCCTCACTCCAGGCACATCTCTGAAATAAGCTTATTGGGAAATTAGAGCTTTCAGGGCTTCAGGAAAGAATTTTGGAGTATAATTTGGGCTTATAGTCAGAGCCCCCATCTGCATGTCTTGGGTCACTTGAGAAGCGCATTGGAGAAGGAAGCCCCAGGAAATCGCCTACCCAACTAGACTGACTGTATGGTACAATAAGGACTATAATATTTTTTATTAACTTGTATTAAATCACATAACAAATGAACCTTGAAGGAAAGACATATTAGGGCACAAGAGATTTTTTTTGCACATCCTCTCATTTTAACACTTTGTGCTTTAAAGATTTACTATTTATTACACTTATTATTTGTACACAGGTAGACACTTATATTATAATGATTTAATAAACTGTAATCAGAACACCAGCCCAAATATTCTAAATGGGATGTTATTGGAGTAAAAATGAGAACAGAAGGACCAGAGATTATTTTCTACCACACAGATCTGGGATACTTTTTGGAGGCATCTGAACTGAAGATTTTAAAAATGAGTGTGATTCTAACATGGGTTAAGATTTTAAAAAATAGGTTAAGTTAAAAACATATGTAAGCATAGGGCATTTTCATGGATATTTGCCAATTCCTTCTGATACTAACAGTTTAAGATAATGACTCAAAGACTTTGAAGTACTTAGATATTCCTTAAATGTGCTGTAGATGTATATTACAACATCTCATTGTTCGTCCAACCTAGTAACTTATTGCTGGTATCCTTTTGGGACTCTTGTTTATTACATATTCCCATTTTCTCTTTGGTATGGATCCTTGTCACACGGCGGATATGGACACTGTAATGAAGACAGCATTTACAAAGTGCCAGTGCTGATATGTGAGGGAAATATGAAGACATGTTGAGGAGGGCTAGTACCAGAAATCAGTGTGAAAAGTAAGCCATCAAACCATTTACAGCTGGATATTTTTGATTCTGTGATAGCCAATGAAATTACTCTGTAATTGCCCCTATCCTCTACATCAGCTTCTCTTTTCCTTACTCACAGTTGAGCTATCATTAACATCAATTATTGTCTCAAGTGCAATAAGGTGAAACTGGGGAGAGGATTCAGAGATGTGCATTATTCAAAAATACCTTCTCTCTCCTTGCTGCTGCCCTTGCCAGTTGTGTTATGCTGAGAAATGGCCCCCAAAGTAATTCAGGTCCTAGTTCCCAGAACCTGTGTATGTTACTTTATGCGGGACATGGCAGAGTGATTAAATTAAAGACCTTGAGTTGAGGAGATGACCCTGGATTATCTGGGTGGTAATTTTTTGCTGTAGCCAGTCATAAATTTATTAAATGCCCACTTTGCTCAAAAACTATTTTCAGTGTATGGGAGAATCAGAAGAAACATAAAACTAGGACTCTTCAAGATTGCCTTTCCAAGCTAACTGAAAATACAGCATTAGCAGAATATTATTAAACTAGAATAAACTAAATTAATAAACTAGTTTAATAAAACATTAAACTAGAATGCACACTAAACAACCACTAACCATGTCATGAAGTCAAAAAAGAGAAATGCTACCGTGGATGGACACCAAAAGGCACTTCAAGGAGACAACTGGCTGGTTCTCAGAGGTAGAGGCAGAGTGCAGAGGTGGAGTGGAGGAAGAACAGTCCTCATGCAGGTCTGACTGTGGCAGATGGGAAGGAGCAGTGCTAAATGAGACTGAAGAGAGAAGTGGAATCACAATGTGAGAGCTTTAAAAGCCAAGCAAGAGACACGGCACTTGATATAATGGCTAAACACTAATTTATTGTGGGTTTCTTCTAAGTGGGAGCACTGAGTATTGGCTCTTCTGTAGCTGCTTGCACTGGAGGTGCAAGTTTAGGGTATGTCATAGGCTACTCTAGAATGGTTCCCAATGATCCTTCTCTCTTGTAATCACTCCCTTGGGTTCCCTCTTTTGATGTATGGGCTGGACCTAGTAACCTGCTTCTCATGAACAGGATGTGTTAAAAGCTATAGGATGTCACTTCTGAGACTGTTATAAATTCTTGTGACTTGTGTCTCGTGCTTTCCCTGTGTCACCCTCTCTCCCTCTCTCACTCTGATGAAGTCAGCCGTCACGTCAGGAGCTGCCCTTTGGACGCGCTCATGTGGCAGGTTCAGCAGTCAGCATGAACTGCAGCCCCCAATCTAACAACCGCAAGGGGCTGGAATCTGCCAAGAGCATTGGCCAGCACTTGAGTTTTACTTTTGTGAGAGACCCTGGGCCAGAGACACTTAGCTAAGTTGTACCCTGATTTGTGACACCAGATATCATGAGAAAATAAATTTTGATCATTTTCAGCTATTAAGTTTTAGGGGTAATTTGTTACAGGATGAAATATAACTACTGCAGGGTAAATCACTGTTTTGGGGGGTTACTACTTTCTCTTCAGTCTATCCATCATGCAGAGATTTATATCCCTTATATAATAGTCAGTGTCTCCATATGGAAAAATCACCTAACCACACTGTAATTTTGATGGCAAGGAATAACGAAGGCAGAAGAGGTAGAAGAAAAGTATTTATTTCTAATAAAACATGGGAAAATAAGTTGATAAATTTTCCTCTTCAGGGAAGAATTGAAATAACTTCACTTATCTCTCTGCCTTCCTCACATTTGCTTACTATTTGCCATCCTGTATGTAGTTGACATTTCAGTTTGTTTTCTTGTTCTGTTTATCTGTCTTATTTTTATCTTTGCCTGCCAAGCCCTTCTTATTGTTGGTGACCCTCCATTGTTTAAACAACTTCATTTGGCTGTTTAAGGGATACTGATGTATTTTCCTGAAGTAATTAAGATTCCATATTATCAATGTAGCCTAAGGTTTTGAGCAATAAGAATGTTGCTTTAAATGACACACTAACCAAAAATACTCCTAATTATGGGTATAAAATTTAAAAGAACTTTTCACATCCACACATGCACGCACATTGATCATGTATTTAATCAGTCTAAAGATATGGTGCAGATAAGGTACAGATACTAATGAAAAATATTAGACAAATCGGAGGCCTAATAAATTGTGAAGACTAAACTTGTATCTGTACAAGTAAATCGCCTTTGGAAACTGATTTTTTAAATGTCAATGTAATCAAGGCCTAAAGGGATTTCATTCGACTATCAATTGATTTGATGGAAAAGACAGTAAGTTATATGCCAAAAGGTGACATGGTGGATTTTTGATGGTTTATTCTTCTCCTTTAGTTTTTAAGGAAAAGATACCTTCCCACTGGGAAAATGATCCTTTGTAGAGAAAAAAGTGAGTAAATCCAGGTATTGAATTACTTCTGTGCTTCTGAAATATTACTTAAATGTATGGTCCAGAGCTCTCAATGCCTCAGTGTTCTAGTGGTATTAGAGCTGCAAACCTCAGTCCCTTCCTCTCAACAAAGAATGCCCCATCCTCAGACCCACAGACCACCTTGGTAGTCAAGACCCATTTTTAAGTGATTTAAAAATCAATTTTCAGAAGAATATTTTTGAACCCAATTTAAATGTAAAGTCTTTATATTAACAGCCTATGCCCCAAGACCTTTTAGAATGAAACTTTATAGGCCCTGATAGAAGGACTGGATATAGTATATCATTTATTAGAGAGAATTCCATGGAAATTTGGTTGACTGTTTTGTCTCTTCCTTTCCCTCTCTCTCTCTACCTTTCTTCCTTCCATCCTGTTCATTTCCTCTCTCCCTCCCACCCTGCCTTCCTTCTTTCTTTTTTCTTACTTTCTGAAATAAAGCTGGCTCTTCCCACACTGAGTAAAACCAAAAGCCACACTCTATATTATAAACAGAGACAAAATTACCAGTTATGATGTAACCTGAGCATGTCTGATTTGTCAGCCATTCAGAGCCATCTTTACACTAATATCCAAATATACTAATAAATAATAAAGGTAGTTTAATCAAAGTCCTATTTAATTGCACAAATTAGATGATTTTCCTCATTATTCTGAAGATACTCAGAAAACAAATATGGTCCATTGGCCATTGTTTCTTACCTTCACTTCTCACTGCTCTTTACTGCTTCTGGAATTCCCTTAAAGAGATGCTGGCAGTATAATGAAGGCCCCCAAGAGGAAGCCAGCCCAGGTAGCCTTCCTGTCACTACCTTATCCCACCTCACAATTTTCCATAACAAAACATTTTTAAAACCGTTTTTTGTTTTGAAAAAAGGTTTGGGTTTACAGAAGAGTTGCAAAGATGATACAGGGAGTTCCTATATCTTTATAGGAACTGGTCTTTAACCCAGCTTCCCCTAATTTTACATCTTATGTAACCATGGTACAACTCTGTAATTCTGAAGCAAGAGAGATTCCATGGATAAGATATGAATATTTTCATATTTTAATTAAACAAATAGTTATTAAGCACCATGATCATAGGCTCTGGGGACATAGTGACTGGAAGATAGAGTTCCTGCTTCATGGAGTTTACATTGTCACCTCTTCCATTTCCCTACAGCTGTAGTCCTTGTAATTGTTGTGCATACTTGTTGAGCCATTTTATCATAACCAATCTTCCCAAAAGTTCTTAGTTCCTTGAATTTTGCTAATGCTGTTCCAGATTGCACATGTTATTTTGCAACACGTTTTATTTCCACAATTTGTTTTTTACATTAAGTCTTGCTGTTACTTGAGTGATTGAAATATATTATCTGAGTCTAGGTTGTGGAAAGTTTAGCATGCCATTTATTACCATAAAATTAATATGAAAACATCACTCATCTACTTATCCCCAATCAAAACTTATTCTGAGTGATATAGAAATGGCAGATTTCTAGAGTCAAATTCAGAAATATGTGTATCGTGAATATATATATTTTTTATTAATATTTATATTTTTCTGGTCCAGGTATTATTGATAGGTACTATGACATATCAACAGCTACTGGAGCCTCTTTCTATAAATTATCTCTTCCAAACTTTTATTTAAGTTTTAAATACCTATAACTATAATATCCATTCCTTGGATAGCTTCATTATGCCAGTATTAAAATATAAAACACTGAGGAAATTACTCCTTTCCATGTGTCAGGAAACCATGTAGTTAAACGAGACTTTAAAACCAGATTTCCAAAGCAGGTAATAATTATAACCTCTAATTTTGAGTTACTTACATCATTTATTTTTATTAGCATAAATCTAACTAAAAGAATGTGTTAATTCAATGTGTATAAGATACACTCAAGATTATCTTGAGTGGTAATATGGATCTCATTGTTTTGCCTTAAAATTTGTTTAAATATTATATTATATATGCATATATAAAATGACTTTTATACATACATAAAACATGTATATACATAAGTTGCACATATATATATATACATGAAGTCATCTCATCAATTTATACTATAAATCATGAGTCATGATTATGAAAAAACAATCTTTGAATGGTTTCTGGTAAGAGATGAAATCAGATATAGTTAGAAACCTTCTCAAATATTTCTACTACATTACCCTAACAGCAGATACACCTAGTACCTCAAGGAAGGTTATTACTACATGGAAGAGTTGGTTTGAGTTGACAACACCACTTTAGGTTAGAAAATGTATTCTCGTTGTTATAGATGAAGAGGCATACTTTCCACCAAGAGAAATCACAGTAGCCTTGGCAGAATACTCTCTTTTAACAATTTCTGCATGCAGTCCAGGTAGTCTGGCCTCAGTTCCTTGTTATCGGAAGGATTACTGCCATTTTTGGATGAGCATTCTCCCACTCTGTGCATCAAAGTAATACAGAGAAATCCAAGTGAGGAAGAGTACAGCCACATGGAAAATAAGGCAACAGGAAATGTTCAGGTTTCACAGATCAGAAAACAAATGTACAAGTGTGCAAAAATAAAACCAAGAGTGCATATGGCCCATTATGGGAGATGCTTTGTGTTCGCTGGTCAAGAATGTGCATTCCATTCTTGCAAACTTTCAGGAAGACAACACTATAATAAAAAATTGAGTAGGGCAAAGACTTGGCTCATCAGATCACAGTATTAAATGTCTGTGATGACATTTCCAGTATCTGCAATTCTCCAACTGCATAATTCCTTTGTGTAAATACTCAGTAAACTTGCTAGTAGAGATTCAAATTTCCAAAGTTACTGAAGTTCTTTTCTTGGTCTAGTAGAACCACTTTGTTCTCATGATTATTTCCTCACAGGGAATTCTTTTCTTTATTTTAATATATGTACTGTTAAACTGGGGCTTGCAAACTGTGAATTGTTTTGGTGGTACCAGAATTTAACTGTGGACTTGCAAGTAATTTTTAACAATGGTACACTGGGTTTGGAGAAAAAGTGTGTTTTCCTCTTCTCCACAGCAGTAATGGAGCCAGATTTAGGGTCCTGGGTATGTATTTAACAAAAGTGGGGTGGAGTGGGGGATTGAAGTGGGGATGGAGGATTGGAGTGGTTACGAAAGAGGGCTTTTTTCAGTATAAGAAACACTGAATACAAAACTCAACATAGATAACTGGAATTCATCTGTTTAAACTTCTTTACTGTTTATCGGGAAAATAAATGAGGCCACCAATTATTTGGAAATCTTAAATTCGGAACAGTCTGATGTATAACATTGCCTGAAACCTCTACCTTTTGGTTACCCCTTTTGGGGGTAACCCTTACAGATTTCTTAAACCTATGAATATCTCCAAAAGGAATACAAGTTTAAAGATCGATTCAAAGAAGTGACATCTAAATTTTCAGGGAAATCGCATTGTCAGGAAGAGAGCTACACTACCAGGCCAGCAGAGAGGACACTGTGACCTCACAGGCTCTGAACCATCAAACTGACACATCTGTCCCATGCAGACCTTCTCTTTGCTCCCATCTGTGCAGGGTCCCACACATTTAAAAACACAGAACTTCAGGATTTATGATAACATCACCATATCCATTCTTAAATATGGATTTAATAATTTCATAAATATGTGATTTAATTGTAATATGTTTTCTAAAAAAAACTATTTATGGTAATAAGTGAAATGGGATGTTGATTGATGTTAATTAAAAAGACAGAGAGAGAGAAATGAAAATCTTTAATTCTTATTGATAAACCACAGACTGGAACAGCAGGAAATGTATAGACTGAAACTTAAAGACCAAAGAAGGAAAAGCTGTGAGAGTCAAGCCGTGTTTCCAGCTGGCTGCAACATTACCCTATGGTGCCAGCATGTTTGAACCAATTATTTGGAAAGAATGGGAATTATTAACAGGAAAAGAAAACAGCCCTCTTAGGTGTTCCAGGATGGACATAATAACAACAAAAAAATAATTATTGGATCTCTGAAACATCTTTTATTTATGGATCTCATGGTATTTTATCTAGTATTAGCTAATTAAAATTCATATTCTTTATTTGAGGGAGAGAATTGCTTTGTTTTATAGGTTGATAAATTGATTTTCAGAATGACTGAACATCTTGACCACACTCAAGTTATGGTTATAAATTGGAATAGACACTACTGCCTTCTATTTCTAACTAAAGTTCACCAAACTAAGAAGTGAAAACATAAAATGAAACAGCATTTTTTTTCAGTCTAAATGACACAAAATTACCAATGCTGGAGTTGGGGAAGAAATTAATCCTCTTCCTTCAATGAGTTGACGGTTACTTTGGTAATATTTTTACTAGCATGACTATTTTCCATTTTTGTTCAGCCGTTCAGAAAGCATCAAAAATCCCTTTCATATTTCTGGGTTTGCTTAGTGTATCCAATTTTGGCTGTATCTTTGTCCCTTTACGATCATTAGTTGCCTATTTTGAGCACCACCTCCCACAACCCTTTTTTAAATGAAAGTGCTATTAGAATTAAAATGCCTCCAGAGAGATGCAGTGGAGTTGAAGGAAAAGAAAATTTTAAAGTAAGAAAATCAGCCTTTGAAACATTATTTTGTTTCTTATAATTACTACAAAGTGTCATTCTATTTAATAAGAAACATTTATTCAGTGTGTGCTTAGTGATGTCAGTTTATATTATTAATGTGTAACCCATTCCTCATAATTTTTTTCTACATATAAATAGATTGGAGTATTAGTAATAATAATCATGGTATAAGATCAGTGATAATGGTAAATGTAGGTCAAATTTTTAGGTTTACTCTGTGCTAAGCACTTTAGAGTTCTCATTGTCTTTTATCCTCATCTAAGTGGCAGGTACTATTGCTAATAGATAATACTATTTACCATTTACAAGCCCTCTGTACCTGGGATGAGTTTCTTAAACTTCAGATGCTTCCAGTTTCTCATCCATAAAATCAAGGAAAATGTTATTGTGACGATTAAATGATTAACACACAGGAGATCCTTAGAAGAATGCCTGATAAATGGTACAGGGCTTAATATATATTACCTCTGATATAAATGAGGGCACCGGTTTCAGTGATATTAAATCAATTGCCATGGCCCTTGGTGCACTAAATAGAAGAGTCATGATTTAAAACCACTCCTTTCCAACTCCAAATTATGGACTGTTAGTTACTATTCTTTTAAAATTACGTTTAATTCTAGTTGTCCATATCCCCTGATATATTTTGAATTTCTTAAGAACAGAGAATGTTACTTATGTATCTGTGTCCCCAGCCCTCAGTGGCAGTGAATAGTTGTGTGTTGTACCGCTTAATTCAGTTTCAAATAAAAAGTCTATGTCTACTAACTGAGAAAGGACTTGCTTTACCAAGAGCATAGATTGTATTTTTTGGCTATTCTTCTCATTTTTTGTCCTTCTGTCTATAAAAAGCATGTTTACATGGTGACTACTGTAGTCAATACGAATAGAGAGCTAGGAAGAGTTAATTCACTTCCATGTCATTAATTGTACACCATTTATCTTAATTCATTGCAGGAAAGGTTACACTAATAATTATTAGCTAAATCTTTCACATAAAGACCCTTGATGTTACTTTCATATGATCCTGAAATCCTTTATATTTTGCATGGATTATTTGAAAATAATATTGAACTACTCATTCTTGATAGCGATCACAACATTTTCCTTTCTTCTATGAAGTTTTTTAGTACTAGCCAAAGAAAACCAAAGAGGTAGGAGTTCATGACAATACTGAAACATCAATATTCAAAATGTTCAACTACATGAACTATAATTCCATTCTCAAGAGATCAAGCTCTTAGCTTTACTAGACAAGACTGCATATAAATCATCCTGGAGAAATGAGCGTGCAATTGATTAACAGAGAAATTTCCAAAAATTCCTTCAGACATTTAGTTCATTTCCAATTTTCAGAAAGTTATTATCTGTGTCTAAAGTATAATTTCCATTTTCATGATCCATGGAAGGAAATGAATGTTGCCTGCACTACGTTTTGGATTTGAACACCCATTAAAAACATATTATTAACAACATATATGTAATTCCTGTTTGCATGCATCCTATAATGTATTTTGTTTTGGAACTGTGATTTTTTAATGAAATGTCTACTTTATTTGAGATTTAAGAAAGACTGGCAGAGATGGGAAAAAGATGGTGGCATGAGAAGTGAGGCAGAAACCTCCTCCCCAAACCACATATAACACAAAAATACAGCAAATACAACTAATCCTGCAAGAGGTACCTGAAGACTGCAGAACAGACTGCCTATATCTGGGGAAAACAGAAGAGCACACAGAAAAGAGTAAAGTAGCAAAGCCATAATCTGGAGGGATCCAAGCCCTCCCCCTACCACAGCTCACAGGTGAGAGGAAGAGAAACAGAGTAGGAGGGAGTATAAGCCCAGGACTGTTAAAGGCCCACCACTGGAGATCTGCTCCAGGAGCATGAACCAACATTACATGGTGCTCTGGAGATTAGTGGGGTTGGGAAGTAAAGGCAGGAGGAATACTTGGAGAGACTGAGACTCCAGCTGCTTCTGGAGAAGTTACCCAAAAATGGCTGCTTTGGGACAAAAGAAAGGTGGGTACTCTGAGAGACTTCCCAACAGCAAAAGGGCTGCTAAAAGAGCAAGGATTACATAGAGCTTGCTGCACAGGAGGAAGGACAGAGGGACTAAATCGTTCTTGCACACATACTCAGCCCAGCAGGTTGGGAATTTTCAGGACCTTCAGATGCTTCATCCCCCTGGCTGGCAATGCAGCCCCATGACCCCCACTGAAATATGTGGCCTGCTGCTCCATCATCCCAGCAGGCATTGGTATGCACACATCCTGCTCCTGCCATTGCAGCAGGCCCTCAGCAGGATGGCCCTGCCTACAGCAGCTAGAGGGGCATAACACAGAGACTTCTCCCTATGTACACAGCTCCCTGGACCTGGCAGTGGAGTCAGACACTGCAGCCAGGAGGCAGGGAAGAGCTCTTTCCTCCACACAGGCACCAGTGCACTCACCATTCAAGCCCACCATTGCTCTAGGTGCCCCCAGCTCCAGAGATTAGAGCTTCTGGGCACTAGAGGGCACCACCTACACAAAGTTATTCCATACTAGAATGAAAAGACAAAAAAAAAAAATTAGTACAAACAAGAATTCAAACACCACAAAGAGGATTAAGTGAAACTGAAATCAACAATCTTCAGATAAATATTTCAAAATAAAAATCATAAACATGCTCACAGAGCTACAAAAAATATATTCAAGATCCCAGGGAAGATTTCAAGAAAGAGATAGAAACTTTAAAAATACAGTATATAAAATGAAACATATAATGGAGGGATTTAAAAGTAGATTAGATGAGGTAGAGGAGACAGTAAATGACAGAAAATAGAGAACAGTAAAACAAAGAAGCTGAGGCACATAGAGAAAAAAGGATCTCTAGGAATGAAAGACTAATAAGAGAGCTGTGCAATGAGTTCAAGCAGAACAATATTTGCATTATAGGGGCACAAGAAGAAGAAGAGAGAAACAAAGGGATAGAAAGTATCTTTGAGGAAATAATTGCTAAAAACTCCCCTAATATGGGGAAGGATATAGACCTTCAGGTCATGGAAGTGCAGAGACCTCCCAACACAAGGGACCCTAGGAAGACAACACCAAGACATATAAATAAAATGGCAAAGATTAAGGACAAGGACAGAGTATTAAAAGCAGCCAGAGAGAGAAAAAATATCATGTATAATGGAAAGCCCATCAGGCTATCTGCATATTTCTCAGCAGAAACCTTACCAGCCAGTAGGGAGTAGCATGATATTTTAATGCAATTAAACAGAAGAGCCTCAAACCAAGAATACTCTACCAGGCAAGATTATCATTTAAATTTGAAGCAGGGATTAAACAATTTCCAGAGAAGCAAAAGTTGAGGGCATTTACCACCCACCAACCACCTACAGTGTATTTTAAAAGGACTGCTATAAATGGAAGTGCTCCTAAGGCTAAATAGCTGTCACCAGAGAAAACAAAAACACGGAAAAGGAAGTAGACCAATTAATTACTAAGCAAATGCAAAATTAGATCAACAACCCACTAAGTCAGTCAAGAAATATGCAAAGAGTACACAATATGAAACCTAATACATAAAGAGTGGAGGAGGAATAACAAGAAGGGAGATAGAAAAGCATATAAATTGGGTTTGAAATAGTGTAATAAGTGAGTTAAGTTAGACTACTCAATACTAAGGACACTGCCCTTGAAACTTTGGTAACCACAAATCTAAAGCCTGCAATGGCAATAAGTACATATTCATTGATAATCACAGTAAACGTAAATGGACTGAATGCACTAATCAAAAGACAGAGTTTCAGAATGGATAAAAAAACAAGACCTATCTCAATGCAGCATACAAGAGACTCATTCAAAGCCAAAGACATACACAGACTAAAAGTGAAGGGATGGAAAAAGATATTTCATGCAAATAAAAGGGATAAAAAAGCAGAAGTAGCATAACTTATATCAGACAAAATAGATTTCAAAACAAAGAAAGTAGCAAGAGACAATGAAAGACATTACATGATGATAAAGAGGTCAGATCAACAAGAGGATATAATCATTATAAATATCTATGCATCCAATAGAGGAGCACCTAAATATGTGAAACAAATGTTAACAGAATTAAAGGGGGAAATAGAATGCAATGCATTCATTTTAGGAGACTTCAACATACACTCACTCCAAAAGACAGAACAACCAGATAGAAAATAAGTAAGGAGACAGAGGCACTGAACAACGCATTAGACCAGATGTACCTAACAGACATCTAGAGAATACTCCACCCAAAAGCAGCAGGATACACATTCATCTCAAGTGCACATGGAACATTTTAAAGAATACATCATATACTAGGCCACCAAAAGAGTCTCAGTAAATTTAAAAAGTTTTACATTATGCCAACTCAGCTTCTCAGACCATAAAGGTATGAAACTAGAAATAAATTATGCAAAGAAAATGAAAAATCCCACAAACACATGGAAACTTAACAACATGCTCCTAAATAATCAATGGATCAATGACAAAATAAAAACAGAGATCAAGCAATATATGGAAACAAATTAAAACAACAACCCAACACCCCAAAACCTGTAGGATACAGCAAAGGCTGTTCTAAGAGGAAAATATACTGCAATACAGGCTTACCTCAAGAAAAAAGAACAATCCCAAGTGAACAGTCAAAACTCACAATTCATGAAACTAGAAAAAGAAAAACAAATGAGGCCCAAAGTCATTAGAAGGAGGGACATAATAAAGATTAAAGCATAAATAAATAAAATCGAGAAGAATAAAACAACAGAAAGAATCCATGAAACTGAGAACTGGTTCTTTGAGAAAATAAACAAAATAGATATACCCCTAGCCAGATTTATCAAGAAAAAAAAAGTGTACACACCTAAACAGAATCAGAAATGAGAAAGGAAAAATCACTATGGTCATCATGGAAATACAAATAATTATTAGACAATACTGTGAAAAATTATATGCTCACAAACTGGATAACCTAGATGAAATGGACAATTTTCTAGAAAGATACAACCTTCTAAGACTGACCAAGGGAGAAATAAAAAATCTGAACAGATCAATTACTAGCAATGAAATTGAATTGGTAATAAAAAAACTAAGAACAAAATCCTTTGACCGGATGGCTTCACAACTGAATTTTATCAGACATATAGAGAAGACCTAGTTCCCACCCTCCTTAAAGTTTTCCAAAAAATAGAAAAGGAGGGAACACTTCCAAACTCATTCTATAAGGCTAGCATCACTCTAATACCAAAACCAGAAAAAGACACTGCAAAAAAAAAGAAAATTAAGGACTAATATCCCTGATGAACACAGATGCAAAAATCCTCAATAAAATATTAGCACACCAAATTAAAAAATATATCAAAAAGATCATCCATCTTGATCAAGTGATATTTATTCCAGGGATGCAAGGATGGTACAACATTAAAAAATCCATCAACATCATATATCGCATCAACAAAAAGAAAGACAAAAATCACATGATCATCTCAATAGATGCTAAAAAAGCATTTGATAGAATTAAACATCTATTCCATTCATGATAAAAACTCTCAACAAAATGGGTATAGAGGACAAGTACCTCAACATAATAAAGGCCATATGTGACGAACCCACAGCCAACATCATACTTAACAGTGAAAAGCTAAAAGCTTTTCCTCTAAGACTGGGAACAAGACAAGGATGCCCACTCTCCTCACTTTTATTCAATGCAGTACTGGAGGTCCTAGCCATGGCAATCACACAACACAAAGAAATAAAAGACATCCAGATTGGTAAGGAGGAAGTTAAACTGTCCCTGTTTGCAGATGACATGATATGGTACATAAAAAGCCCTAAAGAGTCTACCTCAAAACTACTAGAAATATTGACTGAATTCAGCAAAGTTACAGGATACAAAATTAATACACAGAAATCCATTGCATTCATATACACTAATGATGAACAAGCAGAGAAATCAGGAAAACAATTCCATTTACCATTGCATCAGAAAGAATAAAATACTTAGGAATAAACCTATCCAAGGAGGTGAAAGACCTATACCCTGAAAACTACAAAACACTCATGAAGGAAATTAAAGACACCAATAAATGGAAACACACCATGTGCTCATGGATAGGAAGAATTATTATTGTCAAAATGGCCATCATGCCTAAAGCAATCTACAGATTCAATGCAATCCCTATCAAAATACAAACAGCATTCTTCAACAAACTAGACCAAATAGATCTAAAATTCATATGGAACCACAGAAGAACCTGAATAGCCACAGCAATCCTGAGAAGGAAGAATAAAGCTGGGGGGGTTATGCCCTGACTTCAAACTCTACTACAAAGCCACAGTAATCAAGACAATTTGGTACTGGCACAAAACATACCCAATGATTAATGGAACAGAATATAGAGCCCAGATATAAACCCACACATATATGGCCAATTAATATATGATAAAGGAGCCATGGATATACAATGGAAAATGACTGGTTTTGGCAAAACTGGACAGCTACATGCAAGAGAATGAAACTGGATTATTGGCTAACTCCATACACAAAAGTAAACTCAAAATGGATCAAAGACCTGAATGTCAGTCATGAAACCACAGAACTCTTAGAAGAAAACATAGGCAAAAATCTCTTGAATATAAACGTAAGTAACTTTTTCTTGTGCACATCTCCTTGGGCAAGTGAAACAAAAGCAAAAATGAACAAATAGGACTACATCAAACTGAAAAGCTTCTTGATAGCAAAGGACACTATCAGCAGAAAATGCATCCTACAATATGGGAGAATGTAATCATAAATGACATATCTGACAAGGAGTTCACATCCAAAATACATAAAGAGTTCACACACCTCAACACCCAAATAGCAAATAACCCAATCAAAAATTGGGTGGAAGATCTGAACAGATACTTCTCTGAAGAAGAAATCAGATGGCCAAAAAGCACATGAAAAGATGTTCCACATTGCTAATTATCAGGGAAATGCAAATTAAAACTAGAATGAGATATCACCTCACACCAGTTAGGATGGCCAACAACCAAAAGACAAGGAACAACTAATGCTGGTGAGGATACAGAGAAAGGAGAACCCTCCTACACTGTTGGTGGGAATGTAAATTAATTCAACCATTGTGGAAAGCAGCATGGAGGTTCTTCAAAAAACTAAAAACAGAAATACCATTTGACCCAGGAATTCCACTCCTAGGAATTTATCCAAAGTAAACAAGATCCCTGAATCAAAAAGACATATGCACCCCATGTTTATCACAGCACTATTTACAGCAGCCAAGATATGGAAGTAACCTAAGTGTCCATTAGTAGATGAATGCATAAAGAAGATGTGGTACATATACAGAATGGAAAATTATTCAGCCATAAGAAGAAAAAAATCCTACCAGTTGCAACAACTTGGATGGAGCTAGAGGGTATTATGCTCAGTGAAATATGCCAGGCAGGGAAAGACAAGTACCAAATTATTTCACTCATTTGTGGAGTATAACAACGAAGCAAAATTGAAGGAACAAAACAGCAGCAGACTCACAGACTCCAAGAAGGGACTAGAGGTTACCAAAGGGTAGGAGTTGGGGAGGGAGGGAGAAGGGGACTAAGGGACATTACGATAAGCACTCACAATATAGGTAGGTCACGGGGACGTCAGTATAGCATGGATAAGACAAGTAATGACTCTATAGCATCTTACTACACTGATGGACTGTGATTGCAATGTGTTGGGGAGGGGATTGTAATATGGGTGAATGTTGAAACCACAATGTTGCACATATGAAACCTTCATGAGATTGTATATCAATGATACTTTAATTAAAAAAAAGAAAATGAGCAAAGGCAATGAACAATTCATAAAAGGAAATATACCAAATATAGAAAATGTTCTATATGTTTTATATGAAGAGAAGAAGACTTGTTGACTTGTTTTTCTCAGTCTTATTCCATATTTTTTGACCAATTATTATTTTTTAAGGTCTGACAGTGAATTATCAAATGCTTCTGTTTTCTTACATTGCATATTCTCTTTGTTGTTCTTGGCCTTTGGGTTTTGTCTTTTTTTAAAATAAATCCCATAGGAACACTTTAGTCCTCAAAAAAAAAAATTCAGATTTGATCAACCAAAAGGAAAAATTTCACCTGCCTCCTAAATTATATTGATCAAATGCTTCTTCGCTTAGATTATGATTCCGCTGTGATTACATACATATATCTGATCAAATAATTCACAAGGTCTCCAACTGGAATAAATGTTAAAGGCTGGAAATACACCTTTTAAGATTAAAAAATGAGAATGAAAATAGCAACGTCTTTAGCCATCCTTCACTAAATACAAGACTATGCAAAAGAGTTCGACGCCAAAAAGAATAATAAGTAACATATAGGTGGACCTTATGCAGCTCCTACAAAAAGGCCTCACAATTAAACATTTTAATACAACAGCATTTACAATTAGAAAGTCCAAGGTAAGCAATCTTCAATAAATCTAGTCAATGATAGAAAGAAAGAAAGAAGAAAGAAAGAAAGAAAGAAAGAATCTGGCAAAAACAATAATAACAAAAAACAGTAGTAGGTAAACTGAAAAAGAAGGAAGAATAACTGACCAGCCAATATTTTTTCTTTTGAATGTGATAACCCTTTAGTGCAATTCAAATGAACAAATTATTGTAAATGCAGAAGAACATCAGCTAGGCAAAATGAAAGTGGCTACATTCACCATAGAGAGACCAGTAATGCTGCAAGAGAATTGCTTCCAAAATGTGTGATAATAAGGTGACCTGAAATCACTTCTTTAAATTATCTGAGTTGAGTTGCCACTCCCATTTTGTTACTGCTAGAAAGTAAGATTTTGTGGTGATTTCCAATTATAATACTCATTTGAAATGACTGTTTAAAAATTATTTTCTGACAGATCTGCATTTATTTTTAGCATGCTTCTTTGGTCTGACATAGAAATACGTGGTGTTAATAGCCAACCTGGGTTATATGAGGTTGGATAATACAGTGGGAAAAAAATCAGGACATCTATGTTTCGCTTTTGGTTTTATCACCAAATAGTATCCTCAAAATTCCTTTTTTTTTCATTTTTAAAATTATTTTTTGTGTTAACTTTTACACAAAAATCATGGTGTTAGACTAAATTACCTCATTGGTCTTTTTCAAAGATATTGTAATATGTACAGAGAGTAACTCATACTTGGTCAACATTGTTACACAGGATAAAACAAAACCTTTTTCTCTAGCTTCCAGTCTGTTAACGTCACTGTGTTAAGTGACACCACCACAAATGGATACTCCCTCATTCCTTGAATTTGTCCTCTGCTTTACTTGTAAACCTCTTTGCTTATGTTATGCCCTCAACCTTAAAGGAGATTTTCTCCATGTTACTGGAATTCATACCTGTTTTTCAAGATACATATCAAATGTTTTCTCTTTTAAACTCTAACATCTGAATTTTTTTTCCATTTAATAGAACTATGAATGACCTGTCTCAAAATGATTTTTTAGGTATGCATTGGTATTCTCAGCAAAAAATCCAGAGAAGTTCAGGACCTTGAGACTCAAATCAGACTAGAAGTTGACACACAACCAAAGCCTTTCAAAGTCTCATTAAAGAAAGTCGGTAATTTGGGTTTCCCAACAATTGATTTCTTCTGGCATAGCAGTCGCCCCCAGAATGGAAATCTGGTTATAGCCATGGAAAATGATCCTTAAACACTCAGGATCTGTGTGCCTCCATTGGTCCTTCTATATACTGGATTCCCACTTACATTCAGTGATATCATTTGTGAGTAATCCAGTCTTTTCACCTTTGCCACCACTAATGTCCTGCTCTTAAACAATGCTCTTGTCAGACTGCTTTATACGTAATCTTCTTCGTTGTATCAACCATCACGTCACGGAATGAGATCTGCGTGGAGATTCTAAAGCACAGCTGCACTGAAGAGTTGTTGCTGAACTTTTTATTGGGTAAAAGGGTGTCTGCCAAAAGGAACCAGAGTCTTGAAAAAGATTATTAATCCATCACTATGACTACCATCTTGACTTCATGAAAAGATGTGGGAATGAGTAGACACCTGCATGTAGGAGTCAAGGAGACATGTTAGCTTGTTTCTCCTTATTTTACATTTCTGAAATCATGACTATTGCTAACCTTAGCCATGCAAAATTTTGAGAGATTGAAATGTGTAAGGTGCCCTTGTGCTATAGATAAGTATATCAATGTCCTGTGCCTCCTACTGAATTCTGTGCTTCAAAGCAAGGGCTGCATATGGAAGGATCTCAATAAGTACTTGTTAAATAGAGACTGGGGCCTTCTCCATGTCAGTTATTCATAGTTAAGGACATGATACTCAAATCATCCCTCTCCTTATTATCACAATTAAATTATTTCCAATAATATGTATGAATGCTTTTATTACTAAACAGTTCTCAGAGTTCTACAGGATGCTGCCCAGCATTGACCACACACGAGACTCACTGGAGAACTTTAGAAACCACAGATGCCTGGATCTGAGCCGCAAAGATTGATTTAATTGAGCAGAGACTCCTGCTTAGTTAAAACTGAGCACCAGTTTTTCTTTTAATGTTTAAAAAATTCTTCCCATATGAGTGTATTATTCAGCCAAGGTTAAGAGCCAATATAGAAAGACAACAATGGCAAATAGTTCCAGGTAAATGAATAATGAAATTTAGTACAAAATACTATAGGCAAAATTCTGTGAGGAACACACAGATAAACAAGGTCTAGAGAAACGTATAATCTGGGACACAAATTGGTATTATTTTACCATAATCATCAGTATAGAGAATACCTACTATCACCGTATTAGGTCTTGCGTTAAAGAGATACAAAGACTTGGTTATCTTTCATCTTTTATGACTATTTTAAGGCATTGGTTGCTGTCCATGATACCATAAAACATAAAGTTTCTTCAGAGAAATGGATGTGGGGAAAACTAAAGTATTCACTGAATCCCCAACAGTAAATTTATGTACAAAGAGTCAGACAGCCACCTCTCAGCCCCAAAATGTCAAGCTTGTAAAAATAGTATTCTTGGGAGTTATATTTGATCATTGGTTAAATATGGGGATTTAAAATGTAGAAATCCATGTGTAATGCTTCAAATCCCTAATCTGGTTTAAAAGGTCAGTTGAAGCCTAAAAGGACTTGACATTTTACCTTTAAAAGTCTGACTTTTGGACTTAAGACTTAACAACATTTCAGCCTGAATGACCTGAAGGATAAATACAAAGCTGGTTTCAATTGAACTATTTAGAAAGCAGGGGATCTTCTAATTTGTGAGACAGCATTCACAGAGCTTTTTCCATTAAGAACTCAATCGACTGAAAAATGATTTCCTTGGGTATTCCACAATCTTTCAATGCTTGTGTAAATTTTACACAGGAGGTGGGTGGTGTGTGAGGCTCAAGACATAAAACACCACGGTGCAAAGGAAGAAAACCACCTTATGAGCCACAGAGAACTGGTGATTACCTGCACACAATGTGCGCTGCCTTTGTTTACCAGTCTCTCCCTCAGGTGAGGCCCAATTCACACACGAGGTATTCATTATCATCTCATTTCTTGGAGCAAGTTCCATGGCTTTTTCAAATGATCATTATCATCAATTAATATTTATTGGGCGCCCCCTGGGAATATGTTATAGGAGGTCTGGTAGGCTATTATAAAACAAATGTCTTACTGCAGATTATACTTGATAAACTTTTATTAAGCTATTGTAGGACCCAGTGACTCTCTCCCTTTTGTATGCTTGTGCTAAAATGTCACTTATGTGAAAGCAAACAAGCACTGGAATTGGAATTTTAGAAATACTTTTATGTATTGTTTGCTTGTATATGTGTGTATATATGTGTGTATGTGCATAAACCATAAAACATAAAAAACTTAGGTCAAGATTTATTGGGACAATGTTAGTTTATTATATCATTTAAAAATAAACTCTATTTTTACCTCATTAATAAGGTCAGAAAGCATTCTTCTAAAAAATAACAGTGTGGGAAGAATGTACCAAAATATAATGATGAATTATCTCATATTTTCTGAAAACTGCCTTTTAGGAAATAAAAATTAAGTTCTTCTGTAGAGTTGGATTTCTTCTTTATAAGCAAAGGCCATTTGGAATGAAGACTTCCATGAAAGTATTTTTAAGGATTATCCAAGTATAGACCAGACCTAATGATGTATTTCCATTTTATTCAGAGATACTCATACACTAGATTCCCAAACTGAAGAAACATTTCTTTCTTTTCACATAACAGCACATCCCTGTTGGAAGGAGAGTCTGAAGTGATCGGGATCCTTAGTAGCTTGTCCAGATCTCATATAAAATAATAGGATTTTCATATTTTTGTGAACATGATTCTTGTATTAATTAACCTAATGACAATTTATTGAAAATATACTGTATACAATATCCTAACTCTATGGTAATACAGGTAATTCGAACAACTTACCTACTGTCAGTGTGATTTCCTAAATTACCATGCTTTATAATTATTTAAAAATTTTTAAACTCCATTAATATTGCAGCCCTTTTTATAAAAAAGCTTGAAGATCTATAATCTTCCAAGTGTGGAAACTGCTAACTAATAACTTGTAGAAAAGACAAATTAATGGAGGCTTCAGCTGGCCAATGTGAGACTGTCCTAACTTTTTGTGTAAACATTGCATTTTCAGATGTCCAATACAATATGGGTAAGAGTGAAGCTGACGTGTACTGTGCTTTCTCTAGATTCCAGAGAGTCAAGCATGAACAGCGCTGTGGAACTTAAGATCCTTTCCATGACCTCCTCCTGTGGAAATTGAGCTAGGCATTTAAGAGAGAAAGAAATGCATGGGCTGGTGTCCTGAGTGGAAAGTATCACCATTCTAGCTCTCCTCAGGGTAAACCTAACACGCTTGAAGTTACATGTAAGTATATGTAACATGCTTAAAGGAGACTAAAGTACAGATGCTGGGATGGGAGGAAGAGTGGCAGGTGTTTAGAGGTGCTGTATTCTTACTTCATTCAAGGCTTTGAAGATGCAGGTCACAGTGCTAATGGGAAGCACAGGTTGGTAAATAAATCCTTAAGAAATGGACCATAGCACATCAAATTCTATTTTTAAAAATAATTATGTCAAAATCAGTCAATCGTTGTAACAGAAATAAAGTCATTTTAATAGAACATTATCACAGGATCAATGTCTCTCAGTTTGAAAAAATAACCATTTCCCCTTCACTTTGACTCTTATTTTTGATAAATGCTTCAGCTTCACCTCAGTATTAATTTCTCAGTCAGATACTATTATGCTGTGACAACCTTCTATTCCATTGTCATTGTGTCAGGTTATTGAAAAGGATAATAGGTAGATATATTTGCCTTTCAAATGTTAAGAAATAAATGGTATTTTTATTCCTTATTTGTCTATAGTGCTTCTTAATTTCAGAGAACGGTTCTAGTGATAATTACTAGATTTTTACATTGGTTGAAAACTGAAGTATATGTTAATAGGAGTACAATTTGATATTTATGAATTGTTTTCTTTTACAAATACAGAAATTTAGTAATCATCATTAAGACTACTCTATTTATTAAAGTCTGAAAACAACCCATTATTGCTTTGAGTAATCTGGTCCATTATCTCTTCATTAAGTAATAAAAAGTGATGTTAGGAGCTTGTCTTACAATCATACAGCGAACAGTCCACTTTTGTTATCTGTGGTCTATAGTTTCCACATGATAAAGCTCTCCAGTTCTATTTTTAACAGTTTCAACAAAGAACAGTACCAAGATAGTATAAAACAATCCTCAAGTTACTATTTAGTGTGTATCTGAAAGTTGCTAAAATCAAGTAACTAAATAATTGAGAGATGTGACAACTGTTTTGATCCACAGATAGTTTGGGGGATGATTTTCTGTTATGTAGTTGAAAAAAATGAGCAAGAATAGAACTGAATTATGCTGCCAAAATTTATCTGCTTTTTGAAACAATTTAAAACAAAAAGAAAAAAATTCATACTCATTAGATTTGCAAATATTTTAAAGTTTAACAAAAATAAATAGTGAAGAAGATGTGGGGAAATATAAACTTAGATATATCATTGGGATTTAAATTTGAGAAACATTTTGGTGAGTAATTTGGCAATGCATAATATACCTGAAGATATGCTTACTGTAAGATATTCTATAGATGTTAAAATAAATAGATTTACATGTCAGCATTATTTGCATTAAGTTTTAAAATAACATGTATAAAATACATTGCAGAAGGATAACTACAATAGAAATACTAGTTAGTTAAAATTTTAAACTATGCAAAATAGAACATATTTATATATGTACTTTTTTATATTATTTGTGAATACATATTTTAAAAAATAGTTTGGAGTTATGCATACCTAGAATGATACATCCTAATTTCAGATAATGGTTAGTTCTCAGGGAGCAGGAAATAATGATTGGTAGGATAAAGGAATTTCAACATCATCTTAATGTTTATTCCTTAAAGAAAAACAGCTTTTAAAGAAATAAGAGAATATTAACATTTGCAATTCTTTGTTGTAAGTATATAGATGTTTGTTAAATTACTGTCTGCCTTTTCCTTTATGTTTTAAATATTTTTGATACTAAATGTATTTTATTAGTGAAGTATACAAGTTGCATCCTTTCTATATATCTACCACCACCAGTATGTTCTCAGTAGGTTCTCTATTTTCATTGGTTCATTCTTTGATTAAACGCTTATGGAACAACTGCAGTTTCCAAGCACTGGGCTACATTCTAGATATTCAAAGTCAAGTAAGATACATTCAAGGGGCTTGCAATTTAGTTAATGAACGAGATTAAAACTCTACTATTCTTTAGGATTATTCTATGCCCAACAGTAGTGGCTTCACTTAGGAAATGCACCATCCTTCTACTAAAAATACTATCTTTATCTTTGTGTATTTCTGCTAATTTAATTTGTTGCACTAGTTTTTTTAATGACTAGAAGTTCCACTCATAAAATGTTAGGCTCTTGTTGGTCTATGGGGTGCATTAAGGACGTTGAAACCACATTAACTAGATTTATACATGACAACATTAATGGATTTTAAAATAACATGTATGAAACACATTGCAGAAGGATAAGCCCTGAATCAGTGGTTCCTAGCTTCCTTTTCGGATTCATACAAGAAATCTTCAAAGAATGTGAGTCACTTAAAAGAAGGTGGTTAATATATATTTTGCTGTAATAGTATTACCATGTACTAACACTGTCACTTCATAGAAAAGAAATGGTATTTCAATATGAAATACATACAATAATGTCCTTTAAATGCACTTAGATTTTTGATAAATTTGGTATATTGCCCTTATTTTTTACAATTTATTGTAAGCCAATAAAAGTTTTATCATGGAATAGCTTTGAAAAATGCTGCCCTAAATTATTTCCATGCTTCTGACCTTGTGTAACTACATTGAATATACGAAATATTAGGAAATATATACATTTTCAAAAAGCTAGCTGGTTTGAAAGACATTTCATCTTCTAACGACTGATAAAATTGCTGTAATGATTGAATGCATGCTTATCAGTGAAGGGAGATGAACTTAAGGTGAACAATTATTTCAAAAGAATATATGCTTTACTCAAAAATGAACACTGATGCTGATGATAACACTTTGAATTGACACCAAGCTTTCACTGTTTTTAAGACACCTGTACATTATCTTTCTCTAATACACAATGCTGATAATAGAGCCAGAGAGGAAGGGAAGAACAAGTGGAATCTTCATTAGGTGCGGGATTCTATGTGCCCTAGTATCTGCACTGAGCTGACTTCAGTGTCCAGGAACCAGATGAAACTTTCTTAAAAATGATTCCACGCTTTACTTACATCTGCTTAAAACCATTTTATATAATACATTTCAAAGTCATAGCAACATTTCTCAAATCTACCTTCTCTTCCCAAGTCTCCATCGCAGAGCTGCTCTTTGGTCTCACCTGGGAATTTCTTATCAGTTTCTCCCTGGTCCCCTGCCATGATTCCATCTCACCTACCTTAGCTTTTTCATATGTATGGCATCTTAGCTTCCCAGAATTCTTACAAATTTCCTCTCAACCTTCCAATGATCCAGATTCTTCTCATCAGACCAGACCCAGCAATCTAGAATCCTTACCCTTTTTCTCTTTTCTCTGTTTCCGTATCTCTCTCCCCGTTCTCATGATTCAGCATTACAAAATGCCTAAGAAGTAGTTCAGCAAGTGCAAAGCTCTCCTTTAAAGGAAAAGGCAAGGAGTACCAGAAGTCAAATTTTTCTGTAACCAGGATTAAGGGGCAGAAAATTGGGGCAGGCTGATAGCATGTTAGTAAAAGTTGCCCAGATCGGAAAAGAGATGAGAGCAATAAAACAGAACAAAGCGAAGAGGCTGTGGCAGTTTAGGGGCCTATGGTTATACAGAGGCAGGGCATCAGCCTGCTCCTTCAGGAGGGTGATCCTGCTGCCCCTGAATGGATGTTCTCTGACCTGTACGCACAGAAAGGCCCTCAGAGCCAGGGGCCAATAGATAAACTTGTTTGATTGTTCTTAAAGGTTCAGCAGAAAGGTTTGTCTTATTGTGTTTAAAGGATGGAAACACCCGACCCCTCCTCAACTAAATCAAACCTTCAGGTATGAAAATTATAGTGTTCTCTTTGACATGTCCCTCTTTGTTTCCTATTCTACAGACGATGAAAACACCCATGGAAAGTTACAGGATGAGCATAATTAATTCTCGGAGCACTGAAGGTAGACTCTTGTTTCTTCTCAAACTTATTGGGGCCATGGATCCACTTAAAAATCTGATGGAAAGCTGTGGAACTTCAGGGGGCATAACAGACCATAAGTATAGTATAAGGATTGTGTCAGGGTCTTATTTATTTTCCAATCTGCCAGAAACGGCATATACTGCCAAGACTTTTACCCCTCCTAGTTTCCCACTGACTCATACACAGATGCAGAAATGGAGCTGGTCCCTTCACATACCAATGACTAGGAGTTTAACAGTTAGTTTTTATTCTCTAAAATTAATAATTGTTTTTAACCACAAAAATGCAGATAAATGGATATAGTTCTAAAGCTAGCAATAATCCTAAATGCAAATGATGGAAACAATGTTAAAAGCAGAAGGAAAAAGCATTTCAAAAACCTCCATTAAAAAAGTGACTGAATTATAATATATGATTTTTTTTTCCAAATGTCCCTGTAAAGGTTCTTGCACTAACGCAGCCACCAAGTCTTATCCTCTGTTTCTTCTCGATGTGGTAGGTCTGGGTGCTGTAAGGCGCTTTGTCCAGATGCACCGCATTTTAAAGCACTTACTCTCAAGAACTTTTTGAAGTTCGGGTGATACTACTTCACTCACTGACTCATGTTTAAATTAGAGTAACAAATGATCAAGCTGAAACTCATTCGGAAACAAAATTCCTCTCCCTCTACAATATAGTACATAAACCGAGCTGCAGCCTTTGCATTTTTCGCCATCTGGCCCACAGTGTGAGATGATATTAGTAGCATGTCAGGGAATTTTTCCCTCTCTCCTTTCAGGAAAAAAAAAAAGGAAAAGAAAAAAAATAATCCTAATCTATAGTATGAAGAGTATTAAATGAAACATCTGCCTTGCTGAATGAGTAGATGAACTTTGCAGTCTGCAAGCTGCTGGCGTTTGTCAAGAACATGCTTACATTGCTGACTGCTGTAAATTTTCAAGATGGTGACACGAAATTGACTTACTAAAATATCTTATGCAAATCTCTTAAAACACATGTTTCATTTTATTTATTTTTCTTTTTTTCTCCTTTAATATCCTTATTCTTGATGAAAGGCATTGCCGATTGAGACAGTGAGAGGTTGCTGAGATTTCTAGTCAAGCTGAAGCCACTGAATAGTTAAAGAAAAATTACATAATAAAATCTGCCAAGAGCTGACACGAACCTCTTGTTGATGTAGAACTAGAATCCTAGATGCTAAGAGATACCAACTAAAGAGTCATAGAATGTAGGTGAATACCGTGAAAAAGAAAGCCAAGATGACACTTCAAAACATTTTAAGGGCAAGATACTTTAAAACAAAATCTGCTTGATAGATGATCGTGAGTTTTACTGAATTCAGTCCTACTCAGTGAATACAGATCAAAGGGAGAATGTTTCTCAAGTTTTCCTAAAATACAGTCACTTTGAACTTTAAGATATTTTACTGCATGGCCCAGTTAGGGATTTGGGCTTCACTGAGAGGGAGTGTGTTTCAAGTCTCTTTCTTAAGTGTGAATACCCCATTTTCTCGATCAACTTTAATGTCAACACACACCAGAAACAAATTATTTTTTCCAACTTATGCAATATTCAGAACCCAGAAATGTTTAGAGAGGCTAGTAAGCTTATCTTACTCAAGGAAAAAAAAAGGTATTATGTTATAAAATAAGGCCTAGAGAAGAACTGTAAACAAAATCATTTTAAAACCATAGATAGAGGTATATTCACACTCATTCCACTCTCTACTCTTGGCTGTATAGAAGGCTGACCTGGCAACTAATTTCCAAAGAAACAGTATTCTCTGCAGAAGAGTGTTTCCTTTCAGATGCATTCACCGTGGAGCTACTGCTGCCACATCATTCCTGCATTGCCTTCTGGACAAGGAGGAGTGGGTCTCATTTATACTGCTCTAACTTCTTCTATTCCTTCCTTCTTTCCTTTAATCTTTTATAAAACACAATCCTAGCCTGATATTGTTAAATACAAATACAAAGCAGAGCAATATGGGCTGTAATGGGGATAATTATCAAGGACTGTGGGAGTCCATAGGAAGGGAACTCAATCTAGATGTGGGGTCAGAGGAGACTCTACATTTAAACAGAGACACAAGGGACAAATAAGTTAGCCAGTAAAGAAGTGGAATGAAAGAGCTAAGGTTCCAGGCAAAGATTTGATCCAAAGGAACAGAGTCTAGAAAGAACATGAATAATGAAGATACCTGAAAGCAGTTCAGTACAAGTTTAGGATTTAGTGTAAGTGGAGGAATTGCAAGAGATAAGCTTTGACCACCACTTAGGAAAGGGATGAAAGACCAAACAAGCTTGTTATCCAGAGTCTGATTTTTTTTTTCCTGAGGGAGGGCAAATAAGAGCCATTGAAAAGTTAATCTGGAGGATGACATAATCAAATTTTCACTTCTGAAAATGCCCTGAAGAGGCTCTTCCCTGGGGAGAATAAATTAGGAAATAAGCAGAAAAACCTCGAGTGGTGAGAACATTGAGGATGCGCTTAGAGCAGCTCAAAGAGGAAGGGATGCAAATGTGAAGTTGGAAGTGAGAGGGGTAAGGGAAGGAGGCAGATCTGAGCTCTGTCGAGACATTTATAGGAATGATCGGATTGATACATGGGGACAAGAGGGAAACAAAGATTCTAAGACACCCTGTCTTGTTTGTTACTCCCGTGTCACTGCTACTTACTCCTCCCTTGAGTATTGAACGACCTCTTGAAGTTTCCGAAAGGTGCATTAGAGGTGTGGTTTCACTGCACTGCCAAGACCAGGGCCAAACTCGCTCAGACTGAAAGTCTTAATAAAAACCACCCCCTAGACATCCTTCCTGTATTTGCTTGCCTTTCAGGTCCATCCATGACTCTGCCACGAAGGTGATCACCCTCTCAAACTCACATTGATGATTTTTGGCATACGCTTTATGTACCTACATTTAATTTGGCTCTTGTGGGGTGTCTGCATTTCCCACAATACTGAGAAGCCCCTGAGAGCAGTGCCCCTGTCTCTATATCTCCCATACCTAGCAGTCTCCTAGCACAGTAACTTGCACATACTAGGTGCACAGCACTTGTTTGCTGAATTGAATTTTTCATGTTCCCTCAAACCACATGTTTCCACAGCTGTTTTCAGAACAGCTTGCTTGTTGCCTTGTTTTTCCATCCAGGAGGCTAATGAGCAGAGAACCAAAACTCAGGACTGTGACAGATGCGATGTTGCCTAAGACGATGGCAGGAAGAGAATAAACTGGAAATACATTAGGAGATTTCATCCACCTGTTCAAGAATTATTTGTCAATGGTCAAAAGTTCGTATTTATAGCCACTATACCCTTTCCTGTTAAGATCCAGGTTTGGTATTTATGGATTTATTTTCTATTCCAAGAAAGAGGAATAGGAAGATCCTACTTAAAATAATGGCCTAGTCTCTTCAAAAGTGTGTAAATGCATTACAACACTTTATCCTTTCAACAGAGGAAGTCTTAGGGAGGCAGAGTAGCCAGCCAGACTGGGGCTTCTTTAAGTTAACCTGTTGCCAGCTCTAACAAGAAAGGTAAACGTTTCTTCACTCAATCAGTAATTTGTAGAACCAGAAAACATTTAAAAAATAGCCAAAAAATTTTTTTGTTTGTTTTCCAGTAGTGTTCCATGGAGTGCAAGGGGTTCCAGAGAGTTGCCTCCTGGGCCTCAGATGGAGGGAGAGCAGAGATTGACAGGGAGGACTGTGGAATTCCCACCCCCTCTTCAACCTGAGTACTGCGCTTTTATCTCATGTTTCTGTTCTTTAAAAAAAGGAATTTGGGAGCTTACCAAAACCTAGATCTAAATCGAAACCAGCCCTCTCATTTAGAGATGAGACACTGAGGTCCAGAGAGGGTAACACAGCTGAGTCAGTAGGAGAAAGACCTGAATTCTAACCCCAGCACTACCTGCCTGTCAGGCAAGTGACCCCAGAAAACGTACTTCTTGGAACTTCAGGTTCCTTAACCTGTAAAACAGATTTCTGAACGGATTTGATGAAGGAATTTAAAGAAAGCATTTACCACAGTGACTGGCATGTGCCAATGTTCCAGGCATGCAGGTACTAGAAGGAGTGGTAGTAACGCACCTGAACCTCAGATGGAAAGAAAACTGCATTCAGTGTTTTTTCCTATGTATGTTTCACTGCCAACAAACAAACAACGTGCTCTGTATTATTGCTTATTGAAAGGAAAAATAAAGTTAAGAAGTTTATTTCAGGGAAAGTGATGCTTTTCATTTATTTCTCAGGATATGTATGTACTTTCAAATAAGGAAGGAAAGGGACTTGGCAAGTGGGGATATAAAATATTTAACTTAATACTATAAGTAACAAATGTCTTGAAGTAATGTGCAATGGCTTGGACAACAGGTATATATGCATGACTTAGAGAAAAACTACTAGGTTATACAACAGGGTAAAAAACAATGTTAGTCTTCTAACAAGAATGTATATTTTGGTCTCTATGGAAATAATTTTTACAACATCAAATAAAATAGAATTGTACAAAAACGATTAAAGAAATACAGAGGGCTTTTATTTGCCTTTAACTTCCTTTTTCCACACAATTAGTTCATCACCACACGTTCTTCCCACAGGGTTACAATTTTACTTAGCATTGGTGGAAATGAATTAAGATTCCTGAGAGGATTTGGTTTTGGGAAGAGTAATTTTGAAAGATTTAGAAACCCTAAGTTTGTGCTTGATTCTCTTCTGGATCATATGACTTCTGTTCATTTTAATAAGAAGTCCCTAATATTACTTGCAAACATGGATTAATTTTGTCATAGAGGAATAGACTCCATCAGCAAGCCAAAAGAAATATTTATTTCACCCTATCTTTTCAAGTCTTAGTAATAGATTTTACATATCATATTACAAAAGAGAATTGTTTAAAGAAACCAGTTAGACACTTTGAATGAAATATATGTAATTAGCCATTCTCCCAAGGAGGAAAAAACCCCACCACAAATTTGTTGAGTTCACAAACAATTGTGAATAAAACTAGCATAATTAAACCATAAAATTAAGTTTTAATTGGTATGATTATTTTTACAAAAATTTGAAAATTCTTTTATAAGGCACCAAAAATATATTTTGAGTTGTTTCCAAAGATTTTAATGGGCTCAACACTTGATATGTAGAATTTATTACTCTTAGCAGAAATTAAAGGTGAAAAGTAAAGATTAACAGTTGCTTTTTCCATAAAATAATTTGCTTCTTGATATTCTTTTGTCTCTTCTATAAATGACTGAAGTTGCCAATTAAAACAAGGGCTTGTTTCAATGTTAACTTTGAGTTCAAGTGTGACTGATGGACCCTCATTTCTCTACTTGGTCACCTCAGCTACCAAATGGGGTTACTGTCAATTCTCATGATATGAGTTCATACCAAACAAAAATTACTTTCAAAATCTTTGTCTAGTTCAGCTCTGATAACTATACATGATGAAATTTTGCTTGCAGTGGGAAATTTCAGGGAAAATAAGTTATTTTTATAAAATAATCATTTTATACAACATTTACCCATTCAACAAATGTTTATCTGGGACAAAGTATGGGACTAAGCCCTGTTCCAGTTACTGTGGATATAACAGTGGACAAAATAGACCCTTACCTCTAGCATCAAACATTCTTGTGGCAGTAAGAGAAAATGAATAACATAACAGATACATATATATACTATATATATTAGCATATATATAAGTATACTTATAATAGTATAATAATATATAAGTATGCTTATAATAATTATATTTAACATAATGTAACAATATTATAAAATATGTAATATAATAGATATAATTCTATAATATATGGAAATGTTATATATATTATATTTAATATATTGAATATAATATATTAAGCATTCTGAGGAAAATGAATCATGGTAAAGAGATAGAGAAGTGGCAAATTCTCAACTGATGGGCCCCAAATTAATTCCGGATTAATTAAGCAATTCAACTTTATAAATAGGAAACTATAAAAGAAAACCCACAAAAATGCAGGAGAATTTCTTTTTGAACTTTGAATGCATAATGTCTTTACAATTATGAAGGCAATGTAAAGTCCCCAAATGAAAAGACCTATCCATTTGACTACATAAAATTAACAACTTCTATTTATAAAAGTAAAGACAAATGTAGAAATGGGAGATATTTGTGACCAGTATGAAAATGAAGTTAGTATTAAAAATAAAGAATACTTCCCAGGAGCCAAGTTAGAATAATTTCAAATGCAGAAAAAATTAAAAAGTACACACTACTGGCAAGGTTGCAATCTGATGGGTATTTTTATACATGATAGATGTGTGAGTGACTGTCTGAAAAATAAAAGTGATATGTGTTAAGAACCCCAAACAAACTCATTCTCTTTGGCCCAGCAAGTTATACTTGTGATGTAAAAAAAATTCACCATGAAATTACAGGGAGAAATACATATAAGTTTAGAAATATATACCTAGGGGATTGAAGGATTCCTGGGGTTTTTAATTATCTTATATTTACATTTTTTATTTTTTAAATACTTTTCCAAAGAGTGTGTTATTACCAGGGAGAACAGTAAAAAAAATTATAAGGAAAAGAAGTAGAAAGAAGGGGAATTTTCTTGACTGGTCTTTGCTTCCACATTGAAAACCCATTCATTTTCTTCACAAATCAGAGATACACTCATTATAGGGAAAATAAGAAAATTTTTAAGAAAAAGAAAGACCCAGGAAGAAATTACACTTTGAAAAGTAATGAACAGTACAAAGATCATAGCACATCCCCTTGAGCTAATTTTGTGCATTACTCCTGAGAACGTAGCTAAACATTATAGAAGAGTCATTCTGAAGGAGGATAATAGGGGAATCTGTAAGATTTTAGCTCTGTTTTCCTCATTGTTTAAACTTGAAAGTTTCTGGAAAGATATTCAAGCAGCTTCCCTTGTGTTCAGATTTTAGAGACTCATAAAAATCAGGCATTTGTGTGTGTATGTGTGTTGTTGTTGCTGCTGGTGATACAATGATTTATTATTGTGATTTAAAAAAAAATAAATCTTACCTGAATTCCCATATTAGCCTCAGGACACAGCTAATAGGACTTGAATACTTTGTAGAGTCCGTGAGTGTTCTGGATTTCCTGACTGACACTTCATTTAAGTAGGTCTCTTAGCCACATAGTCCTTTGAATTGGATCCTCCCAGGATTTTCTGTTATGGCACAAAATAAAAAACTTTCTGCTTGTTCATTCATTCTCTTGAACCACATTGAAGTTTTGTTTTTGTTTTTGTTTTTTTTCTTTAGGACTAGCTAGGACTACTCTGATAACAGAAACATGCCGAATATGCCCAAGAATGCATATAACTTTCAACTAGAGTATTATTATGTGTACAGCTTAAGCTCCAATACAAATTGTGAAATTTGATCTAATGTACTAAAATAGTTAAATCAAGACTTGTATTCTAAATGTTAAAAAACATTTTTTAAGGTGTAACATTGCCTTAATACTTATTATAATGTACTCAATAATACATATTCTTCTACTATTAAACAATGAAACATTTATAGAAATATATTCTGCGTCTCAAAGCATTTCACCTTGCTAAAACCTGTATTTGTATTGCAGAGAATTCAGGATCATTCTATCTCATGTGTTTGAGATTTTTGAAGTTCTACTTATGATATCTACACTAGAAAGAATCCTCAGTCATAGTAGAAGCCACTCCATTCCAAACTGGCCTCTGGCTAGAAATCTCAAGAAGATCAAAGATACTGATTTGGATGTTATTTACTTAGAAACTCTTCCTTTAACTAGTTTAACCATTGAGATTATTCTGATTGCCTTAGTTTAGGGAAAATTGAGATTTCAATTTCTGGATTCCTTTTAAGTTAATCAGGGAAAATTACTGATAAGGAATAAACTGATCTACCATGTACAAACATTTGAAACTAAGGAGTTTGGACCAAACTTCCCTTTTGTCACTGCCAATTCATTCCCCATCATTTCTTCTTTAGATCATTCATATTTCTGATTCAATTTTAGTCATTTTCACAAGGCTTACAGCAGCAAGTTACAACATTCTTATCAAGCATATTTGTTCTTCAAGGTAAAATATTTAGTCTGTTTTCTTCAATTCTATATTCTCAGTGCCTAGAACAGACTGCCTACAACATAGTTACAGCCATTAAATGAATGGGTAAAATTGAACAAAAACATTGAAGTGAGAGATAAATCAACTCTTTCCTCCACACTATCTACACAGAATTACCGATTTTATTACATATCAATTGCACAATTTATAAATTATGTTGATTATTTTAAGAAAATAAATCAAAAGGAATACACCTAAGTATAGTTGTTTTATTGTGATAAGAACTTTTGAGATTCATTCTTGGCAACTCTCAAATGTGCATTATAATATTATTGACTACAGTCACCATGATGTATGTTACATCCCAGGACTTACTTTTTTAATAACTGGAAGTTTGTACCTCTTGATGCCCTTCACTCATCTTCCCCACACCCAAACTCCCTCCCTCTAGCAACCACCATTCTATTTTATGTATCCACGAATTTTTTTAATAAGTATATTTTGATATCATTAATCTACAATTAAATGAGTAATATTATGGTGATTACAATACCCCCTTCATCAGGTCCCCCCCCAACCCCATTACAGTCACTGCCCATCAGCGTAGTGAGATGCCATAGAGTCACTACTTGTCCTCTCTGAGTTGTACAGCCCTCCCTATGCGCCCCCCCAACATTACATCTGCTAATTGTAATGTCCCTTCTTCCCCCTTGCCCCTCCCTTTCCACCCATCCTCCCCAGTCCCTTTCCCTTTGGTAACTATTAGTCCGTTCTTGTGTTCTGTGAGTCTCCTGCTGTTTTGTTCCTTCAGTTTTTTTTTTTTCCTTAGTTCTTATACTCCACATGTGAGTGAAATCATTTGGTATTTGTCTTTTTCAGCTTGACTTATTTCACTGAGCATAATACCCTCTAGCTCCATCCATGTTGTTGCAAATGGTAGGATTTGTTTTCTTCTTATGGCTGAATAATATTCCATTGTGTATATGTACCAC
>JAVSCE010004826.1:0-359621 GCA_032199065.1 Smutsia gigantea
CAAGAAACTCACCTCAAATCCAAAGATATACACAGACTAAAAGTGAAGGGATGGAAAAAGATATTTCATGCAAACAACAAAGAGAAAAGCAGGTGTTGCAGTACTTGTATCAGACAAAATAGACTTCAAAACGAGGAAAGTAGCAAGAGATAAAGAAGGACATTACATAATGATAAAGGGGTCAGTCCAACAAGAAGATATAACCATTATAAATATATATGCACCCAACACAGGAGCGCCAGCATATGTGAGACAAATACTAACAGAATTAAAGGAGGAAATAGACAGCAATGCATTCATCTTAGGAGACTTCAACACACCACTCACTCCAGAGGACAGATCAACCAGACAGAAAATAAGTAAAGACACAGAGGCACTGAACACACTAGAACAGATGGACCTAACAGACATCTACAGAACTCTACACCCAAAAGCAACAGGATACACATTCTTCTCAAGTGCACATGGAGCATTTTCCAGAATAGACCACATACTAGGCCACAAAAAGAACCTCAGTAATTTCAAAAATATTGAAATCCTACCAACCAACTTCTCAGATCACCAAGGTATAAAACTAGAAATAAATTTCAGAAAGAAATCAAAAAGGCTCACAAATACATGGAGACTTAACAACATTCTCCTAATTAATCAATGGGTTAATGACCAAATCAAAACAGAAATCAAAGAATATATGAAGACTAATGACAGCAACAACACAAAGCCACAACTTCTGTGGGACACAGTAAAGGCAGTTCTAAGAGGAAAGTATATTGCAATCCAGCCTATTTAAAGAAGGAAGAACATTCCCAAATGAATAGTCTAAAGACACAATTACTGAAATTGGAAAAAGAAGAACAAATGAGGCCCAAAGTCACCAGAAGGAGGGACATAATAAAGATAAGAGAAGAAATAAATAAAATTGAGAAGAATAAAACAATAGAAAAAATCAATAAAACCAAGAGCTGGTTATTTGAAAAAATAAACAAAATAGATAAACCCCTAGCCAGACTCATTAAGAGAAAAAGAGAATCTACACACATAAACACAATCAGAAATGAGAAAGGAAAAATCACGACGGACCCCACAGAAATACAAAGAATTATAAGAGAATATTATGAGAATCTATATGCTAACAAGCTGGAAAACATAGAAGAAATGGACAACTTCTTAGAAAAATACAACTTCCCAAGACTGACCAAGCAAGAAACAGAAAAACTAAACAGACCAATCACCAGCGATGAAATCGAAGCGGTAATCAAAAAACTACCCAAGAACAAAACCCCCGGACCAGATGCATTCACCTCTGAATTCTACCAGACATATAGAGAAGAAATAACACCGATTCTCCTTAAAGTTTTCCAAAAAATAGAAGAGGAGGGAATACTTCCAAACTCATTCTATGAAGCCAGCATCACTCTAATACCAAAACCTGGCAAAGACCTCACCAAAAAAGAAAATTACAGACCAATATCCCTGATGAACGTAGATGCAAAATACTCAACAAAATATTAGCAAACCGAATTCAAAAATACATCAAGAGGATCATACACCATGATCAAGTGGGATTCATCCCAGGGATGCAAGGATGGTACAACATTCGAAAATCCATCAACATCATCCACCACATCAACAAAAAGAAGAACAAAAACCACATGATCATCTCCATAGATGCTGAAAAAGCATTTGACAAAATTCAGCATCCATTCCTGATTAAAACTCTCAACAAAATGGGTATAGATGGCAAGTACCTCAACATCATAAAGGCTATATATGACAAACCCACAGCTAACATCATACTTAACGGCGAGACACTGAAAGCTTTTCATCTAAGATCGGGAACAAGACAGGGATGCCCACTCTCTCCACTGTTATTCAACATAGTACTGGAGGTCCTAGCCACAGCAATCAGACAAAACAAAGACATACAAGGCATCCAGATTGGTAAAGAAGAAGTCAAATTGTCACTATTTGCAGATGACATGATACTGTACATAAAAAGCCCTAAAGACTCCATTCCAAAACTACTAGAACTAATATCTGAATTCAGCAAAGTTGCAGGATACAAAATTAACACACAGAAATCTGTTGCTTTCCTATACACTAATGATGCACTAACAGAAAGAGAAATCAGAAAAACAATTCCATTCACAATTGCATCAAAAAGAATAAAATACCTAGGAATAAACCTAACGAAGGAAGTGAAAGACCTGTACTCTGAAAACTACAAGACACTCCTAAGAGAAATTAAAGAGGACACTAACAAATGGAAATGCATCCCATGCTCTTGGCTAGGAAGAATAAATATTGTCAAAATGGCTATACTACCTAAAGCAATCTACAGATTCAATGCAATCCCTATCAAACTACCAACAGCTTTCTTCAATGAACTGGAACAAATAATTCTAAAATTCATATGGAACCACAAAAGACCCCGAATAGCCAAAGCAATCCTGAGAAGGAGGAATAAAACAGGGGGAATTACACTCCCTGACTTCAAGCTCTACTACAAAGCCACAGTAATCAAGACAATTTGGTATTGGCACAAAAACAGACCCACAGACCAGTGGAACAGAATAGAAAATCCAAACATTAACCCAAACATATACAGTCAATTAATATTTGATAAAGGAGCCTTGGATATACAATGGGGAGACGACAGCCTCTTCAGCAGCTGGTGTTGGCAAAACTGGACAGCTACATGTAAGAGAATGAAACTGGACTACTGTCTAGCCCCGTACACAAAGGTAAACTCAAGGTGGATCAAAGACCTGAATGTCAGTCATGAAACCATAAAACTCTTAGAAAAAAACATAGGCAAAATCTCTTGGACATAAACATGAGCAACTTCTTCATGAACATATCTCCCCGGAAACAAAAGCAAAAATGAACAAGTGGGACTATATCAAGCTGAAAAGCTTCTGTACAGCAAAGGACACCATCAGTAGAACAAAAAGACATCCTACAGTATGGGAGAATATATTCATAAATGACGTATCCGATAAGGGGTTGACATCCAAAATATATAAAGAACTCATGCACCTTAACAAACAAAAGGCAAATAATCCAATTAAGAAATGGGCAGAGGACATGAATAGACACTTGTCTAAAGAAGAAATTCAGATGGCCAACAGGCACATGAAAAGATGCTCCACATCGCTAATCATCAGAGAAATGCAGATTAAAACCACAATGAGATATCACCTCACACCAGTGAGGATGGCCAACATCCAAAACACAAACAACAACAAATGTTGGCGAGGATGTGGAGAAAAGGGAACCCTCCTACACTGCTGGTGGGACTGCAAATTAGTTCAACCATTGTGGAAAGCAGTATGGAGGTTCCTCAAAAAACTCAAAATAGAAATACCATTTGACCCAGGAATTCCACTCCTAGGAATTTACCCTAAGAATGCAGCAGCCCAGTTTGAAAAGACAGATGCACCCCTATGTTTATTGCAGCACTATTTACAATAGCCAAGAAATGGAAGCAACCTAAGTGTCCATCAGTAGATGAATGGATAAAGAAGATGTGGTACATATACACAATGGAATATTATTCAGCCATAAGAAGAAAACAAATCCTACCATTTGCAACAACATGGATGGAGCTAGAGGGTATTATGCTCAGTGAAATAAGCCAAGCCGAAAAAGACAAGTATCAAATGATTTCACTTATGTGGAGTATAAGAACAAAGAAAAAATACTGAAGGAACAAAACAGCCGCAGACTCACAGAACCCAAGAAGGACTAATAGTTACCAAAGGGAAATGGACTGGGGAGGATGGGAGGGAAGGGAGGGACAAGGGGGAAAAAGGGGCATTACGATTAGCAGATGTAATGTTGGGGGGGCACGGGGAGGGCAGTACAACTCAGAGAAGACAAGCCGTGATTCTATAGCATCTCACTACGCTGATGGACAGTGACTGTAATGGGGTTGGTGGGGAGGACCTGATGAAGGGGTAGTTTAATAACCGTAATATTGCACATGTAATTGTAGATTAATGACACCAAAATAAATTATATTAAAAAAAACTGCACAAGCAACAGTGACCCGGACACAGATGTGTGCATGAGCCACCAGTTTGAATCCTTCTCAAGCATCCATTCACAGAGCCTAGCCTTCCATCCTATCCCAAAATGGTAGAAGAAGATGGGACCCTTCCTAGGCCCTGGAAGGTGGGGGTCATCACATCATCTCAGCCTCTGTTACATTCACTGTGTCTTCTGAGTATTTTATGAATACGAGCATTTATTCATACGGGCCTCAGTACAGCTAAAGCCCCTTGGTGGGTCTGGGGACATCCCATAGCTTTGGATGTGCATTTTCCAGGTGAAGAGGTACCTAAAGAATATTGTCCACTCTGGGCCTGGCTGGGCTGACAGTTGCCTAACATGTAGTAGGGGCTCAAGAGAGGCTTGTGGAATTGAACAGCATGGAGCTGAATCTCACATTCCCCATGTCCACGTCTCTTACCGGGCTCCTTAAGCTCCCCTTGAGCCAGGCCACTCTGCTCACATCCCTTGCACAGGCCTTGGTCATTCCAGCTTCTGTCTCTTTGCTCACACTGCACCTGCTTGCCGAGAAGACCTTGGCCTTTCTTCCATTCAGGCCCATTCCAGGACCATTTCAAAGATCAACAGAGTTCCTGCCTCCCGCACGACCATGCCAGCCTCCAGAGTCGTGGTGCTCTGTCCCAGGCACTTGGGCCAGATGTTCTCGTGCTGGCTGCTATCTGCTTATTAAAACACATTTCGGGTCCCCAGGTGCCCAGGAAACATGTTGATGAACAACTCTAGAAACAAATGTTATAAATCCCTGTTCTCCTTACTCATGCCTAAGGCCCTGTGGCCCAGTATCACGGGAAAGCCATGAGGTTTGGCCTTGGACAGCCCTGCGTTCAAACCCAGGCTCTGCTACCTGCTGTGTGACCTCGGGCAGCTGTCACACACTCTGTGACCCTCATCTGTAAAATAAGGATATAGCGAACTGCCTCAGATATTGTAAACACAAAGATGTCCCTCCCAGATCCCCCTTCAAGGATGTATTACTGCCCCCAGCTCTAGGGGTGCGATCAGCAGGCGGCCTCCAGCCGTCCAGGATCTGGCGCAGCTGCACAGAGCTGTCCCTGTCCCCAAGGTCACGCCCTTCCCAGGACAGCCTGCGTGCCGTTCCCTGGCCATTTCGGCTCAACTTGAGGAGCAGGAGCCTCAGGAACTCCACATGCCAAGTTCTGGGACAGGAGGGGCCCAAAGACAGGCAGAGCCCTGTGATTAAAGGCACAGAAGTGGATTCAGGTGGCCAGGAAATATCGAAACTCACCACCACAAGTAGTGGCCAGGGATGAGTGGAAATCTATATGCAGAGTTAATGTTTTCCAGCCCCTTCAGGCGCTGCCGCTCAGCCAACTTCTGCCGTCTGCCCAGGAGTGGAGGGCTGCTCAGCTCTGAGGAGTTTTTCCTATAAAAATAGCCCCCTGGCTATTATTCTTTGCAGTGTGAAGTGGAAAATCACCTGGATGGGTTTCACGTGAAGCAGCTAGCTGTTGGCAATGGTTGGAGGAACTTCTGAGAACAAGATATGAAGCAAGTCCTTGGGGGGTGCCGGGCTAAAGGGAAGAAAGCCCAAAAAAGGAATGCGGGTCTGACCTCAGGCCTGGTTCGCAGTCTCCTTGGCAGTGAGAAGCTGTGGTTGGATCGGCAACAAGCCCCCTGCCTACCTTTTAAGATTCCTTCAGTGTGCCCTCACACCAGCCCTCCAACCTCAACAACCTGTAGGGTGGTTCCTTCCAAGGGCATGTGGTGTCAAGTGACCCAGGGAAAAGCCCAGCAAATATGAGCACAGTCTTCAGAGCCAGGCAGCTCTAGCTCAGCCTCAGCTCTGCTGCTTTGTAGCTGTGCGGCCTTAGGCAAATTGTTTAACTTCTCTGGGCCTCTGCTAGCTATTATTGTCTCTACTATCATGCTGTTCTTGCCATCAAGACCTATAATCTCTGAGGAAAAGGATGAACTTCCCTTGAAAGAAAAGCAAAGCGTGTGTGCTCTGCCCTACTGGACTTCACCAGAACCAGTATAAGCCAGGTTGGAGTAGTCAAGGTGGACTTCATTTGTGTGGGGGCATTTGTGTGGGGCCTTGAAGGGCAGGCCTTGGATGGGCCTGGGAAAGAAAGGAACATAAAATATTTGAATGAAACTACAAAAACAGGAATGAGTATGGGAAGCTTATGGGACAGAGAAGAGCCTAGGACCCCCATGGATGCAGCATCTGCTTGCTGGCCCTGGGGTTCAAAGGTGAGTGATAGAGTCTGGAGAGGGCAGGACAAGCAAACAGTCTAGTTGAGTAAAAACTCCACAGAGAACAGTTAGGCAACCCTGTTAGAAACATCCAGGAACCAGAGCCAGTCGGTGGGTGCTGAGGCCATGGGGGGACTGCAGACCCTGCTAGAGGCTCCACCAGGGGAGAGTTAAAAAACACCTGTCTCCCAACCCTGCCATTGCCTCCCACTGCTGAGACCTAACCAGAAGCCAAAACTGGCAAAGGAGCCTGGGAAATGTGGTTAGCAGTGGTCAGCCCCCCGAGGTGTGGGGCAAAGCAGATGAAGGCTCAGGCCATGCAGTGATGGTCATGACAGAAATATTCACGGACGCCATGAGAATACTTGGCAGGGTGACCACCTGGGGCTGTGGGTCAGTGAGGGCTTCCCAGAGGAGGCAGCCCCTGATGTAAAGCTGACAGAGGAGGCATCAACAAAGAGAAGAGAGAGACTCTGTGCTTGGCCAAGGAGCAGCAAGGCAAGGGCCTAGGGGTGAGGAGGCACGGTGCCTGTGACCCAACATGCCAGGCAGGGTGCAGCCTCAGGGCAGGCCAGCGGTGGCGAGAGGCCAGATGGCAGAGAATCTCCCTGTGGCTTCTGGGCCCAGCCCTGAAGCCTCCTGGGAGCCCTAGGAGGTCTGCAGCAGGAGTGACGCAGCTGTGCCGATGCGAGCACAGCTGTGGTTACCCTGAGAGGCCTGGGCGTGAGGGGCGCAGGCTGAAGGCCGGGGCGTAGAGCCCACACGAAGGCAGGCGCAGCAGAGGGAATGGAGAGGGAGAAGGAGCTTGCGGAGACACTGCCGAGGACGAAGTAGCAGGGTTCGCGGGGCAATTGGACTGAGGAGCGGGGGAGGCAAGAAGGCACATCAGGGTGACACCCAGGTCTCTGACTCAAGCACCCAGAAACTCTTCACACAGCATCTCATTTAACCTCCACGAAGCTCCGAGCTTGTCATTGTTGTTAGCTCCATGCTGCAGAAACAAAACTCAGACAGCTGGACTTACCTGCTCCGCTGACCAGCTAGTAACAGATGCATGAGGCACTCGAATAGGGCCTCTTAACCTGGGCCCCTTCTTACTCACCTCTACCTGAACCTCAGCATTTCTTTCCATTACAAACATAACAAACACTGTTAACAGCACCAGAGCTTTGCTGGCTGCAGAAATCTTCCTATTCATACGCAGTTATCTCAAAATACTGTTCATACTCCTCCTGCGTTGAAAACGGCAGCCCTTAAGCTGCCAGGTCTTGTAATATGTTAGTAATGAAACACACATAGTGCTCTGGCACAGTTTTTAAAACAATTCCAATATAATTGTAATTTTTTTTTTATCTTTGGCTTTTGAAAACTCTCTTCTGAAAAGGACTGATAGGCTCCAAATCGTCCAGACAATCAAAGAGAAACCTAATCTAAAAAATGGACTCTATCCACTACTCCACAGTCCTTCAGCTAACACAGCCGACCCCGGTCCCTAAGGGTTTGTGTCCAGGGGGCACCCTAGTTCCCAAAAGGCTCTCAGAAAAGAATGGAAGACCTCTTGTTTTTCCTCAGTTAACACCACACGGGTATGTCAGCTTCCGCTCCAGAAATTCCAGCATGGCCCTGAATTAAATCATGTTTGTCTTTGTCAGGCCATGGGTCCCAGGCTGGGGCTCAGACACCATGGCCGCAGTACACAGGACTCCCTCAAGTGCATGGTTAACCAACCACCTCACGCCACAACCAGGTGGGGAGAGGAGGCAGAGGAAACCGAAGGCTGGAAGCTTTGAGGCCGGCCTAAGATCGGAGCCAGGCTTGGACTCCCACCCCAGGGCTTCACTAGGATGTGGAGCGCAGCTCAGTCTGGGCTCCCGACCCTAGGGTGTTCGTGTCACCCACACTCCTGTGCTTCCACAGCTCCCCGGGCCTCTCCAGACGCCAACCCTGAGTGACCTGCAGTGCACGGCTCTCAGCATTCGGTCTGGGGACAAATGCATCATCCCACATGGACGCCAGCCCCAGCTCTCCCCCGGCAGAGGCTGAGGAACCAAGAGGGCACCCTCTGCCTCATGTCCGACTCCCCAAAAACACTGCATCTTTGTCTGCAGCACGCTTTCCTGCTGAGGGAAACTGATGAAGGCTGAGCCCCGCTGCGCTCCCGCTCCTCCTGCCCCCCGTGGCCTGGCACCCCCCCGCCCAGGAGCCCATAAGCGACCCCTACCCACTTCCAGATCATTCCTGCAACCCAGGAGGGGTTCCCTGGGATCCAAGACCCAGCAAAGGGGCCCAGAAAAGAAAATAACCTTGAAATTGCAGGGTTGGAAGCCAAAAGAAAAGCAGACAAAATGTGAGCACCCTGAGGGCCGGATAGAGCAGCCAGCGGCCCTGGGCCAGCGCCTGAGGAAGGAGCTGGGGCCCGTGGGTATAATGGAGCAGGTTGGGGGCTTCAGGGGGCAGGAGCTCTGCACATGTTTCAGGGCTGCTGGCACCTGGACAGACCATATGCATCTCCTGACCCTCCACTGCACTCCATGTTACAGATATTCTTGTCGCTGTGTCACCATGATCTGTCCTGGCGATGGCCAGGCCCAACCCCATACCGTGAAAGCTTTAATCCAAGCATGTACCAAGTATGGAGGGGCGGAGGGGAGGGTGGGTCCTGCTCCTGGGGGTGCGGGGACCCCCCTTGTGGTGGACACTGTCATGTACCATCCAGATCCCCCTTCAAGGAAGGTCTTGGCCTCTGCAGCTGCTGGGAGTCTGGGCAGCAGGCAGCCCTATGTCGGCCCCTTGGCCACTGCCTCAGCTGTGGAGAGCTCTCATGTTTAAGGCTGTGCCTTTTCCCTAGCAGCCCACATCCGGGACTGACGGATCTGGGGCGCGGGGAAGAGCCACCTCAGTCAAAAACAGGTCTACCTGACTGAAGAGCGCCCTGTGGGGTCGGCCTGGGCTGTCTCGGGGCCTGTACAGCAGCCTGACTTGTTCCTCTGCCCATGCCTGCTCCCTCTCCCTACCGCAGGCACCCAAGGCCCTCCTTACTAAACGTTGTACACACAAAACCCTTCGCAGAGTCTGCTTCCCCGGGAACCCAACCTCAGCAACTTTCCCAGAAGAAGTGGTGGCAGCGTTTTCCACCGAGTACAGGGTCCGAGGCAGAGAGCACTCACATGGCCTCTCATTAGCGGCTGCGTCCTGGTGCTGAACGAGAGCTCTATCTAGTCAGCGCAGCATACAAAAGGGCGAAACAGAGCCATTCTCGGGAGCATGAGAGGTGTTTTCCCTAAGAGGTGAGGGGTGGTTTCCATAGGAACTGGCGTTACGCTTGGCTTTGAAGGAGAAAGTCCACAGGCAGACGAGAGAGAGGTACAGGGTGCAGCCCCCACCCCAAATAATGCATCATCACAGATGCATAGAGGGAGGAGGCCTTTTGGAGGTCTACTGAGGAAATTGTGGGATAAGCATGGAGATGTTTCCAGAAAGGCAGGTTTAGCCTAGACCACCAGGCCCTTATGTGGACTTTAGTTTTGGGGCAACAGAGAGGCTTCAAGGGCTTTGGGGTAGGAGAACATCAACCTCAGGTTTGTTTTCTGGGAAAATAACCAGGGTGGCGGAGATGGATAGGGGTGAGACCCCAGTCAGAGTACCAAAGTGAACCCAGGTGGGCTGAACGAAGACAGAAGTGGGAGTTGGGGAGGCCACGGCATTTCAGAGCTACTACCGACTGGCAGGTTTTAGAAACAGGCGGCCTGGGTGCAAGCCCTGCCCATTTCAATAGTGCTGCAAACTTTGACATCTTATGACCTCAAATTCTACATTCTTTCCCTCTTCAGTCAGTGCCTACTTCAAAGCACTGTGATGAGAAGCAAATTCAGTAATATATACAGAAGCACCTGGCATGCAGAAAATGCTCAACACCTTGCTGCTTTTTTTTTTTTTTTTTTTTACCTCCATACCACACGTTTTGTCATCCTGGGCTACTGATGTAGAAACTGACACCCCTGTAAAGCAGAGCAGAGTTTGGCAGTATGAAGCCCGAGCGACCAGGCTCCTGACCTTCCCGCTCTGCCCAGTGAGACCAATCCCACCCCACCGTCACTGCCTGATTCAGGGCCTGGAGGCCTCTAGAACACAGTCATTTTCTTGGGGATCCGTCACACTCCAAGAGTTGCCTTCTGACCTTGTCTGTAGCTCAAATGTGTGCAAAGCTAGGAAGAGGCGTGGGTGCGGGTATTCACAGCACAGAGGAAGCGGGAGCAGAGCCAGGGCAGATGGGGGCCAAGGGGTGGGGCAGGGCAGGACGCAGGGCATGCCAGTGAGCAGCTTCTGCCCCTGCCTGTCACCAAGACTGGGAGTCCAGGAACATGAAGGTCCCAGAATGAGAAAGAAAAAGGGGGAAATTAGAGGCAAAATGTGAAGTTAATAAAGATACTTTATTCAATCAAACTCCAAAAGCAGATGCAACCCAGCTGCGGCAGCCAGAGCCAGCTTTCTGATTTTTCACTTTGGTTAATTACCTAATGGTTTGCAGGGCTCCCTGCCGCTTTATGACTTGCACATTTTTCTGTTTCTTCTCTCCCCCCACCCCCAAGCCCCACCTTTCTGCTCTATTCCGGTCTTCATTCTATGGAGTCTGCCTCTCCTCAAACCCAACCTCACCCCGGCTCCTCTTTGTCAAGGGGATGCTGAATCACTGATGAGAATTTTCTGGACCCCAATCTGTGCTCGCCGAGCAGGTACCTCCAAGGAGCACAAAGAATTAAGAATCTGGGCCCTGTCTCTCAAAAGTGGATGGTGACGATGGGGCAGATCTTTTTGCATTCGTGTACCAGGTATGAAGGTGAATATGTCTCAGTAACCAGGCGTGTGGTGAGGGCTCAGTGCATTCTGAGGGGCTAAGGGGCAGCTCCAGCTCTGACTGGAGCAGTGGACGGCCTAGCAGAAGAGCTGCTGGCCATGCGGCACTGGAGGCCTTGCAGACCAGTGGAGGAGCAGGCAAAGAAATGAGATTGCAGGCCGGTGGGTGGGGAGGGGGAACACGTGGGAGCCAGCACTAATCACCTGGCAGACAGTCAGAGAAGAGGCCAGGGCAAGAAGATTTGTCACCAGTTTGCCCTTGCAGAAGGACCCAAACCCTTGAGCTGGAACTGAGATGCCGCATTGAAAGGATTTGGGTTTTGAGCCTATGGGCAAGGAGAATGTGATATCCACTGGACTGCATTCTCCTCAAAGTAGAGCCCGAGATGGGGATTTTGATGCAAGGGGTTCACTCCAGAGGTGATCCCAGGAAGCACTGGTAGGCGAGACAGGGAAGACAAGGAGGCCAGTTTGGCGTGAGGTCATGAGCAGATCATCACTGGAAGCACTGGGACCCAATGCCACTGGGCCTTGGAGAGCCTGGGCGGGATGTGCGTCAGAGTCTTCGCATCTGGGGGGCAAGGGAGCCGGGGTATTCATACACCCTTAGCATCAATGGAGGGCCGCTTCCTGGCGTGTAAATGCCGGTGTCTTCTGCCGTAATCGGCCACCACCACCAGTGCGTGGACATGGTGAGCGCCTGGGGCTGCAGGCAAGGTGCCAGCTGTGTCCCCTACAGAGGCAACCAAATGGAAACTGAGCTCTCACCACCACCTATGATGCCACATGGACCAGTAAGAGGGAAGGCTGGGGTGGGAGAAGGGAACTCGGAGCTGACTGGAGAAATGCATGAGGTTCAGAGATGCAGGAAGGAAGAGAGGAAATTCCAGACAAAAACGAAAGTCATTTCAAAAAATGTCCTGCACCAGTGGTGGAATGTGCAAGAATGTCAAGGAAAAGACCCTCTGTGCTCCATTCAAGGAGCCTGATGGAAAACCAGCAGGAGGCAGGGCTGGGTGAGGGGGCTGCTGCTAGATGCTGTCCGTCTCTGCTCTGTACTGTGAGAGCCAGCGAGAGTCTTTGGCTGCTGACACCTTTGGTCCCCGACTGAGAGCCCAGGACTCTCGTGCTCCTGGAGGACCCCGCCCTGCCCCTCTGGTTGCCTTCAGGGTGATCAGGCTGTGCGTGAGAAAACTGGGTGAGGAGCTTTCTCTCCCACCATCCCCCAGGCCCCTCTGGGAGGCTATACTCACTGTGATGCCTTTAGAAGCCCTAGGATGGTTCAAGGAACAAAACAAACCTCACCAGAGTTGCTCAAATAGTAGGATGAGTGGGGGGGATGGCCCACACTCAGCACGTACACAGCGGGGTGGCCACTTGGACAGGGGGAGCAGTGGGAGTGACAGTAGGGTGCAGGGGTGCAGGGCACATTCAGGAATCAGCAAGGGGTCTCAAAGCCAAGTGGTGGGAAAAAGGCCACAAGTAACAGTGGTGGAGGGAAGAGGCCAGCAAAGTAGATTGGGACCAGACTGCAAAGGGTCTGGAATTCCAGGCTGAGAGTGTGTATTTAATTCATTATGAGGGGCTCTTCTTTTGGGTTTTGTTTAAACAGAGAAGAAACAGGCTCAGGGCCATGGCTCTGAAGAATTGCTGCGACAGATGTTTCAGGAGTTCTAGATCCCAAAGGGCTTCACCTCAGGCTCATTTGGTTAATGTGAGTAAGTAAGCAATGGGACACTCCAAGATCCTGTGGTTTTGTTTCCAGTGGAAGCCAGGCCAGGGCAGGGAAGGAGGGGACGAGCAGAGCCGGAGATGGCCACTCTGGGGCCACAACCAGAGAGGGTCACTTGGGGGAAGTTCTTTGCCCCTGCCAGCAGTCCAGGTAGGAAAGGAGCCTGGGGGCCAGAGGAGGTGGGGGCGGCACCCAAGGGAACAGCCCATCACCCCCACAGAGCAGGGAAGTCTACGTGTACAAGACCTGGGGAGCCGGTTTCAGGGGCAGGTCACAGGACTGGGTAGGAAGGATGGGCTGGACCGTCTCCATCCACTCTCTAGAGGGAACTGTTTCTCCAAATACAGCCATGAGCCCAAGTAGCAGCTCCCTGCACCTTTCCCCATCATGCATCTCTGGGCAGGACCTGCCCCAGGGGCTCCAGCTGGACCAACAGCCAGGCTCCAACCAACACATCAAAAACCTACCAAAGATGATTAGACTCTCTAGTCCAGATGACATACCACCCCCTTTACTCCTCCAGATAACCCTAAACCTTATGATGTATAAATTGTTAGGCTGAAAGTGAAATCAAGTCCTTTTAGGCAGCAGACGGATGCTTCCCAGGGAGCCGGTAGCCCTGGGAGCCCGGTAATGATTAGCAGATGCAGGCATCTGGCCCCCACTGTGCTGCCGTCCACCTGCACTTACACAGGGGCTCTTAATTCACACGAGGAAGGTGGGGCTGAGGAGCACCCCGGTTCAGCGCATGGTGAAGGCATGTTTGGCTCTTGCTATGATCCCCTCGAGGCCCTGGCATGGTCAGGGAATCCATGAACATGAGCACCGGAAGAACCTTTAAGCACATAGTCTCAACCACTCATTTAAAGAGCCCTGTTTAAAAAAAAAAAATCGAAATGTTATTTCCAGACGCCAGGGTTTAAGATGGGAGGACGGAGTGAGACTGGTCCTCACACGGTTCTTGTGATCCATCACACAGCCAGTGAACAGCGACACTAGAACACAGACCAGGGCTCTGTTCCTGGGGCCACACTCTGTGTTTCCCACCCAACCTCCAAACCAGGCTGCTCAAAAGCCCAAGTCATTTTCCCTTGCTTTTTGGGCTCTACAGGGACTATGAAGCATCCAGAGGGAACAGGCTATAAATGCAAAAGATGTGACAAATGACAGGCACAAGAAATGTGCGCCCACCGAGGTTCCAAAACCAGAAATGACCGTCATTTCCTAACCATGCGTCAAATTGCAGTTTGATGCTTGGCTTTTTCTTTATTTCTGTATTATTTTTTAATGGTAGGGAAATTCATTGACCTTCCTCAGTCTTTCCAGCAAACAACCTATCTCAAAGCTGATGCAATTGCAATGACTCTCACTTTCTTTCACCTCCAGTGTCCAGCTGGTCACCAAATCCAGACAAATCTTAAAAACACAGCTCTCAAGCCATCTCCCACAACCACCCTGCTTGCTGCCCCAGTTCAGGGGCAGGGACTTGCTCCAGCCTCCTCCCTGGCTCCCACCCCACCTGTCCTGTGGCCAAGCTAAGTGACAGTCCCTGGAGGCATAAAGCAGAATCTAAGCACTGACAGGAACTTAACGTTCCTCCCTTCCTCTCTCCTGCTCTGAGCTCCTAGGCAAGGCCGTGCTCAGCAGGGGGAGCTGGGGATTCCCTTAGATGAGGAAGGAAATGTCTCCTCCAGGGGGTAAAGACTAAATAGCGTGGCCACCACCTGCCCAGCTCCCCGTAATAGCCCTTTACAGCCTGTCTGTGATTATCTCAGCCAAGCCTTCCTGGAACTATCTGTTTCCAGCCTAAACCTCTTGTCAAGGTAAAAACTTCTCAGTATTTATTCTCACAACTCTGTTTCTATTGTCCAAACTCATCTCCTCTGAGGTTTAGGCAACACAGTGTTTAGATGGGGCCAGAGGTCCTTAACTCCAATGAACAAATTCATAGCCCCTTATCCATTCCCTTCATGACTGTTTGCACATCTGTGAAATGGAGGGAAATAATTTTATCTCTCAGGAAAACTGCGAGGCTAAATGAGAGTATGCGTTCTAAGCTCAGAGTAAGTGCTCAATACATGTTAGCTTAAAAAGAAAAAATAACACCCTGGATGCCTATAAGGCCAAAAAGGAAAGAAAATACTGTTTCTGGAGTTCCCCTACTGGCAAGGCATAGTGCCAGGCTTTATCATAAAGCATGGCAGTCAATCTTCTCAGCTACCCTTATAGCTATACTATATTTTTATCCCAATTCTTTACCATTTTATAAATCAGGGAACAGGAATTGTGAGGACTTGCCTAGGATTTCTAAATGAGTCAGACTTCTTTTGCTTGCAAATGATTAAAACAATTTGGCAAACTTTACACAAAAAGAGACTCGGTGGTTCCAAAAATACAACAAAGTATTTAAGCATCAGCTATGCATGGGAAAGGCAAGGGGCAGCCAGGCCACAGGGCAACAAGTAGCAGTGGCTCAGGTCCTCTCTCTCCATATCTGGCCTTTGCTCTCACTGCTGACCAGCTTTCTACACAAGACACAAAGTGTGTCTGCCTACATTCCCACATGGCTGTCATCCACAGCCTTCATCAACAGAGAAGGACTGACTCCATTCCTCAGTTCCAGTTTTGTAACTCTCAGGGAAAGATGCTGATTGGCTCTGCTTGGGCTAGATACTTGCCCCTTAACCAATCAGCTGTGGCCAGGTGGATGTGGTCTTGTGACATGTGCAACTTCCCACAGAACCACAGGGATGGAGTAAGGGTAGGGGCAGTCTCCAGAAAGTGAGGGTGCAGCTCCCAAAAGAGAGGGCAGGCCACAAACTAGTAGCACACTCTACTTTCATCACCAGTAAATGGAAGAGTCTGGAAAGATGCCCAGGTCTGTTGGGCTCCAAAGCCCACATTCATTCTCTGAGGCCTGCTGCCTCTCTGAAGCTCTGTATGTCTACTGTTGCATTAGAAAATCAGAGTTGGTTAGTCAGCCTCTCCAGGAAGTTAAAACAAATTTACTATCTAGGCAATAACACCCATAGAGACTTTTGGCATCTGAAGCCAGATGAGGGACAGCATGAGGCCGGGAGCCATATTTTCCATCTTCTGTTTCATAGTCAGTGTTATCATCACCTCCATCACCACCTTCTTTATCATCGTTTTAATGAAACTCTGTCCTCAGCCTGGCTAGCAAGTAAGGTTTTCTGGCTAATGGAGAATTTCTTTAGGTAATATATTAAGGCTTTCTAAATTTTCTAAATTTTCTAAATTTCCCAGTTTTCTATGGAAATCATAGATTATTAGAGCTAAGAAAGATCTCAAAACTATTAAATATCCCCCTCCTTCTTTGACAGATGAGGAGTTGATGTCCAGGGAGGGAAAGCAAGGTTCCCACAGCTAGGGAGTGGGGAGCTACACTGCCATTCAGTGCCCAGTCCCTCCCCAGCCTTGTCTTTTCTGGAACACCCAATGAAATGATGTGTTATATTATGTTGCACCAAACATAATTTTGGTACAAAATTTTATTTTTAATGATCCAATAAGCATTTCTGTTTTTAATGGGTAGGAACAAATTCCCTAAATTCTTACCTTCTTCATAAAGGTTTATAACATCCTTCACTTCCTGGTCCTACCTAACATCCTGCGGGCTACTGGGAACACCACTTCCTTTTAACCAACAAGTAAAAACCATTCTTCATACCCAGTGGACCTCAGGCTTGAAAGTGTTGATAATTCTCCATGGGTCCTTCACATTTCAGCACATCTTGCCAGCAAAGGCACTGATTAGCTTCATTCTGGATTTTCTTTTCAAGGGAATTATATAGTGACCAGGCTTGATAGAGACAGTGTCTCCCTCGAGAGCATAAGGCTGACATGCTTACTGACCAGTACAATAAAGATATTGTCTCCCTGCAGAGCAGAGGGCAGGTCAACTTACTGCCTATTATAAAAGATTCAGAGTCTTTAAGCTCAGGATTTCTCTGCTGAAACATAGCCTGCTTCATTTTCATATATCACTTAATCCTCTCCACATCACCCTGTAGAAATTGGGGCTCAAAGAATCAATGTATTAATATTCTGTGTCTTTAATAATATTTAATTAATATTATATCCTCTGTCTCTGATTCAGGAGTTTCAAGTCTTCTGCCAATATCCATAAAGCCATGTCAGACTATCTTGTTAACTTGTAAAAGGGGTAAAATCCCAGACTCTGCACAGTTCTTGACAGAGAGGTGAATCTCCTCTTTCCCCAGTGTCACTTCCAGATCACTTCTTCTCCACTCCTATTAGAATTCCTCACTCCATTATATTTCAATTGCATCTGGCAAGATTACTCTAACTCTCTTCATCTCTGTCATCTATGAACTTTCCCCTCAACCAGTGATGTCTTTGGCACCTGCACTCCCACCCGAAGTCCTTCCATAATTTTGGATGACTTCACAGGTCACATGGGCACCGCACGCACCCACCCAACACCCTGGCCTCTCAGTCCCTTCATCATATCAACTCCTGTGAACAACTCCTTCGCTCCATCTTAGCCACAGGTTCCAAGGGTACACACTGGCCAATGTCAAAACTAGTAACTTCTCTGCCTCAGAAGGTAGATCATCTCAATTTTGATCAAACAGATTAATCTCTATTTTGATTATTGTATTTTTCAATTCTAAGAATTCTATTTGATTTTCAAATCTATGTTATTTTTATAGTTTTCAGTCCCCACAGATTTTTTTAAATTAAGGCATCATTGATATACAATCTTATGAAGGTTTCACATGATCAACATTGTGGTTTCAACATTCACCCATATTATCAAGTTCCCTCCTACCCCATTGCAATCACTGTCCAACAGCATAGTAAGATGCTATAGAGTCATTACTTGTCTTCTCCATGCTATACTGCCTTCCCCGTGACCTACCTATATTATGAGCAGTAATTATAATGTCCCTTAATCCCCTTCTCCCTCCCTCCTCACCCACCCTCCCCAACCCCTCCCCTTTGGTAACTGCTAGTCCCTTCTTGGAGTCTGTGAGTCTGCTGCTGTTTTGTTCCTTCAATTTTGCTTTGTTGTTATACTACACATATGAGTGAAATCATTTGATACTTGTCTTTCTCCACCTGCCTTATTTCACTGAGCATAATATCCTCTAGCTCCACCCATGTTGTTGCAAATGGGAGGATTTCGTCTCTTTTTATGGCTGAAAATATTCCATTCTGTATATGTACCACCTCTTCTTTTTCCATTCATCCACCAATGGACACACTTAGGTTGCTTCCATATCTTGGCTATTATAAATAGTGCTACAGTAAACACAGGGGTGCATATGTCTTTTTTAATATAATTTATTTTATTATCATTAATCTACAATTACATGTGCAATATTATGGTTATTAAACTACCCCTTCATCAGGTCCCCCCCACCAACGCCATTACAGTCACTGTCCATCAGTGTAGTGAGATGCTATAGAATCACTACTTGTCTTCTCTGAGTTGTACTGCCCTCCCCGTGCCCCCCCAACATTACATCTGTTAATCATAATGCCCCTTTTTCCCTCTTATCCCTCCCTTCCCGCCCATTTTCCCCAGTCCCTTTCCCTTTGGTAACTATTAGTCCATTCTTGGGTTCTGTGAGTGTGCTGCTGTTTTGTTCCTTCAGTATTTTTTCTTTGTTCTTATACTCCACATATGAGTGAAATCATTTGATACTTGTCTTTTTCGGCTTGGCTTATTTCACTGAGCATAATACCCTCTAGCTCCATCCATGTTGTTGCAAATGGTAGGATTTGTTTTCTTCTTATGGCTGAATAATATTCCATTGTGTATATGTACCACATCTTCTTTATCCATTCATCTACTGATGGACACTTAGGTTGCTTCCATTTCTTGGCTATTGTAAATAGTGCTGCAATAAACATAGGGGTGCATCTGTCCTTTTCAAATTGGGCTGCTGCATTCTTAGGGTAAATTCCTAGGAGTGGAATTCCTGGGTCAAATGGTATTTCTATTTTGAGTTTTTTGAGGAACCTCCATACTGCTTTCCACAATGGTTGAACTAATTTGCAGTCCCACCAGCAGTGTAGGAGGGTTCCCTTTTCTCCACATCCTCGCCAACATTTGTTGTTGTTTGTATTTTGGATGTTGGACATCCTCACTGGTGTGAGGTGATATCTCATTGTGGTTTTAATCTGCATTTCTCTGATGATTAGCGATGTGGAGCATCTTTTCATGTGCCTGTTGGCCATCTGAATTTCTTCTTTAGACAAGTGTCTATTCATGTCCTCTGCCCATTTCTTAATTGGATTATTTGCTTTCTGTTTGTTAAGGTGCATGAGTTCTTTATATATTTTGGATGTCAACCCTTTATCAGATACGTTTTTTATGAATATATTCTCCCATACTGTAGGATGTCTTTTTGTTCTACTGATGGTGTCCTTTGCTGTACAGAAGCTTTTCAGCTTGATATAGTCCCACTTGTTCATTTTTGCTTTTGTTTCCCTTGCCCGGGGAGATATGTTCATGAAGAAGTTGCTCATGTTTATGTCCAAGAGATTTTTGCCTATGTTTTTTTCTAAGAGTTTTATGCTTTCATGACTTACATTCAGGTCTTTGATCCACCTTGAGTTTACCTTTGTGTATGGGGCTAGACAGTAGTCCAGTTTCATTCTCTTACATGTAGCTGTCCAGTTTTTCCAACACTAGCTGCTGAAGAGGCTGTCATCTCCCCATTGTATATCCAAGGCTCCTTTATCAAATATGAATTGACTGTATATGTTTGGGTTAATGTTTGGATTTTCTATTCTGTTCCACTGGTCTGTGGGTCTGTTTTTGTTCCAATACCAAATTGTCTTGATTACTGTGGCTTTGTAGTAGAGCTTGAAGTCAGGGAGCGTAATTCCCCCTGTTTTATTCCTCCTTCTCAGGATTGCTTTGGCTATTCGGGGTCTTTTGTGGTTCCATATGAATTTTAGAATTATTTGTTCCAGTTCATTGAAGAAAGCTGTTGGTAGTTTGATAGGGATTGCATTGAATCTGTAGATTGCTTTAGGTAGTATAGCCATTTTGACAATATTTATTCTTCCTAGCCAAGAGCATGGGATGCATTTCCATTTGTTAGTGTCCTCTTTAATTTCTCTTAGAGTGTCTTGTAGTTTTCAGAGTACAGGTCTTTCACTTCCTTCGTTAGGTTTATTCCTAGGTATTTTATTCTTTTTGATGCAATTGTGAATGGAATTGTTTTTCTGATTTCTCTTTCTGTTAGTTCATCATTAGTGTATAGGAAAGCAACAGATTTCTGTGTGTTAATTTTGTATCCTGCAACTTTGCTGAATTCAGATATTAGTTCTAGTAGTTTTGGAATGGAGTCTTTAGGGTTTTTTATGTACAGTATCATGTCATCTGCAAATAGTGACAATTTGACTTCTTCTTTACCAATCTGGATGCCTTGTATGTCTTTGTTTTGTCTGATTGCTGTGGCTAGGACCTCCAGTACTATGTTGAATAACAGTGGAGAGAGTGGGCATCCCTGTCTTGTTCCCGATCTTAGATGAAAAGCTTTCAGCATCTCGCCGTTAAGTATAATGTTAGCTGTGGGTTTGCCATATATAGCCTTTATGATGTTGAGGTACTTGCCCTCTATACCCATTTTGTTGAGAGTTTTAATCAGGAATGGATGCTGAATTTTGTCAAATGCTTTTTCAGCATCTATGGAGATGATCATGTGGTTTTTGTTCTTCTTTTTGTTGATGTGGTGGATGATGTTGATGGATTTTCGAATGTTGTACCATCCTTGCATCCCTGGGATGAATCCCACTTGATCATGGTGTATGATCCTCTTGATGTATTTTTGAATTTGGCTTGCTAATATTTTGTTGAGTATTTTTGCATCTACGTTCATCAGGGATATTGGTCTGTAATTTTCTTTTTTGGTGAGGTCTTTGCCCGGTTTTGGTATTAGAGTGATGCTGGCTTCATAGAATGAGTTTGGAAGTATTCCCTCCTCTTCTATTTTTTGGAAAACTTTAAGGAGAATCGGTGTTATTTCTTCTCTATATGTCTGGTAGAATTCAGAGGTGAATCCATCAGGCCCGGGGGTTTTGTTCTTGGGTAGTTTTTTGATTACCAATTCGATTTCATCGCTGGTGATTGGTCTGTTTAGTTTTTCTGTTTCTTGCTTGGTCAGTCTTGGAAGGTTGTATTTTTCTAAGAAGTTGTCCATTTCTTCTATGTTTTCCAGCTTGTTAGCATATAGATTCTCATAATATTCTCTTATGATTCTTTGTATTTCTGTGGGGTCCGTCGTGATTTTTCCTTTCTCATTTCTGATTGTGTTTATGTGTGTAGATTCTCTTTTTCTCTTAATGAGTCTGGCTAGGGGTTTATCTATTTTGTTTATTTTTTCAAAGAACCAGCTCTTGGTTTTCATTGATTTTTTCTATTGTTTTATTCTTCTCAATTTTATTTATTTCTTCTCTAATCTTTATTATGTCCCTCCTTCTGGTGACTTTGGGCCTCGTTTGTTCTTCTTTTTCCAATTTCAGTAATTGTGTCTTTAGACTATTCATTTTGGAATGTTCTTCCTTCTTTAAATAGGCCTGGATTGCAATATACCTTCCTCTTAGAACTGCCTTTGCTGCGTCCCACAGAAGTTGTGGCTTTGTATTGTTGTTGTCATTAGTCTCCAAATATTCTTTGATTTCTGCTTTGATTTGGTCGTTAACCCATTGATTAATTAGGAGAGTGTTGTTAAGTCTCCATGTATTTGTGAGTCTTTTTGATTTCTTTCTAAAATTTATTTCTAGTTTTATACCTTGGTGATCTGAGAAGTTGGTTGGTAGGATTTCAATATTTTGAAATTACTGAGGTTCTTTTTGTGGCCTAGTATGTGGTCTATTCTGGAAAATGTTCCATGTGCACTTGAGAAGAATGTGTATCCTGTTGCTTTGGGGTGTAGAGTTCTGTAGATGTCTGTTAGGTCCATCGTTCTAGTGTGTTGTTCAGTGCCTCTGTGTCTTTACTTATTTTCTGTCTGGTTGATCTGTCCTCTGGAGTGAGTGGTGTGTTGAAGTCTCCTAAGATGAATGCATTGCTGTCTATTTCCTCCTTTAATTCTGTTAGTATTTGTCTCACATATGCTGGCGCTCCTGTGTTGGGTGCATATATATTTATAATGGTTATATCTTCTTGTTGGACTGACCCCTTTATCATTATGTAATGTCCGTCTTTATCTCTTGCTACTTTCCTCGTTGTAAAGTCTATTTTGTCTGAAACAAGTACTGCAACACCTGCTTTTTTCTCTTTGTTGTTTGCATGAAATATCTTTTTCCATCCCTTCACTTTTAGTCTGTGTATATCTTTGGATTTGAGGTGAGTTTCTTGTAGGCAGCATATAGATGGGTCTTGCTTTTTTATCCATTGTGTTACTCTGTGTCTTTTGATTGGTGCATTCAGTCCATTTACATTTAGGGTGATTATTGATAGATATGTACTTATTGCCATTGCTGGCTTTAGATTCGTGGTTACCAAGGGTTCAAGGGTTGCTTCTTTACTATCTAACAATCTAACTTAACTTTCTTGTTAAGTTATTGTAAACACTGTCTGATGTTTCTTTATTTCTCTCCCTTCTTATTCCTCCTCCTCCATTCTTTCTATAATAGGTGTTTTATTCTTTGCCTTTAGTTAATATTTGGATGGTCTGCTTTCTTTGCTATGATTTTAGTTTCTCTGGTGACATCTTTTTAGCCTTAGGTGTGCTTCCATCTAGAGCAGTCCATTTAAGATATCCTGTAGTGGTGGTTTATGAGAGGCAAACTCTCTCAACTTCCGTTTGTCTGGAAATTGTTTAATCCCTCCATCATATTTAAATGATAATCGTGCTGGATACAGTATTCTTGGTTTGAGGCCCTTCTGTTTCATCATGTTAAATATATCATGCCATTCTCTTCTGGCCTGTAAGGTTTCTGTTGAGAAGTCTGATGATAGTCTGATGGATTTTCCTTTGTAGGTGATCTTTTTTCTCTCTCTAGCTGCCTTTAATACCCTGTCTTTATCTTTGATCTTTGCCATCTTAATTATTATGTGTCTTGGTGTTGTCTTCCTTGGGTCCCTTGTGTTGGGAGATCTATGAGCTTCGGTGGACTGCGAGACTACTTCCTTCCCCAGCGAGGGAAAGTTTTCAGCAATTATTTCTTCAAAGACACTTTCTATCCCTTTTTCTCTCTCTTCTTCCTCTGATACTCCTATAATGCGAATATTGTTCCGTTTGGATTGGTCACACAGTTCTCTTAATATTCTTTCATTCCTAGAAATCCTTTTATCTCTCTCTGCCTCAGCTGCTCTGTATTCCTGTTCTCTGGTTTCTATTCCATTAACAGTCTCTTGCATCTCATCCATTCTGCTGTTAAGCCCGTCGATCGCTTGTCTGATTTCTGCATTGTCTTTCCTCAGTTCCCTCACTTCCTCCCTCAGCTCTTGCACATTTCTCTGTAGGTCCATCAGCATGGTTATGACTTTTAATCTGAATTCTTTTTCAGGAAGACTGTGCATTTCCATCCCTTCAGACTCCCTCTCTGGAGTTGTCTGGTTGATTTTGGTCTGAACCATATTCCTCTGTCTTTTCATGGTATAGAATTGGTCACTGGTAGTTGCCACGTATGTCAGCTGGGCTCTTTAAGACTTTAAAAAGAGAAAAAAAAAAGAAAGAAAGGAAGAAAGAGAAAAAACAAAAAACAAAAACAAAACAAAACAAAAAAAACAAACAAAAAAAATGCCCACCGGACGTAGATTCTGTGGGAATGCTGTAGGTGGCGCTATTGCCCCACTATTCCGCAGCCGTGGCTGCGCCACTCCGCAGGGCCCTTTATCGCTCTGGCAGGGGTGGGAATGAATAGGAGGCTGTTGATCTCAGTGAGAAGTGTAAGTATGGCTATGCTTCCTCAGTTGCCAGCTAAGGCTTCTGAAACTCCCCAGGACTCCCAGCTTGCTGGGCTGAGTGTGCTGGGGCGATCTGGTTCCTCCGCTGGGCTCCTGTCTCTTTAAGAGCGCTGAAGAAAGCACGCGCTTTTTTTTTTTCCTTCCCGGGAGCCGGCTGCAAGCCCCCTGGCGCGTTCCCCGCTCAGATCCTGCCCCTCTGTCTCTCCAATCTCCGCTGCACTGCGCAATGTGGGTCAGCGCTCCCCGCGCAGATGACTGGGGCTGGCTACTTCGCGGGGTGCACTTCCACTCCCTCCCGCTCTGAATCCTCTCCTCCCGCCGGTGCGCTGGGGTGGGGGAGGGCTCGGGTCCCGCCGGGTCGCGGCTCCGTATCTTACCCACCTCTTGCGGTGCCGAGTGCTCTCGGGTGTAGCTTCACGCTGTGCACTTTCCTGTGTATTCTCGTCTCTCTTTTAGGAATAGATGTATTTGCTGTGTTTTCGTAGATAAATATAGTGTTGGGAGGAGATTTCTGCCGCCCTGCTCACACCGCCATCTTCCTGGAAGTTTTCCATATGTCTTTTTGAATCAGGGATCTTGTTTTCTTTGGGTAGATTCCTAGGAGTGGAATTACTGGGTCAAATAGTATTTCTATTTTTAGTTTTTTGACAAACCTCCATACTGCTTTCCACAAGGATGGAACTAGCTTACATTCCCACCAGCAATGTAGGAGGGTTCCCCTTTCTCCGCATCCTCGCCAGCATTTGTTGTTTCTTGTCTTTTGGATGTTGGCCATCCTAACTGGTGTGACAAGATATCTTATTGTAGTTCTAATTTGCATTTCCCTGATGATCAGCGATGTGGAGCATCTTTTCATGTGTCTGTTGGCCATCTGAATTTCTTCTTTGGAGAAGTGTCTGTTCAGATCCTCTGCCCATTTTTTAAATCAGGTTGTTTGTTGGGTGTTGAGGCATGTAAGCTTTTTATATAACCCCATAGATATTTTTAAGCTGATTTTTTTATTTCTCCAGAGTAAGCATAGTTTTCTTATAATCTGTGTCTGATAATAACTGGAATCTATGGATCTGTTACATCTATGAGTTGCTCATGGTATCTTAGTCCCATGTTATTTAGTTGTCTTTGTGTGTCAGTATTATACTTGAAAAATTATTTGTGGAGGAAATGTGTCTGGTAACCTTAGTCTAGAACCCACATTAAATTCAAAATCACGGCTTTCGCTTCCCTGGACCACCCTGCTGGTACAAATCTGAGCTGTAAAACCATATAATTCAGTTTACCCTGCTTTCAGTCTTCTTAGGAAGCCCTGCTTATAATGGGGAAAGCTTCCTATTAGATTCTACACTTTGTGCTGGCCTTTGACTAAGATTTTGGTAGACAAAACCAAAGTTCAGATTTGCTAAAATGTGAGAGTCCCTCAGAGTATTTGCTCATTTACCTCTCTGGCTTCTTTCCCCCTTTAAATGTTGGCCTGGTAAGTCCTTACAATCTTGTCAGCTCTTCTTACTTTTAAGAAGATGCTTTTATATTTTATGCAGAATTCATGATTCTTTTCAGCAGGCAGGATAGTCCAAATAACCTAACTCACCATTACCCGGAAACAAAATTCTAATAGTCCATTCTCTATCCACAGTCTCCAGTGTCTTCCTGCACTTTTTCTCCACTAATCTCACATCATCTGATTTAATCTTATGGAGCTCTCCAGACCTTTGACTACTTCATTTCTCCCAATATATCAGCCCCTTCTGTCTCCACTCTCTTCTTCATACCCCGTGATCCATCACTTCAGCCTCTGTCTTACAAAAACTCTTCATCTCCTTGCCCCCTTTTCATTCTCTTAGATCTATAAGGGAAAAATGAATCCTAGATTCATCTAGTCTTCTCTGCTCCTACCCTCATGCTTCTGAATATTTCTGGGAGACCCGACTACTCCTTGTAGAGCCACTCTTCTCCAAGGTCCTTCACAACAACTGATCCACCATCACCACCCAGTAGTCATCCTCTGTGACAGAATCAGCCACCATGCTGTTCTTCCCAGCACCCTTGTTAAACGTTCCCCTCTCATGAAGCCCTTCCACATAAACATACCCATCTCCACATAAACACACATTCAGACGATGCTCACACCTCCCAGTTCATTCAAAGCAGACATGCCTTCCCATTTCTCCACCTCCGGTTCCTCCTCTGCCAGCTCATCTACAACTGTGTCCACCCTTGTCTCTTTATTATCTGTTGCACAGGCAGAATCCTCCTTCCTTCTGAGGCTCATCCTCCCACCTGGCTCCATCCCCTTCCACCTTCATAGGAACCTCAGGCTAGTACCTGACCTCAATCCTTCTCTCAAGTGGCTCCCTCCCATCATCTTATAAACACACTCAAGTCTTCCTATTTAAAAAAGGTGCTCTTTCCTTCAACTCTACTGTCCTCCTAAGGAAGTATTCTTGGCTCTGCTCCCTCAGTATGGAGTAGCAGCCTCCCACATGTTCCCAACGCACCCTAGGATTACAGTCTGCTTCCTTGTGCTGCAGTTCCTCCCCTAAAAGACCACGAGTTCCTTGAGAGCTGGGACTTTGTCTTAATCACTGTTGAATCCCTAACATCTAGCATAGAATTCGTGGGAGGAATGAAAGAATAAGGCCTGGGGTCATTGTTAGGCCGGGCAGACCCCATTAATCTCTGTGTACTGGTTATTAGGGAATTCTGCTTTGATGGGAGGCCAACTGGCAGAGTGCTAACTTTACAGTATTACTGATGCTGTGCAATTCTTTTCAGTCTATGGAAATTCTGGCTTTATTTAGTTAATATCTAATTTGTGGATTAATAAGTCTTTGTCTGAAGGTCTTGGTGCATGGTACAGGGCCAGGATCACCTTTCCTAGACTCCCCTGGGGCTCAGGGTGGGAGAATGAGGATATTTTGAGGCACTAACTCTTTGGTAATTTACAGGATCTCAGTCTAGGCATATTACTCATTAGCGTTTATTTACCTTTTGTGGTGGCCTAGAAAAAGCCAAGCTTAATGAAGTGGTTACCGAAAACCTTCAACATCATATTTTCCACAGAGTTCATAAAAATATTGACAGTGGACTTTACTGCCACATGGCATTTTTCAAATAGATGAACAAAAATGATATTAAGTATATTGATGTGTATTATTACCAAGCTTTCATAGCAAGAAGCCTGGTATGTTCTCACTACCGATGGCAGCGTGTAAGCCCTTCCCATGGATGATGAATAAGTTGGCCACATGGCCTTGGACACACCACTGTCCTTCTCTGGATCTTGGTTTCCTCACTATAAAATAAGAAACTTGGATAAATGAGCTTTAAACGCATGTCTTGTTTCAGAATAGAATCATGCTCTTCTTTCTAAATTCATTCCCAAGGCAATACACTGTCTTTGCTTTATACGGAAGGTTAACAGGGATATTATTTTTATCTCTAAGATGCTCCACAATCAGCAGAGATGGCCATAACATTGAGGGAAATGGTTACAGTCCTCGGGGCCCAAGTCCCATGTTCTCAGTAGACTCTCTTGGCCCCAGGCCTGACTTGCACTGAACCTTTCCAGCTCCCCTCACTTCCTGCTGAGGCATCTGGCTAGCCTTCCCTGCAACAGACAGAAGAGATAATGGTCAGAGATGCCTAAAATATCAGTGCCGGGTAAACCTTAGTGATCATCTGGCTGTGTGGTTTTCAAAATCACCTGAATAAAACATCCTGGTACCCAAGGCCCACACCAGCTCTGAATCTCTAAGGGTGGGGCTCAGGCCTCAGTATTTTTAAAAATCTCCATGAGTGATCCTAATTATGGAGAAGAGTGAGACGACTCTCTTGATCTCCCAGGCCAGACTCTTCGCACATAGATGTGATGCCCATTTGGAGTGAAGAGTGTGGGCTGCTGAGTTGGGAGACTTGGGCATGAGTCCTGGCTTAACATGTACCACCTGTGTAATGCCGTTGCTGTCTTACCCTCTGGGCACTCCGGTTTCCTCAGGGAGTGGGTATGAGATACTTGGCACAGTGCCTGGCAGGTGGTGGACATTCAGTAATTGTCAGCTTTCATCTTTCCTCACCATCAGCATCGTCAGCATCCCCAAAACATGGCTGTATTCACCGTCACCCACAGCATCACAGTCACTGACATCATCTCCTTGTCCTTCCTCTTCTCGTCCTCCTCCCCTCCTCCCCAAATGCATCTTAACTAATACATGTGCCTAACAGCTACCTTTTTACTTAGTTCATAGTGGTCAGTTGGGAAGAAGCTGAAGATTCTTGTTTGGAAACAGAGTTCTTTTAATTAATCAATCAGTAAGTATCTATAAGGGGTCAGGAGAGGCAGGAGCCTTTATGGGGCATAAAAACATGTCAAACCTGCAGCCAAGGACTTCAGAGTCCATGCCTCCAAGGCCTTCGGGGACCAGTCCAGAGGAGGGGCCGTTCCTGCAGGAGGAGCAGCCCCAGATGCGTGCCCCAGGAAAGCTGCCTAAGCAGCAGGATTTCACTCATTGATCAACGAGCTCTGACCCAGAGCCCATGGAGCTCTGCCCTGGGGATACCATGGCGAGCATGCCGGCAAGATCCTGCCCCCAGACTAGTCGGGGGACACAGACCAAACAAACATATCCCACAACTAGGCAAAATAATGGCCAATTGCCTTGAGTGCTACGAAGATCCAAACAGGATGGTGTGGTAGACACTTAAAGAAGGAACCCCATTTGAAAGAGTCAAGAAAGGCCATTTCAAGGAGATCACATTGCAACTGACACCTGGCAGGTGAAAAGGAAGTAGCCAGCAACCAAGCGAGGAGCGTGTTCCAGGCACAAGGGACAACATGGGTAAAGTTTCTGAAGCAGGAAAAAAAGATTCACCTATTTAAGGAATCCAAAGAAAGCTAGCGTGCCTGGGGCACAGGGAAGAAGGGAGAAAGCCGAGGGAAGAGCAGGCAGGCACCGTGGACCACCGTGAAAAGTTTAGCTTTTATCCCAAGAGCAGTGGGAATCTACTAATGGGCTTCCCAGGGTGGTGACAGCTAGTCCTCAGGTAGAAAGAAGAGGTGGCCTTTCAGGAGAAGGCAAAGGTGTCACAGAAGAAAATAAAGTCTGAAAGGCTACATGGGACAGTCTCTGAATGCGAACCAAGGAATTATCTATAATGCCCTTAAACCCTCCAAAGGGCACAGGAACTGTAATGTTTGAAGTTCTTTCTGTTCTGGAAAATCCTTGGAAATTTTAAGCACAAATAAAAAGAAAGGATGCTGAGGAATTTAGAAGGCTTTAAACAGCTTGCACAATTCAAAGTCACCCTCAAATCCAACACCCACATGCCTCCTGATAAATATCAGCTGGAAAACCATTCATACTGAAGCCATATGGGGCATGAGGGGGTGGGGTCAGTTTAGCTTGGGATGGCCATCCAGACATCCCATCATAGCAAGTGACAGGGGTGGCTGCCCAGAGGGTATTACAAGAGGGAAACTACCTCTCCCCATCAAACAAGATCACAAAATCCTCCACCCCCTTGCGCATGAAAAGTTCAGTGAGAGTTTGAAGATATTATGTCAGGATTTCTGAAAGCTGAGTAAAAACGACCTTGAAAATAAACCACATGCTGCTGCTAATTAATCTTAGTTCCTGGCTCTTTCCAATCAGACCCTGAACTATAATCCATCTTCATTACACTTCTTTTAAAGCAAAAATGGTGCATTTCCTCAAGTCTAATTAAGGAAGGAACATTATAAGGCTTTGGGTCATAACTCTCTTTCTGTCACATATGCACACGTCTGCTACACACAAACACACACACACACAAATAAATGTTTTTAAAACCCCTACATGACCTGTTTATTTGCAAACATAAGCAGGCCACTCAAGAGCCTAAGGATGGATGAGATGGCCAAGCTGGGTGCCATCACGGGCATGTCAGCCAGCAGTTCTCCCCACTCCAGTGTCCCGCCTTGCCCACATCTACCCACCATATCGCTGTGCACACACCTAGGGGGGCAGCCATGGGCTCAGGGAAGGGCTGTCTGCCCACAACCCCAGGGGATGGAGCAGAATTAGTCTGAGCTGGGACTGGCAACTGAGTGCTTTCTGACAGTGATTGGTTTTAGACATTTGACTCACTTCTTCTGACCAATTAGACAAAAGGAAAGGTCTATTTGGGGGTTTCTGGGGAAAATTCTCTTCCATGATAAAAGTGATGAGCCCTGAATGTGGCTGGGCGCATGAGGGTGGGATGCTTGTCTCTGTGGCGGCCAACATAATGAAAACCTAGCGACCACGGAGGAAGGTTGCTACGTGTATGGACCTGTCAAAGTCATGACTTTAGGAGTTTGGGAGAACTTGGGACGAAAGTGTCCGGATCGAGTTGTGTCATCTCTGAGGAATAGTCTGGTAGTCACTGTCTAACTCTAAGATATTTACTTAGGATCCCAAGGAAACATTGGAATGGTTCAGACCCATCTTTGAGTTGGACTTCAAATTGTGGGTGGGGATCAAGTTGGGGCATGTTTGAGAGTCTGGCGATAGGTTTTTCCCGGCTTGGGATGGGTCTTTTCCATTGACACATCCCTCACCCTCATTTTCATCATCAGTCCCACAGCCCTAGCTGAGCCGTAAGGTAGATTTGTGTCTTCCCAGCTGTTGGTGATTGGAGGGCTCCCACAAGCCTCTCACTCATTTCATTCACCTAAGTCCATGAACCTATTGATCCTTAAGGAGACTCTGAGATTTCCTGAAGTCTCACTCTCATTCAGCCATGCCCTCTCTACCCCAAACCCACCTTCCCCATCCCATCCTCCACTTATTGCAGTAGCTCCTATCAGTCAAACCCTGGAAGAGCTTCTAATTCCAGTTCTAGCCCAAAGAATACCAACAGTTACATATCATGAAGAGAGATACACCACCACTTCAATTTCCTGCTCGGAAAATTTAACAATCCATTCAGATGATTCCCCCTGGTCACAGCAATTCAGCCTAGAGCTGGTCCTCTCTTTGAAAGAATATTTGCCATTGCAATTTAGAAATTGCCAGTAGACAGAGTGTGGATGTCACCCTCTTGGAGACCATATTATCACACATACATTTGTATGTATCTACGTACAACGCATGAGCCCAGCCAGGAAATCTTCAATAGCAGGGAAGGAGAAGGGGGCCTTCGAGCTGCTGCAGAGAGCAGGTTATTTCAGAACTTGAAGAGACAATCCTCTGACTATATGGATAAGAAGCTAAATCCCAAGAAGGAAAGGGTATTGGCCTGAGTCCCAAAGCTCTGAGCTTAAAATAAGTGAAAACAAGTGAGTTAATAGTGGTGTTAAGGATGCTGGTTTCCTGTGTTGTAAAGTGGTAGGAATGACTTTGAACACTATCCAAGGTTAAGCCTTGATGGTATGGTGGAATTTCAGAGTACCATAGACACCTCTTGGGCAGCTCTCTGGAACAACCCCTTCAGTGGTAGACACAGCCAGACACTTCAAAGTGAGCCCCAAAGGCCATGTCTCTGCTGCATGATCCTGCCACGGGCCACAGCTGACTGACCATAGGAGGATGCATGACCCAAAGTGGGTCAGAGACCTCTGCTTCCCAGGAATTCAACATCTATATCAACACACATGGGCTAGAAACCTTTGGGACTGGGTTATGTCAATGGAAGTCCCCTGGGACGAGGATTTGGGAGCTCCTGCTGCGGAGCCATCAGGGGCAGACCCATTTCATTCCAAATCTTGGTTATTCAAGCCTTCCTTTGATTTGTGAGGTGGCCTATGTCCCTCTAGCAAATAACATTTTTTTCCTTGCTTAAATTAGAATAGTTTCTATAGCATGCAGCTAAAAACAAACAAATAAACAAAAATGCTTAACTAACAGAAAGATAAGTCTGGTGTTCTATGGGTGCCCTAGTTTGCTGCTTCGTGGACAGCATGGCTGAGAGTTCCATGAAGCCAAACTAAATAGAGTCATATGGCTTTAAATCCCCCAGTGCTATTTACGAGGGCAAAATAACTAAGGGAGTAAGACTACAAAGCACCACTAATCCAACATCTTAAAGAACATGTTGAGTTTTATTGAGAGTATTTAACACTGTGAACAAACATTGTCCCCAAAGGATGACACTTTTGTCTAGATAATGATCAAGCTAAGTGGGCAAAGACTGGGAAAGGGGTCACACTTCCAGAAACCTTGGACCAAATGTCTGGACTCCAAATCCAGGGTTCCGTCCCTGTGCCAAGCACTGCAGTCCCACGTGTTAGGAGATTGGATCTTCAATCTTTATTCAATCACAAACTCACTCTCTAGACTGAAACAAACCATTTTGTCTCTCTGAAAACAATTTGCTCCTCTGTAAAATGGGAAAGTAGAAATAAATTACTTCTAAGTCCCCTCATCACTACAAATCCCCCAGTTCTATTAAACCAGTCATCAGAAATCATCAGCAATCTTCCCGCTTATTCCTATTTATTCCAACAGCGGTCCTTCTGGAGCTCATTGAATGGGCTGTGTCTCAAAACATATCATTGTAACGAACTTAGCTTAGGCCTCTGTAGTCAGCAGCCTCCAAGATGGGCCACTATAATCTTTGCCTGCACTCTTGACACCCTTGTGAAGGCCCCTCCCTCACTGAACCAGGGTGGTGTGTGTGATTGTAGCACCGTGGAGGCGATGCTCATACTGAGACTTCTGAAGATGGGTTATAAAAGGCTTTGTGGTTTCTTCCTTGGCCTCTTGGATCACTTGCTCTGAAGGAAGCCAGCTGCCATTTTGTGAGGGTGTCCAAGCAGCCCCGTGGAAAGGCTCATGTGAAAAACCGACATCTACCGCCAACAGCCAGGAGCAACGTTGTCAACTATGTGAGCGAAGCACCTTGGTAGCAGATTCTCAGGAGACTGCAGGTGTGGTCAACACCCTAAGTGCATCCTCCTGACAGACTCTAAGTCAGAAGCACCCAGCTCAGCCACTCCTGTATTGTTGACCCACAGAAACTATGAGAGAGAATAAATGTTTATGGTTGGTTGAAGCCACTTAGCTTTAGGGTAATTTGCTGCCCAGCAAAAGATAGCTAATCTCATTTCTAAAATGTTCTGATTCATTGGATATAAAAATTAGAAATTCTGATAAAGGTAACAATAATGATAGGATTGTTATGGTATTTTTTTTTCTTCTAAAGGTCCAAAATGCTTTCCAGAATTTGTTACAAGTTTCCCTGAGAGATTGCATGAGGTATGTAGGAGACTGTGAGAGACTTACCCCTCTGCTTGCTACCTGAGAAACTCGTATATTGTTTTTAAATTATAATACATTTGGCCAAGCACTGATAAGCTGATGTGTATCCGGGAGTTTGTTATGCTAGCCACTTTACTTTTGTGTACATTGGAAGGATGCTATGCTCAAAAAGATTGTAATTATGAAACCTTAGTAAAGTGAGTGGAAGAGAGAGAACACCTTGGCAGTGGGACTTGCCTGCCTCTCCATCTTTCTCTCTACCCAGCCTACTCCAGTCTCACTCTACCCCAGCCACACTGGCTTCCTCACTGTTCCTCAAACACACCACTCTCCCAGATCCGAGCCTTTGCACATGCTCTGGCACAGACCACTGGCAGTCCACCAAAATCCATCACCCCCTTGTTCCTGGACACACAACTAGACTACATTTACCAGGCTCCCTTGCAGTTGGGGTGGCCATCTGACCTGACTCGCTCCAGTGGTACATAAGTGACATCTGTCCCATTCCGACTGGCCCATAGACATCTCCCAAGATGCTCTTCCAAGCCCTGTGACCTTCCAGCCAAATGGGATGGTGATGCCAGGAAGACCTCTAAAGTCACAAGTTGAAGACAATACAGCAACCACCAGCCTGGATTCCTGAATGACTGAATAGAAGGGAGCCATCCCACCAGCCTTGAAGGATTATGTGAGGAGTTATGTGAGAAGTAAAGACATTTCTTGTTCTTTAAACCATTTGATGTTGTGGGTCTATTTGTTATGTCAGCTAGCCTGTAACTAACATTCTTTAGTTATAATTACAGCATTATCTAACTAACACCAGAACTATCCACATTGCTCATCCCTTCACATCACTCAGACCTGCTCAAGTGGCAATGCTTAGAGAAGACTTCCTTCTCAGCCCACTGAAGTCGGGCCCTCCTCACCCTCTATTACCCTGTTTTCCTTTGTTTCAAAGCACCCACCACTACCTGAAATCATACACGCATGTGTTTAGCAGCTCATTGTCTGTCTCCCATACAGGAAGGTGAGCTCCATGAAGGCAGGGACTTTGCCTGTATCCCACGGGGCCCAGCATGTAATAGGTACTTGCTTGGTAAATACTCGTTGAATAACAGAGGCCATGTTGGGAACCCAGGCTGGGAGGTCCTGAAGCATAAATAAAATTAACCAGTCAGTTTCCAAATCTTGGAGCCGTGTCACCTCAAGGAGTTTATAAAAGGCACAATTTCTGGGTCCCATGCCCAAACATTCTAACCTGCCAGGTTTGGGCATGGGGTCGGGGCCAGTCCTCTGTGTGTTGCCACATGACCAGGTCTGAGAGTCACCGCTCTGGCTCGGGTCAGGATCTGGACATGCCCTAGGATATGAACTCAGAGTGTCCACACAATGGAAAAGAATGGCCTTCCTCTAACCTCCAATGGCTGGGGAAATTGAACAAGACCAGCTCCAGGAGAGACAATGCTCCTTCTGGGCAAGTGGACATTATGATTTAAAATACAGTCTTGGCTATGATTGACAGAGACCTTACCTAGTAATGGCCTAAACATCACTGTAGACCCCCACTTCTCTCTGCAGTGAAAGGCAGCTGTGCACATCAGGGCCTGGCCTCCTCCCATCTTGTCCTGCCGTCTATAGAGTAGGCCGCCACTCACACGGCCAAGAAGGCACCCCCCCCCATGTCCATGATGCAGCCAGCAGGCGTGGGGGTGTGGGGGAGCAGCATGCCTTCCAGTCCCTCTAAGGGAATAATATTGAACAGCCCATGGGGCGTACAAGTCCCCACCAACTGCCGTGAGTACCAGCTCCAGCACTTTTTGGAAAGCCCCCCAGCTTGCTCCAGGGTGGGCAAGGACGCAGCCCCCTGAGAGACTCATGACCACCCTGTTGCACTCCATTACCAAGTTTTACAGCAAGTCAGGGAACAGGCCTTCCACGTGTACGCTGTCCCCAGCGAGCAATAAAAAACGCCCAGACACAAGAGTCAGATGTGCTGTATGTTAGGAGTTTTCTCTCCACCCTCTGCCTCCGAGTGTGTGCCAAACCCCATAAATTAGGCAACCGTCTCCAGGCTCTGGAGCTGAAGAAAGAGAATCACCAGCAGCCAGAGCAGCAAATCCGAAGAACAGGAAGAGTAGATCAGCATCAGCCTGGCCTTGGGGAGCGAAGTTGCTCGTGTCTGAATCTCCCAAGCAGCCCTCAAGAGACTTTGGTGCCACTGTGTGATTCACTAGGGTAGTGATCCCAGGTGATTCCCAGCACCATCAGCGTCACCTGGGAACTTGCTAGACAAGCAGGTTCCCAGTCCTCACACAGCCCTCCTGCATCAGTAACTCTGGGGCTCAGGCTGGCAATTCACGGTTTAACAAACCCCCTTTAATCGGCCCTCCACATGGCTCTGAGGCTCACAAATGTCTGAGAACCACTGCACTAGAGGCTTTTTGTCTAACTGAAATCAGCCACATACCAGCTGGGTGGCGACAGGCAGGAAGGAGGCTGAGGCAAGAGAGACACAGCAGGTAAGGTCGGGCTGTGTGCTTGCATGATGCTGGGAGTGAGCTGGTGGCCTGGTGGGTGATAACGGGATGGAGAAATTGTAGGGGTGGTAGATGGCACTAAGGTAGGGTGTTGGAGCCTGGAGAGGTGGTGAGCTACAGAAACAAAACTCCACAGCTCACAGTCGGGAGAGGGGGGAGGCCGAGCAGGAAGGTCGATGTGGCGGGGACGGCTGCAAAGGCTAGGAAGAGGGAGGCCACGCCGGGAGGGCAGGGACTCAGCAGGACCTGGACCCATCACTGGTGAGCGAGCGTCCACGGCGGAGCACGGCCAGGCCAGGCACTTTGCGCCCATTCTCCCCCTTGATGCCCATGGCCAAGGCTGAGGAAGGCACCGTGGTCCCATTTAGCCAAAGAGGAATCCGAGGCCCTCAGAGGCCCTTCATCCACTCACGCAGGCAAGCGGCATCACCATGCCTCTCCACCACCACACTGCCTCCCGCCTCCCGGGGTAGGGCTGCGGGGAAGGAGAGGAGAGACAGTGCCCAATGCCCTGGGCAGAGAGAGGGTAAGGAACAAAAAGCCAGGGCTCCCAGCCTGCCGTCAAGGCAATAATTCCATTTGGGACTTTCCCGTGATGACTTTCAAGAACCTTTCCTTTTCTCCATAAAACTCTGCCAGCAAATCTCAAGTGATGGCTTTCATGATTATTATTTTGGAAGTCAAAAGCCTGAATAGCATCTATTTCTTTCCCTCCGCTTCTTGCTCAGTCTTCATCCACACAAGGCAAAGTGGACCCCGCTGACACGCGAAGGAAAGATCCAGAGCCAGGGTAGGGGCAAGGACGCACAGACCAAGATTTCACGCTGGATTTATTCTAAAACAAAATTTGAGAGCCGGGAAGAACCTTAGAGGTGACCCTACCTAACCCCCTTATTGAATACCCAAGGCACAGAGAGGGAAAGTGACTTGCTCAGGGTCACAGAGCAGATCGGTAACCGAGGTAAGGCTAAGTCAGACCGAGCACTGTCCTGCAGTGAGAACCACGCTGGCACTGCTGCCCATGCCTCTTCATGGACCAGGCGGGGTTTACGCTCCTCTTCCGTGTTTCTGCATTACCGCTTTGTCTCACTGATGCTGCATTACTGTACATATCTTTCTCTCTTCTTCTGAAACACGAGCTGCACATGAGTCAGCCTGGCCTGTTTGTGGCCCCAAGCAGGCCCAAAATCTCAGCCTGAACACATGCAAACTTGTTCCTCCCTTCAAGATCCCTCCCCAGTGGGCAGGGAGTCTTCCATGAGCCTGGAAGGAAGCAGAGCTGTTTAAGTACTGTCAGTGGTGTCACCACCTGTGACTGAGGCAGAGTGTGACACACGGAAATCATTCACTGACTCCTGGCGCATGGGAATGAATGAACAAACGGGACAGAACAGGAGAGGAACCGAGAAGACAAGGAAGGACAGGCCTGACTGTCCTGTGCCCACCCGATGTCCCCAGGCAGCACGAGAGGATAGAAAGAGCAATGGACACATGGTCAAGAGGGCTGCAGTAGAATCCTAGTTCTGCCACCAGCCTGGCTCTTTGGCTTTGGACAGGTGTGAAATCATAGAAAATATATATATCCTGAAGCCCCTGCTGCACGAGTGTGTGGCTAGAGTTGCAGTGAAGCAAGTGTAAGGATATGCATTAGAGAAAGACAACTCAAACTCTATTTTTGGACTGAATTATTCATCAGTTATGGCTCAAGAATTCCTAAAGATAATGGCAAATGCGTTATTTGCCCCAAGTAGTAGACATTATTTGCAGGAGGACTGGAAATTGTACCTCTCCTGGCCCAAGACCCTGAGCAGTCAGGCCCAGAACCGAGTGCAGGGCAGAACTTTGCCCTTGCAAAAAGCTAGACGAAGTGCAAAGGGAAGCGGCCAGGACTTCCTTCGCTGCAACCCACCCACTCCCCACCCCTGCCCCCTGCTCTAGGGCCCGGGCAACCCAGCATGGCTATCAATGACCTGCTTGTCCTCTGGCTTCAGCTTGGGGTCACCACCGAGAGGCCCTGGCAGGAGACCAGAGGACAGGAGAGAGGGAGCGTGGGTGCCTGCTCGCCTGTTCCCAGCCCCTTGCCCCGCGCGGGTTGTGTCCCTCGGCTTCCCTAGTTGGCTCTCCTTTCAGGTAACAGCAACTGCACCAGCCACATCCCTGGGCCTAAAGGAGTGGTAACAGCTTGGCCTGTGCCACCCTCAGTCACAGTCACGGCAAATCCTCTACGGCCCCTCCAGACCCACACCTTGGCTCGTGAACCCTCCTCTGAATGTCCTGTTATTATCTAGCTGCCAGTTCCCTGTAGGAAAGTAGGGTAAGGCCACTGACTTAAAGGTGGACCAAAGAGATGAGCCTCCAACACAGGAGGGGGAAGGGGATGAGGAGGCAGCATGTGGGTCTACAAGCTAATAAGGGCCGATCTTGGGGGACACAGATTTGCTCCCAGACTTTACAACAGGAGATCAGGGGAAATGTTTCCATCAGCAGAATACAAGTCTATAACCCACATGGGGAAGTAGCACAGAGATGACGTATCCTGAGGTGCCTGGCCCACCCAAGCCCCTTTCTCTGGGAATTGCCTCTGCTGGTAACATCTGATGAAGCCAGCCTACAGGCGCTCCTCTGTGCTGTATAACCCTGCTCTCCCACCCCCCCACAGCTCCTGATTGGACCAGGCACAGACAACAGACACAAGCTGGACCAATCATATTTACTCCAACTAGAATCCCAACAAAAGACCCAGCCACTGAGTCTGGCCGACGGACCTGACAACACACTCTATCCTATGGGGTTTTAAACTTATAAAAATGATTTTTCTAGAAGGTGGCAAAGACCAAAAACATAATGCAAGACAAAACATGTTAGACATATCCACAGACCATTTACTATAAATGGAGTTGAGTTTTACCCAAGGCCTTTTATATATGTATATATAATAAATCTATATCTGAAAATATATTTTATCATATTAATATTTTATAAATTAATATAATCCCATTAATGTGTATAGTTATATATAATATATATATATATATAATTTCTTCCCAGTCTTTCCAGAATAGACAGTTAAAGCAGCCAGTTATTGGAAGTGTAGGAAAAGGACCTCAGGTTTACTGGGCACTGTTCTGTGCCAGGCTCAATGCCATGGGCAGTTACTGCCTAGATGGCTTCGTGAGCACCTGGGCAGTAACTTTATTATTTGCCCTCACAAGCCCCTGAAAACAGCTATAATTTCCTTCATTTTGGAATTAAGAATCTCAGGATCAGAAAGGTAGTCTTGTGAATTGGGCGAACGGCTTTTGAGCTCCCACTATGCGCGCAGCATGGGTCTCAGCTCTGGGGATATGTCTGTGAGCAAAACGGACCAAAGTCCCGTCCTGTGGAGCCGACATCCCCATGGAGAAGAGACAAGAACTAAACAACTGTAGCGTGTGGCCCGTCAGGGGGCAAATGTTATGGAGAAAAGAGTGTTGGAGCAGCAGGAAAGTGGCCTGGAAGCTTACATGCAAGCAGCAGAGAGACACAAGAAAGGCCTCACTAGCTGCCAAATGAATCCGGGCTACACAGAGCAGAGAGCGTGAACCACGCAGCCATCTGGGAAAGTGTTCCAGCAAATGGGCAGTAAATGCAGGGCCTGAGGGAGGAGCAACCGGGAGGTCACTGCACGCGGAACAGAGCATGCAGAGTGATGGGAAGGAACAGGAAATGATGTTAGAGAGGCAGCAGGGGCCAGAGATGCAGGGTCCAAGAGCCTGGGAGCTGTGGGAGGGCCCTGAGCAGAGGAGCAACGCTGTCTAATTTCAGTTCCGCAGGACCCCTCAGACCACTGTGTAGGGTGGACTGACTGGGGAGAGTTAGGAGGCTGCTGCAGTAATCCAGGGGAGGGGGGACGGTGGTGGCCTGGACCAGACTGGTGACAGTGGGAGTAAAGAAAAGTGGTCAGATTCTGGATACAGTGTATATTTGCATACAGGTTGGACATGAGTTTGAGAGAAAAGTCCAGAATGACTCTGAAAAGGTTTTGGCTTGGCAACTGGAAAGATGGGTGTGTCAGTCATCCTGTGCTGTGTAACAAACTACCCCAAAGCTTAGTGACTTGAAACAACTATTTGTTTTGCTCATGTCTTTGTGGGTCAGGACTTAAGAAAACCATGGCTGGGTGGTTTGTCTCTGCTCCACATGGCATCAGCTGGGGTAGCAGATCCACCTCCAAGGTGGCTTCTCCACTCCCACACCCGCCCAGCACCAACACACACACACACAGAGCATGTGGTGGTCCCTGGGAAGCTGCACATCTTACAAGGCAGCTGCTTTTCAAGAGGAGGAAGTAGAAGCTGCCAGGCTGGTCCCCAAACGAGCAGTGTCACTCCCACCACATTCTACCCTTGGAAACAGTCACAGAACCTGACCTATTTCTAGGGGGTGGAACATTAACTTGACCTCTTGCTGAAGAAACAGCAAGTTCACCCTGCAGAAGAGCATGTGGGATGGGGGACCCTAGCACTGCCAACTTTGGAAAATAGGATCTGTTTGAAAACAGATGAATTCAGCCTTTTCCAGGATGAGGATGACAGCATGGGCCAGGGCAGATCAGAGCTCAGGGTTAGGCATGAGTGTGAGGCGCCCACTGGTTATCTAGGCAGAGATGGAGCATAAGGTCCCAAACCTGGCTTCATCCATCCACCCACCCCCCATCCATCTGCCAGTCCTTCATGGAACAACCAGGATCTCTATAGTTGGCCTTTCAGTGGCTGAGCAGTTTCAGAGAACTTTTATAGCTTTCTGCTGGGGAGGGCAGGAGAGTGGAGATAAGAAGGGAGATCGAGACAGCTTCCTCCCAGGCAAGGTCAGGCCATTTGTAGTTATAATAAACCCTTCTGCTGGCTCCATCCAAGGCCCCAGCACCAAGGTGTTGTTAAAAAAAAAAAAAAAGGCTCTGAGTCAATGAGAGGCAGCTGGTTGAAGCATTTCCCAGTTTTTCATATGACTCATAAATTTGTTACATGGTGAGGAAATTCCCTGAAAGCTTTTTGGCAGTCTCATCCAGTCTGACCAGTAGCTAAGAAACACATAACCTTCCAGTTAAGAAAAGGAAAGAAAACACACAAGGCTTTGACTCAGGGCTTAAATGGAGGGTCATTTTAAAAGCTTTCCTTCCACTGAGTTCACAACAGCTTTCCGGGAGAGATCGGAGATTTATTAGGAAGGTTTGCAGTTGCAACCAGACTTCAAGCTGCAGACAGATCGCGGGTGTGTGTGTGTGTGTGCACATGCCTTAAAGACAAGCCCCTGGGAGGTAGATAAAGAGAGTTGCTCCCCTGACAGGCCTTTCTTTCTCTGACTGCTGAGAAAGGCATAGCCTTCTCCCTAGACACACAGATGTCCATGCCTACACCTGGCAAAGTCAGGGCCAGGACAGAGCAGATCTGTGAGTTAGCCCTCTCTCCTGTCACTTTGGGGGCTCACATTACAGGTGGTAGGAAGGGCCCCTGTCCCCCTACTCAGGGAGTAACTTCAGGTGAACTGCCCAACCTGTTTGTTAGAAGCCAGGGTGATGGTTACCTTTGGAAAGGAGAGTAGGGGCACAAGGGGGTCTTCTGGGACCCTGGTGATGTTCTATGTCTTGTTCTGGGTGGTAGTCAGTGGATATGTTCCCTGTATGCTAATCCATCAAGGTTTTCCATCACCAAATCTAATGATTCTTTCTTCTTTTTGTTAAGGGAGTCGCATTGTACTTGACATCTTGGCAGCACAGAAGTCTGTAAACCAGTTCCTTCTCTCAGCTCCCAGGATGGAGTTTTTTCCACAGGACTGTGTACTTCTCTAGATGTATGTGTGTTTCTGTAAAAAGTTTATTTTTAAAAAATTACCTTGCCAAATCATACTGTTCACCTTAAACTTCTATAGTGTGGTATGTCAATTATCTCAATAAAACTAGGAAAATATTGCCTTTTCTACCTGGGCCTCAATTTCCTCATCTGTAAAACAGAGATAGTAAGTAATAAACACCTTATGCCTCATGGGGATGTGGTGAGGATCAGAGATACAGATGGAAAGTGTTGAGTGTGACACGCGCAGTAGACAGCACTTGATGACTACGTGATAAAATGTGTTCACGCTGATCTCCTGTGACATGACGTGATTGTCACAATAAACCATGGTTTCTTCCTCCTTTCCTTCTCATCTACTCCCAGGGGGTCTGTTGGTTGTTATTATTTTCATGGGTTAGATTTTCAGAATTAAAATGACAAGGCCAAAGGATAAAGAAAAAGATGAAGGGATTGAATATATTGGTAACTTAAATTGTATTAAACGACAGGACCCTTTGAAGAGCCAACAGATGATGCTAATGTAATAAGAAGCAGTGAGGACACACCAGTGGGAGGAACTTCTGTGGAACGGCTTGGAGGCAGGGAGGCCAGGCAGGGCCTAGAATGCACACAGACCCTGGGAGAATGTGAATGAGAGAGGAAGTTGGTGGACGATCGAGCTTGATGGACAGGCGGCCTTACACTTCCCAGAACAGGGTTTGGATTTTACCCAGAAGGCCGGGGGAGAAGCTCTAGGCTTTACAGTAAGTGTCAGGGCTGGAGCTGCATCTCAGAGAAAAAGCACTGTGGGGGCTGAGGATTGAGAAGAGGGGGCAAATCAGGAGATACTCAAATCACTTTTTTAAAAGTGTCGTAAAAAAAATGTATGTATGTATATATATATATGTAATTTACCATCTTAACCACTTCTAAGTGTACAGTTTGGTGATATTAAGTATATTTACACTGTTGTGCCAACCAGCTCCAGACCTTTTCTGCTTGCAAACCTAGAACTCTACGCCCCCTGAACACTCCCCGCTCCCCTCAGACCACTTTGATAGGCTTGCTGACCCACGGGATGTGGGGCTGAGGAAGAGGGAAGAGAGAGGGGTGACTTCCAGGTTTTGGGTGGGAAGACTGGCTGGGTGGTGGTACCATGACCAACTGGGGGGATATAGGATACTTCAGTTGTGAGCTATTGCTCATAACAGACCCCCCCCCCCAATTTAGTGACTTAAAACAACAAGGATTTATTGTTGCTCATGATTCGGAGAGTTAGCTGGAGGCTTTCTCTGCTGGCTTTGTCTGGGCTCACTCATCCGGCTGCGTCAGCTGGAAGATCAGCTGGGCTGGAAGGTCCACGCTGGCCTCACCCATGAGCCTGGCAGTTGGCACTGGCTGTCAGCTGGGGCACCCCAGTTCTCCTCCGCCTCTTATCCTCCAACAGACCAGCCTGGCCTCCTCACATGGCACCTGGCGTCTCCTTGACCTAGGCTCCAGAACTCTCACAATGTCACAAGGTCAGTCCTGATTTGCAGGGGGAGAAATAGATCCCACTTCTTGATAGGAGGAGCTACAAAGAAGGTGTGGCCACATTTAATCTGCCACATAAAGGAGGACAAAGTTTAGCAGAGAAAATGAGTTTATGGTCATAGAGATAGAAGAAGTTGAAATCAACTCAAAGGAAGAGATTTCCTAGCCCAAAGGGAGCCATCACCCTTAAAGGAATTTAAAAGGCAGGTGGGAGAGATGAACCCAAAGAGACTGAGATGAGGGCAGAAGGGTAGAAGAACCAGGGGAAAGTTCTGTCCTAGAAGCCGAGAGAAGAGAGTAGTTGACAGAAGCAGATGTTGCCAAGATAGCAAGTAGCATGCAGTCTGCCCTAAAAAAAGAAAACCCATTCAAGTGATGATGGAACAGACACCAGAGTACTCTGGATGATGAGGCTGAAGGGGCTGAATTTTTCCTTGTATATCCAGGATGTCGCACCGGTAAATAGAGATGTTTTGTTGCAGAACTTCCTGGTGTGAGGATTATTTTTCCCCATCCCATTGACATCAGGCTTGGCTGTGCGACCTGTTCTAGCCAATAGGATGCAAACAGAAGTCGTGTATACCCCATCGGAGCATAAGTTTTAAGAGCCATGCATGTTTCCATCGTGTTCTCTTTTCCCTCTGCCTTGAGAATGGCATATCCCAGCGGGGGCTGCTCCTTCAGCCTAGAGCCCAGAATGAATGGGCAGTGCCATGGCCCACCTGCCCCTGATGTGCGAGGCTTGTGTGACCCGCTGAGGTGTTGAAGTTGTTTGTTGACACAGTACAACCTCACAGCAAAAGCTGGACTATATGGTACTCCATGAATGTTCGTCAGATTCTATCAGCTGAAGACAAAAGGTGAGAGCCCAGACTGGGGAGTGCTCAACTGACGGTCAGAGAGGGACCCGAGAAGGGCACGTTTGTAGACCTTGAAATCTGGCCAGGATTTAAAGAGGAGGCAACTGGGGAGGTGGTACATTAATGTCCTAGTAATCAAGACCATGTACTCTTGGGCTCTTTTTTTATGTTATAAATTCTGCATAAAAACTTTCTAGTTCCTACAAATACTTGTTTAATAGTGCACTGTGGTTCTCTTTTGAAATATGCTTCAAAAACAGCAAACAGGGGCTGTATATTAATGGCTTGGCCCAGCTTATGCATAGGAAGGACGGCCAAATAAAATTGGAATTTCAGAGCAGAGAAAATAAAAAGGGATCTGAAAAGAGCTGCAGATTCTTGACTGAAAAAAACGATTCTCCTTTTAAGAGATACACATCTGGCACCCAGGAAAAGTTCGTGCGTTGAAGCTGAGCCCCCTTTGGAATGTGGACGATTAAGGCCTTGCAGGAATGGGGGTTGGTTGGTCGGGCTCAATATGGCTCGCTAGGCTGACTCGAGCAGCGTCCCCCTTCCTCCTCCAGGCCTAGCTGGCTTAAAAATGCAGCAGGAGAAGCTGTGAGCCGGGTGGGAGTGTAAAAACCCTCTGGAATTCAGAGGCTGTCCCTAGGCCTCCAGAGGTGTGCTCCAAGGCCTGGGGTGAGCAGATTTGATGGGGGTGACTGTGTGTGTGTGTGTGTGTGTGTGTGTGTGTGTGTGTGTGTGTGTGTGCAGAGCACGCGCACACGTGCATACGAGAACACGTTCAATTTAGCAGAGGAAGTCAAGGCAAATAGTTTAATCACAACCATCCCTCGGGGCAATTTGAAATAATTTTCTCATTAAAGACTATTACATGCAGCATGACTAATGTTCAGTCAGACAGTAGCTTCCAGCCCAGCCACTTGCGTGGGCCTCAGCTCTGATTAATGCTGGGTGGCGTCTGTCCTTCCTTTTCGCTCCTGGGATGGTGGCTGGAGTCCGGTGATGTGGAGGGGATAGGAAGGGAAGGAAAGATCTTTTTTCAAATATGAACATGAGAAATAAAATAATGGGACGGCTCAAGACTTGAAGCAGCCCTGATTAAAGCTGGAGGCAGAGTGACTCCCTTGGGGACCAGCATGCTGGGGCCAGGCTGCTGTCTGCACCCTGAAGGAGGCAGATCTGGGACCCTCCACTTCTCCTTGTGCCCCCCCATTTCTCTCCCCTTTCCATGCCTGCTCTCCTTGACAATCTTCCTCTCTCTGTGTCCCCCTGCCTCTCTCACAGTGCCCGAGTCTCTCCTCCTGTGTCTTTCCTATTCTCTGCATCCCGACCCTGTCTGCTATTGGCCACATGGCACCCACAGTCTGCTTTTCTGTCCTTCTTTCTGCCTCTGTCTCCCAGGTGTGGTGTGTGTTTGCAACCTCTGGGCCCAGAGCTGTTTGCTTGAAGAATCCCTGAGAAATGAAGACCCCAGCTTCTGTTCTCCTACTTCAAAACCGTAGCCTGGGACATCCACATTGAAAAGGCTCCCGGGGATTTTTGAGAGCTTTGCTACTCCAAGTGTGGTCCGTGGACCAGAAGCATCAGTGTCACCTGGTGCTGGTTAGAAACTCAGACTCTCGGACCCCTCCTGAGATCTACTGAATCAGACCTGCATTTTATCAAGATCTCCAGGGGATCCGTGCACACAGTAAAATCTGGGAAGTGCTGGCCTCACTGCCTCATTTCCGAGGGGGTGCTGAGGCCCGGAGTGCACAACTCACCCAGAGTTAAAGGTTATCATGACCCCAGAGCCAGGACCCCTGACTCACTGTAGTCCCTGCCCCCAGACCATGATAAGAAGCCCTATAATGTCAAGGTGTCTCTCATTTTCAGACAAACACACAGTTCGAGTGTGTCCTTCAGAGAGCACTTTAGAGAAGGTGTACCCACCAATATAAAAGGATTCTTGTCTGCAGGGGAACCCTTCCTCCATCCTGGCTCTGCTCTCCAAGTGCATTAAGTTACGGGCATCCAGGAAACCTACTAACACATTTTAGACGCACCTATGGGGTAGGGCAAATGCGCCCATTTTCAGGCCATGATGGAGGCCCATAGAAATTCCGAGTTTGGTTCTTGCCCCTAAGAAACATTCATGCCCAAGGTCTTTCACCTGCCCCAAGATACACCAATACCTCAAGTCAGGGTGGAGAATTCCCCAGGTACCACACACCCACTTGTATGCTAATTATGCCCATGTACATGCACACACACACACACACACACACACACACACACACACACACACACACGTTAAATAAATCAAATAACTGACGCAGAATGGAATGAGTGGGGCCAGATACACAGTTATCAGGCAAGAGTTCCCTGGAGCTAGAACTCAAAACTCTCCTGAAGGTTGCTCTGGGGCAAACCACCTCCTCCCATGCCCTGTACAGGCAGCAGGAGGGAGTCACCCACCATAGTATCCTCTTTTCTCACTTCAGGAGTCTGAGGTTTAGTGAAACAAGAAATGGAGAGACAGGGCAGAGGCAGAGCCAGGTGACCCCAACTCAGCATGCCCTTCTTTCCCCCCACCCAGCTCAGAGACAATGATTGACAGGTTACAGAATCTCAATTTACACCAAACAGTAGGCTGTCAAGGCCAGCATTACAATGGGAACGTTCTCCTGGTGTCTAACCTAAATCCTGCAAATGCAGTCAAGGCCAAGGAAGCACAAGCTGTGGGTCCGGCAGACCTGCTAAATCCCATCTGCCTCTTTCAGCCTCAGCTTCCTCAGCTGTGAACTAGGGGGCATCAAATGCGCGGAGGTACATGCAGCCTTAGCACGTGTGCGCGTGCCTGGACCGCAGGAGGGGCTCACCAGGGTTGTTTGCAAAGTGTGAATATTTGGAAGACTGCAACTCCAGACCCACAAGGTGCCCGGCATGGAGTTCAGGGTAAATGCTGGGATCTGCTGAGTGTTGATTTTCATTACACAGTGTGTGAGACCTCAAAGATCTGCCAGGCCGGCCCTGCAGGGAGCAGGAGTCCCCTGGGTTAGGCCAGGACCCCAAGCCCCACCAGGCAGCTCACAGAGACAGGGACACAGCAGCAGAGCTGGGACCCATCCGTGCCACAGGTGGGGACCCCCTTCAGTGTGTGGATGAAATGAAAGTTCCTGTGGCCAGGAGTCTCACCTGGCCCTAGTTGGCTCGCTCACTACACACATGTGGGCAGTACGTTGCTACTGACTCTATATAAAGAGACCCTCCCAGTGCTCTGGGCGACACGTTGGCATGGCCGCACGGCCCCTAGAGAGCAGAGCAGAGGCTGGAGTGGTGGCAGTGATGAGGACAGAGGCCCAGAGCCAGAGACCGGCTTGCTGCATGCAGATTCCCTCTGACTGAATGGGATTTTAGTGATTGACCTAACACCATGGAAATAAAGTTGGGTATGACCCTTTCACCCCAAGAACGTTTTGCTGTCATTTTCTTTGGTCACATTGAATCCATAGTGAACATGCCCAGGGCTGAAACCCATTGGCAAGACACAGTGCCATCCCCAGCTTCTGCAGGATAGAGTGGGTAGTGGGGTGTCAATGCCAACAATACCACTCAAAGCCCTACTGGCTCCCGCCGAGGCTGCTGGACAAGCCCCCACGTACAAGCCTGGGCACCAAGGCCATGGGGAGCACCCGCCAGGTGAGTGAGGTTTGCTCTGGTGACCCCCACTCCCTTTGCCACACCCCTGTCTTCCGGGCAGACACCACCCACCCATGGCCAACATTCACACTTTTTAAGCCATCCTCTGTCTTGCCAGTGGGTTTCAGCCCCGGGCAACTTCGCTATAGGTTCATTGTGACCAAAGAAATTGACAGCAAAACTGTTCTTGGGGTGAAAAGGTTATACCCAACTTTATTTCCACAGTGGCAGGTCAGCCACTAAAGTCCTGTTCACTCAGAGCGAGTCTGTATGCAGCAAACCGATCTCTGCCTCTGGGCCTCTGTCCTCATCACTGCCACCACTCCAGCCTCTGCTCTCCCGTAGCCTTGCAGCCATGCCACCCTGTCGCGCCCAGAGCACTGGGCAGAGCTCTTTATATAGAGTCAACAGCCATGTATTGCCCACTGGTGTGCAGTGAGCTAATCAACCAGGGCCAGGTGAGAATCCTGGCCACAGGAACTCTCATCTTATCCACATTCTCCCTTCAACATCCTCATCCAGGGTATTCATGCCTCCAATTGCTCAGACAGCCACCTGGACCTTAATGGGGCACTCAGTAGCCCTCGAAAAACATCAGTGACATTCCTGGAGTAACCACCAGCTTACTGAGGGACAGATCTTTTATCTGACTTGTTCAAGATTATTAACCCAAAGTCTCCACTTTTAAAAGCAACTCAACCCTAAATTGAGAGGACGAGGCACACTGGGAGGCCAGCTGGGAGAGCAGGCCATGCAGGCAGCAGGCTCGGGCAGGGACCTTCAGTTTCCACCGTGGAGACACTGGACAGGGAACAGGGCAGGGAAACAGCTTGAGGGAGAAGGGGACCCACCTCAGCTCACCCCTACTTGCAGCAGCTTTTGGGTTAATATCTCCCCACTCAGCCACGGGATCCTTTCCTTGTCCAGGGAGGGGTTAACATATCTCTAAAAGGCTGTTCCCCTGCTAGCTCCATGTCCCTCCAATCCGGATCACCTGGACTGTGAACCTGTCCTCATGCTGAATCCTCCACAGGAGCTTTGACATCAAATCTTCATTGTCCCATTGTCCCTCCTCCCTCTGGTCTACCCTAGAGAAGGGAGCCCCCTCTACCCAGAAGGAAGGGGGCCCATTTCAAGTCACTTTCGTGTGTCCCATCTCATGTAGGGTTACCAGGTAAAATACAAATGAAATATTGTATGGGACATACAAAATTATGCACACAGATTACTCGTGGCTTATTTGAAATTCACCTTAGCCGGGTTTCCTGTTTGGTTTTATGCTGTTTTATTTGCTTGCTTGCTATATCTGTTAATCTCATTCCAGAACAATCTTTGGTCAAGCAAGCAGCTAGGATGTCATTATCCCTACAATGAAGAGACGAAAGTTGATCCCAGGATTTCTTGCCACACTCACATTCCCAGAGCTGGTGAGCAGTGGCGCTGGGACAGAACCTCAGGTTTAGGGGGAAAGCCCATCCTTTCCCCCACACCAACAGCTCTCTATCCTCCCCTGCAGCAGGATGAGCTGAGGAGCTGAGACTGAAGAGAAAGGTGTGAGGATGCATTCCTAAGTGATGGGTCCTCAGGGGTGACTCCAAGACTATGTGTTCATTGAACCTTCGTGTTGCTTGACTGGTTCTCTCTGAGCATGCACTACTTTTGCAGCTTTAAAGCTAAGAAAGTTTGACATCCAAAATACATAAAGAACTCACGCACCTTAACAAACAAAAAGCAAATAAACCAATTAAGAAATGGGCAGAGGACATGAATAGACACTTCTCCAAAGAAGAAATTCAGATGGCCAACAGGCACATGAAAAGATGCTCCACATCGCTAATCATCAGAGAAATGCAGATTAAAACCACAATGAGATATCACCTCACACCAGTGAGGATGGCCAACATCCAAAACACAAACAACAACAAATGTTGGCGAGGATGTGGAGAAAAGGGAACCCTCCTACACTGCTGGTGGGAATGCAAATTAGTTCAACCATTGTGGAAAGCAGTATGGAGGTTCCTCAAAAAACTCAAAATAGAAATACCATTTGACCCAGGAATTCCACTCCTAGGATTTTACCCTAAGAATGCAGCAACCCAGTTTGAAAAAGACAGATGCACCCCTATGTTTATCACAGCACTATTTACAATAGCCAAGAAATGGAAGGAACCTAAGTGTCCATCAGTAGATGAATGGATAAAGAAGAGGTGGTACATATACACAATGGAATATTATTCAGCCATAAGAAGAAAACAAATCCTACCATTTGCAACAACATGGATGGAGCTAGAGGGTATTATGCTCAGTGAAATAAGCCAGGCCGAAAAAGACAAGTATCAAATGATTTCACTCATATGTGGAGTATAAGAACAAAGAAAAAAACTGAAGGAACAAAACAGCAGCAGACTCACAGAACCCAAGAACGGACTAATAGTTACCAAAGGGAAAGGGACTGGGGAAAATGGGCGGGAAGGGAGGGATAAGAGGGAAAAAGGGGCATTACGATTAGCAGATGTAATGTTGGGGGGGCACGGGGAGGGCAGTACAACTCAGAGAAGACAAGTAGTGATTCTATAGCATCTCACTACGCTGATGGACAGTGACTGTAATGGGGTTGGTGGGGGGGGACCTGATGAAGGGGTAGTTTAATAACCATAATACTGCACATGTAATTGTAGATTAATGATAACAAAATAAATTATTAAAAAATGACATGTTATCAGAATTAAAATGAATAAATTCACCTTTATGAAAAAAATAATAAATAATATAAATAAATAAATAAATAAAGCTAAGAAAGTAAATAAGCAAATACTCCATGTTGGAAGTGGAAAGGAAGTGGATATATCAGGGAAGTGGAACCCAGAACCCAGCACAAAGGAATGAATGAAGGTAAGTATTTCAGAGTCTGCTCTAGAGCTTTCTCACGCACCAGAACCCAGACATGCAGGCAAAGATCGCCTTACACGTGGCCCGTACAACCCACGCTTTTACAAACTAGTAAATGTCATGGGAAAATATTCGTGGTGCTCAACAGGATAAGGACACCAAACCGCTCCAGTCATAAATGTATGTATGATGATAAAAGACTGGAAGCAAGTGTGCAGATGTGTTCAATGCACCTGTTGGAGAGAGGAACCATTACAGTTGATATTTTCTTAATTCTCTGAGTGTTTTAAATGAACAAGCATACAAAAAGACTTTCCAAAATAAAGATGCTTGAGTCCTACCTCAGACAGAGTAAACCTGAGTCTCTAATGACTGAATCCTAGCAATCTGTGCTTTTGAAGTATTTGGGCCTCCTCTGGGCCGATGCCACACAAGTGCTTCGTACCTCGCCGCTGAGAACCAAAAGCCGGGAGAGGTCTTGCTCCTGCCTGGACAAGACTCTGCTGGCCTCATTCATTCTGCCCCTCCAGGAGGTTCTCCGGGAAGAGTGGCTGCGGGAGAGAGGAAAGCAGAGGATGAGGAAGGGCACATCCCAGGCAAATGCTCAGAGACATGTGACTTCCTCTGACTTGGAAAAGAACAGAGCTCTGTGGCACTATGGAAATCACTTTGCAAACAACATGTAAAACAGGGCCCTCGAGATGGCCACCCCACAGCACACCCCTGGAGACCCTCCCTTGGAAATACAGGTACAGCCAGACAGGTGGCACCACCCATGTAATGCAATCAGAGTTTTATCTACAAGTTGATAAAATAACAAAATGTTTCATACATCCCTCTGCTATGGGGCTGCCATTTGGGAATTTAGAGTGCAAGCGGCCCTTGTGCTTCACAAGAAGAAACTGGCATATGATCAACCCAAGCCAGGGATTAGGTGGTCTGTGATCGCCTTAGCTGGGGCTCTCGTAACACCCGGCAGAACAGGTGACAGAACAGGCCATCTTGGATGGCTGAGGACGGCGGACCCCTGAGGTCTCCCCACAACCCTTGGCGACTCTCCCCACTCCCCCGAAGTGCCTCAAACCCCTCCTATAGGTTCTTCCACTCCTGGGCCCCACTAAAGGTCTGTTTAGCTGAAATTCCCTCTCTTGTAATCCTTCCACCCAAACTTCTAGTCCCCCACTGGGCAGGGCTTGATTACAAAAGAAGCAGAAAGAAAAACGATCAGATTAATTCACATGAAGGTGTGATGGGCCAATAAATTTACTGCTATGAGCCACAGGAAATGGCCAAGCCATGAAGGACATCTTGGTTCCTGACCCCCTCTGGGCTTTGGACTCCTCTGATTGTGGAAGAGGGCTTCTTCTAGATAATTTCCACCATCTAGAAAGAAGGCTTTTTCCTGGGCTGCCTCAGTGAACATCAGGCCCCAAGACCTGAGGAGACACTCGTGGGGCAATTACATCAGCACAGGATGCCTTTGTTTTGAGCTGAGGCTGGTTTTCCCACAAGCAACTGAAATAAATTAGACCGTTTTCAACGAGGGCGGTTGAAAGCAGCCCTCTTGGAAAAATCTCAGCAGCTGCTCTTTATTGGATTATAACTAGGAGCAAAACACCCCAAACCACACAATCGCCTGCAAAGGGGGGAAAAATCAAATCAAATACAACATTGTTGTAGGCTCTGGGAAATGTTTCCCCAGGAAAACCAGCCTGCGAACCCGGTCAACGTTCTCCAGCTCTGCTGCTCAGGGAGACAGACACTGCTCCTTGGGGGTCGGATACAGTTTGTCTACACACACAGGCAGCCAGAGACCCCGGCGTGCTGGAGACAGGGGACAGACGCCCCAGCGCAGGCTCTCACCACAGGGTGGCATGGAGGCCCCAGGAGAAAGTCCTATCTTCAGAGGCAGCCCAGCCCAGGTCTGAGGCATGCTGGGAGCTCTTTGCCAAGGAGCCTTTAAAAATAGGTAAAAATACCATTTGTGGGTGAGCAAGCCCCATCATGCCCTGACAGCCAGAAGCAGACTCCAGTCCCAAGGAAGCCCGTGGAGGCCTTAAATCCATTGTCGGAATCCAGTTCAGCAACTGGTTTGAGAGGGAAAGGAGGGGCACTTGGCTGGGGAACCAGGAACCTGGGTTGTTCCAAGTCCGCCACCACCTAGCTCTGTGAGCTCAAGCAAGCCATTTGCGTTGCTCTGAGCCTCAGTTCTCTAATCCATAAAATGGGTTTAAAAGTATCATAGTTGTCCTCCCTCTTCCCAGGGTGGTGGGGGGAGGAGTGGGGTGTTGCTAAGTCTCCAGTGAGAAGCACAGGGGGACAGAGAGGAAACAGCGGTTGTTCGGTGGGTGGGATGGAGGGGACTCTGCCGCCTGATGCAAATACTCTAGATCTTGACTGGGGTGCCAGTTCCTTGAGTATGTGCATTTGTCTGAATCAATGAAATTGTACTTTTAAGATCTACCCATTTCACTATATGTGAATTAGCTCCAATTTTTAAAGAAGAGAAATGTTGAACAAATGAAAACTACTCCCTCCACAAAGGAAGCTCTATCCGCCTGCTGTGAACAGGACACCCTCAAGCAAATAAAGTCTCACTTTGCCTTCAGATGGGAGATTATTTTGAAGTTCAGGTTCAATAGTTTCAGAAAACACATATGTTTGTGTCTAGTTCAAACTGGCTTGGTAGGTATTTAAGAAAAAAACACGAGTTCAATTCAGAGTTCAGTCAAAAAATAATAATATTTGGATTCAGTTTTGGGTTCAGTGAATCAGGGCAGTGTTTTCCAATTTGGGGGTCATGGTTCAGTTCAGTTCAAATTCCTGTTAGAACAGCCCAGCATGGGGCTTGGCCCCTAGGACGCAGCCAGCCTGGCCCACCAGCCATTGTCTGCACACTTTCAGCCCTTCCAGATCAGCATCCAACAAGGGAAACCATTCTAGCCTCTTCCCTGTGCCTTCCAAAAAGAGAAACCAGAATTAAAGAGAAAAGAAAATAGCTAAATTCTTTGGCTCTGTAAAATCAAACCTAGGTCCACACTCGTACACACACGGGCAAGAAGCAGGAGCTGGCCGCTGACATGCTGCCACCCACCAGGAAGAAGAGCAAGTAATCAGGACATCCAGGCAGCTTCTGCCCCGGCCCCTGGGGGTGGGGGGGGAGCTGCTGTGCCCTTAGCAGGCGGCGGGACCCAGGGGGAGGTGTGGGTGGCCTCCCTGCGCCCTAGTGAGCAGTGGAGTCTGTGCCCACAGCCAGGCCCACACAAGCAGGTAGCAGATATGAGAAGGACTTCCAGACCACCCTAAGCACAGGGCTGGCTCCTTCCGGGCGCCTGTTCACACTCTAACCTCCGGTAGTCCCAGCAGATACACATGTAGTGTCAGGACTTTCTTTTTCATCCTTGGCATTTCTGCTTGAGAGTAACTTCTATTTCAAAATTTCCCAGCAGGAGCAGGCACCATGGGCAGAAGACAGAGCTCAGAACTATGGATAGAAATTTCTGGGAATAGCTTTGATGTGGTATGGGAATCAGTATCAGGGGAGCCTACAAAAAGATGGGTTATCCAATTCTTGTCTCCCACATGCCCTTGCTGTCCTTCTCTTCAGTCTGCCTCAACCACAGAATAAGGCACAAAACTCCAGGCCTCTACCTTCTGGGCCCTGTACACCTTGTCCCCTGCTGTGCCCACCTTGCATCCTACTCTGCAGGTAGCTTGGAGGTTTTTATGCCTCTATGCATTTGCACACATTATTCCCTTGCCCAGCGGCCCTTCCTCCTTGTTTTCCTGAATAGCTTCTCCTGGGTGCTTCCCAGGCAGAGTTGACCACTCAATGCACAGAAGGGACCAGGTGGGGAGAGCATCACCTTAGTGACACTTCCAGCTTCACTCCTGTACCATGCCTGGCATCCTCCTCCTTCCTGAAGAATTACCTCCCAAAGGGTTCCTCAGTCCCTGACACAAAGAGGTTTCTGTTAGCACGACTGCCATGTATGGTTGTGCAGTTTATGCACTGCACAAAAGGCGTCAGTGAGGACTGAACTCTGCCTGCACAACTGTGCTAAGAGATGTGCCCATCCAGAGGGGACACTTTTCTTTAACTCTTACCTGTGAGGGAAGTGGCAGCCGTACTCCACAGACACCCGCAGATCCCAGGAGTAGACAGCTGACACCTTAAGCGGCTGTCTTGATCGGCTCATCACTGATCCCAGTTGCTGAGGAGTCTGCTGCTGGACTTGGCCGCTCTCGCAGGCAGAGAACGGAGAGCTGGGGCTTCTCTCTGTAAGCCTAGCCTTCAGCACAGCACCCAGCCTGCTCTGATAAGAGTTGGTTTTACCGAATGGATGGAGGACCATGTGAATCTTTTCATCTGGGTTTTCATGTTCGCAGCTGCTTGCGTCCTTTTCCAGCCTGTCCATCAGAACCCGACACCATTTCATAACAAGCTGTCACGGTGGCTGATGCTATCCCTGCCTGCCCAGCAGGAGAGATGACACTGAACTTCCTTCAGGACCTGCTTCTTCCTGCCCACCCGGTCCTGCCGAGTTCAGCCAAACTCCCTTCCCTGTGCCCCCACACCTGGGTCCCGAGCTCCCTGGGCTTGGGGCTTCTGTTTTTATATTGAAAGGTATTTTAGATCAATGCCTGGGCTATCAAGGATGTCAATGAAGTTGTCAGTTGCCTTCTTGGTAGCATGGTCTGCCCCTTCTCCATCTGGTGCTCTCTGTTATTATCTCCGTGTTATCTCTGCTGAAGCCCTGTCAGTGCCCAAAAGCACCCCTGGCCTGGCCCAGTGCGCGGGCTTCCGCTGCCTGCCCTCGACGGCTGGATCCACACGAGTCCCATGAACCCCAGTTCCCGACCTGCTGCTTCTCTCAGAACTCCAAGCCCTTGAGGAGCTCCTGGGCTGCTGCCCCAGCTCAGGCAGCCAGCACGGCATGCAAGACAATTATCTGTCCACGACCCACAGCTGCCTACTGTCTGGGCCTCACAGATTTGGCTGGGAAAGCCACTTCTCAGCTCCCAACTTCAAGGCATCCAGGAGGCAGTGCAGTGCGGCAGGAAGAACTCAAGTTAAGGGGATTTTTCATTAGAATGTTAGCTCTTCCCTCCCCATCCTGAGGCTTTGGACAACATTTAGACTCTGACCCTCAGTTTCTTCTGTACAATGAGGATGATAATACTACAACTGCTGTGGATTAAATGAGATAATGCCTGAGAAGTGACTGGTACCCAGTTAGGGTGACCAGGTCCATCCAAGCTGCCCTGGACTTTTTCAGGATTTGTACCAAAGTTTTGCATCCGAGGAACCCCCCAGGGCTGGGCACAGTGGGACTACTGGGGAGCCTGTACACCCGTTCAGGTGAGCTGCTTCCTTTCCTCCTATTATTCAGAAGAAACTGAACATCTACAGGCTCTGGAGCAAAGAAAAACAGGCGGGGAAGGAGACGGACTCATCTTGCCAGACCACTGTGGGCCCACTCTCTGTTACAGGTGTGAATTCCCCCCCAAGTTATCCCATCTCCTGGTTGGATTATAAAGGGGCACCCCGACAGCTCCCAGGGCGGAGTCCGGCAGGCAGCGGCGTCCTGAGGACCCAGCTGGCCAGGCCAGCGCAGCACCCCTGCGTGAAGTCCTCTTCCGTGGGCACTTTCCCAGCCTCTTCGGGGAAGAAGAACGAGGGCTTTCACAACTTTCCCGGGGAGAAAACAGGTTTCTAACCCTGTAATATTAGAAGGCACACACCCTGTGCTGAGGCACCGAGCGGTTGGGTCGGGCCCGTCCTTCCATCAGCTGGGGCAGCAGCGACACCTGCTGGCCGGGCTCCGTCGGCCCCACGCGGACGCGCTCGGCATCTCCGTGGCCCCGCCGAACGCAGCCGCCGGAGCCTCTCCTGGAAGCCCCGCGGGCCGCGGAAGAGACGCCCGGCCCGCCTGAGCCTCCAGCCCTGGGGGCAGGAGCGAGTGGCCCGCAGGGCGTGTGGCGAGGAAGGCCCGCGCCCCGCAGCTGCGCTGAAGCTGCGGGCGGAGCTCTGCGCCCTCGGGGAGGGCAGGCCTGGTGCTCCCGGGAGCCCGGCCTTGGCCTTCAGCCACTGGAAGGGCCCGCAAGCATTTGCTCGCCGTTCACCCATTTCGTCTTCGGAGCTCCCCAAACGCCCCAAGAACACATAATTTCTCCCATAACACTTCTTAATTGTAAGAATTCGCTTTCTCTGAATCTTCATTTTCTCTGTTTCAGTTCTAGGACCAATGGCTGTCTCTACAGAGCTTCCTCCAAATATTAGTATTTTAGCAGTTCATGAGTATGATGGAGAGGTGTCCGAGTGTAGGAGGGAGGACGCCCCGCCATCGGTTGCTTCTCCTAGTAGCTGACTGACAGCCCGCTGCCCTCACTCCAGCCACAGGAGAGCAGCTGTTCAAAGGTCAGGCCTCAGCAACATCAGGGGCCATCCCGTGTCTCCAGGGCCGATGCGCTTCCCATTGGACAAATGGGGAAACTGAGGCTGGGGAACGTGAAGTGCCTTGCCGGGGATCTCACTGCTAACTTCACTATTCTTATACCTTGCTACAGACTCCTTGAAGAAGTCATATACGTTTGGGAATATCATGACATGAAAGAGAAAAACTGAACACAACCTTAAATGTTTATCAGTAGGGAGAGTGACCGTGCAAATAATGCATATCCATTCAGTGGAATACTGTAGAATGGTATGCTCACCTTAAAAAGCAGATACCTAAATACACATACAGATATATGTAAATATATATACACAATTATCACTTTTTACATACACACATTTATCTATACATCTATATATGCAGATTACAAAACAATATATGTACTTATTATCCAAGTCCTGCAAAGCCTCTTATGGGGTGATTTGAGGAGAGTTTAATAAAAAGGGGATTTTTATGGGGTTTAAGGACATCAGCAAGGGATGATGAAGCACCCAGGGTTCAGCAGCCGTCCCTAGGGCTCTCGGGTAAAGGCAGGAGGCAGTTAAAGGAATCCAGAGAGGGCAACCACTTGACAGGAGCTCTGATCCATAACAGAGGGCTGTCGCCAGCAACCGACCTGGAAGAGAGGGAACTAGCCAGGAAGTAAATATCCACCACCCCCACCTCTCCTCCCCACACACACATACACGCTTCATGTCCCCTGCAGGAGCAGAGCAAGGTGGAGGAGGAAGGAATGGACTTGGAGGAGTGTCCAGGGAAGAGACCTAAGCAGATTGTGTACATATAAAAATACCCAAAAGGATACAAACAGCCTGTTAAAGTGTTAACATGTTAACCTTGGAGCAAGTGGACCAGAATTTCAGGAAATAGGGGGAATGATCCTTTCACCTTTCACTTCCTATGCATCTCCATTTGAATTTATAACAACTAACATCTGTGAAATGTATAATTGCCAACAATAATTAAAATATTCGATTTTGGGACCAGTACCTAGAATTCAGTGAGCTCAGATGGAAAGAGCCCTATGGGAGACAAGGTCTCTCACCTGTCTGCTCACACCAGCCATCCTCAGTCCTCACATTTCAGGGCACCAGGTGGGGCTCCAGGTTGTAGAACTGTTGCTCACCTTGGGCTGTTCTGAACTATTCCACTCCAACGAGGCATGTGTATCCATGGCTAGACAGGGGCCACCTCAACGTCCTTGTCAACAGCCCAGCCCTGGGCACAGAGGCGCTGCCCAGTAAATACGCAGTCATGACAGATGGAACATGCTGGCTCCGCATCTCATCAGTTGGGTGACCTGCACTGTGAGTCATTAACTTCGGTGTCCTCATCACTCAAGTGCAGAGATTAATGGGGACCTTGCTCACCTCCCAGGGCAGCAGTGAATTGGAAACATTCTGAAAAGGCAAACCCAATGTGTCAGGAGTAACACGACTGGATTCATGCACCTTTGCAAATGCTTTTCTTTTCGTTATTTTTTTTTAAGTGTGTTTAAGAAGAGTGATCACTTCTCTTCATTTCCTGCCCTCTCCCCTTCACAAGGGAATGAGACATTTCATTCAGGGTCGCAGATTCTGTTTCCATCTGGGGCAGGCAGGCCTCAGGGGAATGGCCCCCCTTAGGAATTTATACCGGCTGGGAAATATAATCCAGTGTTTTCCAGCCATCATTTAGCAAAGCGTTGTCATCAGAGCAGTTTCCTCCCGCCCCAAGCTGCCTCCTACCTTACCCCTTCCAGCCCCCGGAGGACCGACTTGGTGAGTCTCTTCAGTTATGAACAGGCAAATCTGCAAAAACTTACGAGGCCTCAGCTGAACCAAAACGTTTTTCAAAGAAACACTTTTCAGCCCAAGAAAGGTAATATCCTGGAGGGCTGCCCGCCTTCCTGCAATTAACTAGAATACCACCCAACGGGGCTTTTGTCGGCTACCATTTCCCATGGAAATACCTCAAATGCTTTTCCTCCTGGTGGTTCAGCGGCTAGAGACATGGAACTGACAGCAGCCCTAAAATGGGACCTTTGTCTCTTTCCTGTTCAAGCCACAGAAGGGCAGCCGGGACCCACAAGCCCTCCCTCCGCCCCCCACCGCAGCCCAGGCGCCTGGGTGAGGGGCAAGGGGCCTGGCTCCCAGGTGGGCTCTGGAGCCCAGGGGCCTGAGGGAGGGAGGCAGCAGAGCGGAAGGGTGCCGTCCCGAGGAAGGGCCAGGGGCTGAGGCTCCACCAAAGGTGCTTGCAAGTGCAGGCCCACCAGAGATCCACCAGCTCTGTGATCTTGACCCCGTAACTGCAGCTTCTCAAGCCCCCAAACCTCCAGGGCCCGCTCTGTTAAGCAGGGAAGGAAAACCTTCCAGGGTTGTTGTGGAGATGAAGTGACAAGACGCTGTGTGAGCTCCTGACACACAGTAGGTGTGCCTTACACACTAGTGTCCATTGCATTCTTTGGGCTGGAGCATTGCCCTCTCCTGCTGCCCCCCTGTCTCCTTTTATAATATAAATTCAAGGAAGGAGTAGGAGAGCTTCCAAGGGCCTATCAGGAAGAGGAAGGGAGGTGGTGTGGCAGGCAGAAGAAGCAAAAGGACACATGTCAGAAAAACCAAGTCACCAAGCATCTGTCAGGGCCAATTGCAGAGAGGTCCCCTAGGCAAGCTTTGAGGCACCTGAGGCCCTGGATGCCTAGAAAATGGCCCCTCGGATGCAAGGGCTACAAGAGCCGCCTCCTGTGTCCTGGCCCAGTTACCTGCAATGTCATTGGTGTCTCACCACTAATGGGCTCCAGAGGGGGCACTGCCGTCCCTCCCCATCCATCCCTTCTGCGGGTCTGCAGCCACCCTGACGCTGAGTCGCTGGGGCTGGGCCTCTCACTGCCACCAGGCAGGCCCTTGTCCACCCAGGACTGCCTGACTAGCCTCAGAAGGAGCCCCTGCCCCAGTGATCTGTCCAGCTGTACAGGCTGTATATGAAATTAGACCACTAGCTGTTTATTTCTTTAAGTTTGAAATGTACAATTTTGAAAACGTTCAAACCATGAAGGACAGAAAATGGAGAATAAAAGGGAAAAAGAAGAGGTGAATAAAAAGATTTGTTTTACAGGGAGCATAGAGACAGGTGAAATAATTTTGTGATTTTGTGACTCTAACGTGTTTTATTTTGCTCAATTGAATCATCTCCTTTGGTATTATTATCTTTGATCCTTTTTGTACTTGGGCAATGTATAAATTAGTTATTTAATATAATGTTGGATGTATTAAGTTTAAACATAATTTGCAATAAGAAAATAACAAATATACTCTGAATTTCATTTTTCACTTGTATTTATGTAGAAAAACAGTACTATAAGCTGCTAACCCCTTATAAATCTAGCATCTTGACTTTGTCAGTTTCTGAAAAGCAGTTAAAATCATAACAAAACAAGAAATCTTTGCTATTTACAGAGGAAAACTTTGGATATTGACGTTCTTCAGACATCTTCAAGGAAGGAACAGTTCTGAGACCCAGCACAAAAATTAAAGAGCTGAGAGCTGAGGGAAGAGGGAGAGACACCACATATCTGCCAGTCACCTGTCTTGTACAAAAAGTCCAGGGCAGGGAGCAAATGTGGCCATGGGGACAGTGTTAAGGGGAGGGTGGCACAGGGCACAGAAACTGGAGCAACGAATTGTGAAGATAAAATTTACCTAATTTGCAGTTTTGCTAAAAGAATGCCATTGGGGCCAAATGACACCATAGTAGATTTATTTGTTTATGCTATTTTTTTAAAGATGTCACACTATTGAATCTTTCCAAAGTGTTTTACATAATCCAAGTTTTTCTTTCTGAAGGGTTTTGTAACTATTATTCTATAAAGAAGAATAACAATACTACGTTGATGGACAGTGACCACACTGGAGGGGGTGAGGACTTGACCATATGGATATGATAATATGTTGAACCACTGTGTTGTGCATTTGAAACCATCGTAAGATTGTGTATCAATGATACTTTAATAAAAAAAAGAGAAGAAGAATAAAAAGCACTCACATTCACACCACTCTGACTTGAGTCAATGTCTGGTTTCCTGGGGACATAACTATGAGGTATGAGCCACTTTGATCATATGATCCATGACAGGATCTGTATTGGGTAGTGCCCAGCTGCTCGGCTGGCAAAAAGCTGAAGTTCTTGCTTACTGGTTGGCGACTAGCCCTCCCCTCGGGCCCTTCCCTGGGACTCCTGCACCTGCCACAGCCTAGATCTAGGTTAGGGCCCCACCGGCCCCCTGAAATTCCATCCTTACATGCCTCCTTGGCCACAGCAGCCTGGGCCCCTTGGCAGTGATGCTGGCATCCTGCCTGGAAACGACCATCCCTACCACCACCACGAGCACCGCTCCCGAAGGCTGCAGCTGCCCCTGCCCATTGCCTCTCCCCTGGAGTGGCCCTCACATGGCCACTTGTAGGACCTACAGTGCCTGCACGACTGAGAGGCAAGAGAAGGGGCGGACACCCATGTGACAGGAGGAGGTGAACAGGATGGCGCAGATCTGTAGGGGCAGCTTAGAGCCAAAAGTCACCTCGGGTGTAGGTCTATCTGTCCACAGGCCCTGTTGAATTTCACCTCCTTTTAATGGAGCACATAGTAAAATTCCTTAAGCACCTGCCCATCGCTGGCATGAACAGTCTTAATTTAATCAATAAAAATGAGAGCAGGCACACACTGCTTGCTCATTGCCAGGCCCCGTTTTAAAGGTATTTACTTCACTGAGCACCATCAATATCATCCTTATCCCCTTTTTTACAGATGAGGAATCTGATAACAGATATTTAAACTTCAAGTGGCAGAGCCCCGGATTCAAACCAGGCCAACTAGCAACAGGGTCCGCACATTCAGCCAGCAGGCTGCTCCCCATCTCACCCACCTGAAAGATTACCTTCGACCTAATTAGCCATGACATTTCAAGGAATGATTTTCAATTCTTTAGTCAACAGGAGAGATAAGGATTACATGGAACACTCAGATGATTTTATAAGGCCTAGGAAATGTTTAATTGCTCTTAGTTTAGCAGAATCTGAGAAGAGACCAACACCATTTATAACATCACCAATGTTCAGGAAGATTTTCACCTGTTGAAGCTGTAAGTTACCTAATGACTATAACTTAATAGGGAGATTGTTGGAAGAGTGTGATGCCATTTCCTGTATCAAACCATGGCCCAGACAAGTGTGCCATTCCAGTGGGTTCAGCCACATCGCACAAAAGCTCACACCAACAATTCCTAAACATGAACAATATGGAAATTTTTAACTGATGAGTCATTTGTGCTAAAACTTAGAGAATGTATTTGTAATTTTGGCTGTATATATTGAATTGCATGGTATACATTATCATTCCAGTTAAGCATCTGAGCATCGACGCCTGTCCCTACCCATTAAGGATGGCTGAGACTCATCTTGCTAGATGGCAGCCACTAAACATGATATTGCAGAAGAAAAATTAAGGGCATGAAAAGATTTTCCACATAAAAACTCCAAGTGGCCACACAGAATGACAAAGTACCTCAAGTTCCTTTATAACCATGGTGCTATCATTGTTTATTTCAAATCTATTGTTTAAACCCAGGAGCGCTCTACCAGGGATGGGAGACATGTATTGCTCACCAAGCCCAAATGGGCTTCTGCAAATGAATGTCCCCTGAGGGAATTCCCATGTGTCAGGGGCCACCTGGATGTTCACCAAATTAACTTCCAGGTAGAATATAATCCTTATTTGCTAAAGGTTAAGAAATTAAGACAAGCTAATTTGAAGCATACATATCTATTAACACACGTTACCATAACAATTGTTTAGGACATAAGACGTTTTTCCAAGAAGGAATATATCATCCGACATGGTTCAGAGTTGCTGATTGTGGCTGCATGGTAATAATGAAGAGCGATTTTCTTTTGGTGTTTTTTGGTTTGCATTTTCTTTTTTTATTTTTATTTTGGTATCATTAATCTACAATTACATGAGCAACATTATGTTTACTAGACTCCCCCCTTCATCAGGTCCCCCCCACCAACCCCATTACAGTCACTGTCCATCAGCGTAGTGAGATGCTTTAGAATCACTACTTGTCTTCTCTGAGTTGTACAGCCCTCCCCGACCCCCCACACACACATTACATCAGCTAATCGTAATGCCCCTTTTTCTCCCCTTATCCCTCCCTTCCCACCCATCCTCCTCAGTTCCTTTCCCTTTGATAACTGTTGGACCATTCTTGGGTTCTGTGAGTCTGCTGTTCTTTTGTCCTTCAGTTTTTTTCTTTGTTCTTATACTCCACAGATGTGTGAAAACATTTGATACTTGTCTTTTTCCACCTGGCGCATTTCACTGAGCATAATACCCTCTAGTTCCATCCATGTTGTTGTAAATGGCAGGATTTGTTTTCTTCTTATGGCTGAATAATATTCCATTGTGTATATGTACCACCTCTTCTTTATCCATTCATCTACTGATGGACACTTAGGTTGCTTCCATTTCTTGGCTATTGTAAATAGTGCTGCGATAAACATAGGGGTACATATGTCTTTTTCAAACTGGGCTGCTGCATTCTTAGGGTAAAATCCTAGTAGTGGGATTCCTGGGTCAAATGGTATTTCTATTTTGAGTTTTTTGAGGAACCTCCATACTGCTTTCCACAATAGTTGAACTAGTTTACATTCCCACCAGCAGCATAGGAGGGTTCCCTTTTCTCCACATCCTCACCAACATTTGTTGTTGTTTGTCTTTTGGATGCTGGCCATCCTTACTGGTGTGAGGTGATATCTCATTGTGGTTTTAATTTGCATTTCTCTGATGATTAGCAATGTGGAGCATCTTTTCATGTGCCTGTTGGCCATCTGAATTTCTTCTTTGGAGATGTGTCTGTTCAGATATTCTGCCCATTTTTTAACTGGATTATTTGCTTTGTCTTTGTTGAGGTGCATGATCTCTTTATATATTTTGAGTGTCAACTCCTTATCAGATACATCATTTATGAATATATTCTCCCATACTGCAGGATGCATTTCTGTTCTATTGATGGTGTCCTTTGCTGTACAGAAGCTTTTCAGCTTGTTATAGTCCCACTTGTTCATTTTTGCTATTGTTTCCCTTGCCTGGGGAGATACGTTCATGAAGAAGTTGCTCATGTTTATGTCTGAAACATTTTTGCCTATGTTTTTTTCTAAGAGCTTTATGGTTTCATGACTTACATTCAGGTCTTTGATCCATTTCGAGTTTACTTTTGGGTATGGGGTTAGACAATGATCCGGTTTCATTCTCTTACATGTAGCTGTCCAGTTTTGCCAACACCAGCTGTTGAAGAGGCTGTCATTTCCCCATTGTATATCCATGGCTCCTTTATTAGATATTAATTGACCATATATGTTTGGGTTAATATCTGGACTTTCTATTCTGTTCCACTGGTCTGTGGGTCTGTTCTTGTGCCAGTACCAAATTGTCTTGATTACTGTGGCTTTGTAGTAGAGCTTGAAGTTGGGAAGTGAGATCCCCCCTGCTTTATTATTCCTTCTCAGGATTGCTTTGGCTATTCGGGGTCTTTTGTGTTTCCATATGAATTTTAGAACTATTTGTTCCAGTTCATTGAAGAATGCTATTGATATTTTGATAGGGATTGCATTAAATCTGTAGATTGCTTTAGGCAGTATGTCCATTTTGACAATATTAATTCTTCCTAGCCAAGAACATGGGATGAATTTAGTTAGTGTCCTCTTCAATTTCTCTTAAGAGTGTGTCTTGTAGTTTTCAGGGTATAGGTCTTTCACTTCCTTGGTGACATTATTCCTAGGTATTTTATCTTTTTGATGCAATTGTGAATAGAATTGTTTTCCTGATTTCTCTTTCTGTTAGTTCATCGTTAGTGTATAGGAAAGCAACAGATTCCTGTGTATTAATTTTGTATCCTGCAACTTTGCTGAATTCAGATATTAGTTCTAGTAGTTTTGGAGTGGAGTATTTAGGGTTTTTTATGTACAATATCATGTCATCTGCAAATAGTGACAGTTTGACTTCTTCTTTACCAATCTGGATGCCTTGTATTTCTTTGTTTTGTCTGATTGCCTTGGCTAGGACCTGCAGTACTATGTTGAATAACAGTGGAGAGAGTGGGCATCCCTGTCTTGTTCCCGATCTTAGATGAAAAGCTTTTAGCTTATTGCTGTTAAGTATGATGTTAGCTGTGAGTTTGTCATATATGGCCTTTATGATGTTGAGGTACTTGCCCTCTATACCCATTTTGCTGAGAGTTTTTATCATGAATGGATGTTGAATTTTGTCAAATGCTTTTTCAGCATCTATGGAGATGATCATGTGGTTTTTGTTCTTCTTTTTGTTGATGTGGTGGATGATGATGATGGATTTTCGAATGTTGTACCATCCTTGCATCCCTGGGATGAATCCCACTTGATCATGGTGTATGATCCTCTTGATGTATTTATGAATTTGGTTTGCTAATATTTTGTTGAGTATTTCTGCATCTATGTTCATCAGGGATATTGGTCTGTAATTTTCTTTTTTTGTGGGATCTTTGCCTGGTTTTGGTATTAGGGTGATGCTGGCTTCATAGAATGAGTTTGGAAGTATTCCCTCCTCTTCTATTTTTTGGAAAACTTTAAGGAGAATGGGTATTACGTCTTCTCTATATGTCTGATAAAATTCAGCAGTGAATTCATCTGGAACAGGGGTTTTGTTCTTGGGTAGTTTTTTGATTACCGATTCAATTTTGTTGCTGGTGATTGGTCTGTTTAGATTTTCCGTTTCTTCCTTGGTCAGTCTTGGAAGGTTGTATTTTTCTAGGAAGTTGTCCATTTCTTCTAGATTATCCAGTTTGTTAGCATATAGATTTTCATAGTATTCTCGAATAATTCTTTGTATTTCTGTGGGGTCCATCGTGATTTTCCTTTCTCATTTCTGATTCTGTTTATGTGTGTAGATTCTCTTTTTCTCTTAATAAGTTTGGCTAGGAGTTTATCTATTTTGTTTATTTTCTCAAAGAACCAGCTCTTGGTTTCATTGATTTTTTCTATTGTTTTATTCTTCTCAATTTTATTTATTTCTTCTCTGATCTTTATTATGTCCCTCCTTCTGCTGACTTTGGGCCTCATTTGTTCTTCTTTTTCCAGTTTCAATAATTGTGACTTTAGACTATTCATTTGGGATTGTTCTTCCTTCTTTAAATAGGCCTGGATTGCTTGCTACATACTTTCCTCTTAGAACTGCCTTCGCTGTGTCCCACAGAAGTTGGGGCTTTGTGCTGTTGTTGTCATTTGTCTCCATATATTGCTTGATCTCTGTTTTAATTTGGTCATTGATCCACTGATTATTTAGGAGCATGTTATTAAGCCTCCATGTGTTTGTGAGCCTTTTTGTTTTCTTTGTACAATTTATTTCTAGTTTTATACCTTTGTGATCTGAGAAGTTGGTTGGTAGAATTTCAATCTTTTTGAACTTACTGAGGTTCTTTTTGTGGCCTAGTATGTGGTCTATTCTGGAAAATGTTCCATGTGCATCTGAGAAGAATGTGTATCCTGCTGCTTTTGGGTGTAGAGTTCTGTAGATGTCTGTTAGGTCCATCTGTTCTAGTGTGTTGTTCAGTCCCTCAGTGTCCTTACTTATTTTCTGTCTGGTTGATCTGTCCTTTGGGGTAAGTGGTGTGTTGAAGTCTCCTAGAATGAATGCATTGCATTCTATTTCCTCCTTTATTTCTGTTATTATTTGTTTCACATATGTCAGTGCTCCTGTGTTGGGTACATAGATATTTATAATGGTTATATCCTCTTGTTGGACTGACCCCTTTATCATTATGTAATGTCCTTCTTTATCTCTTGTTACTTTCTTGGTTTTGAAGTCTATTTTGTCTGATACAAGTACTACAATACCTTCTTTTTTCTCCCTATTGTTTGCATGAAATATCTTTTTCCATCCCTTCACTTTTAGTCTGTGTATGTCTTTGGCTTTGAGGTGAGTCTCTTGTAGGCAGCATATAGATGGGTCTTGCTTTTTTATCCATTCTGTTACTCTGTGTCTTTTGATTGGTGCATTCAGTCCATTTACATTTAGGGTGATTAACAAAAGATGGTACTTATTGCCATTGCAGGCTTTGGATTCATGGTTACCAAAGGTTCAAGGGAAGCTTCTTTACTATCTAACCATCTAACTTAACTCTCTTATTAAGCTATTATAAACACAGTCTGATGATTCTTTATTTCTCTCCTTTCTTATTCTTCCTCTTCCATTCTTTATATGTTAGGTGTTTTATTCTGTACTCTTGTTTCCTTTGACTGCTTTTGTGTATAGTTGATTTTATTTTTTGCCTATAGTTAGTATTTGGTTGGTCTGCTTTCTTTGCTGTGATTTTATTTTCTCTGGTGACATCTATTTACCTTAGGAGTGCTTCCATCTAGAGCAGTCCCTTTAAAATATACTGTAGAGGTGGTTTGTGGGAGGCAAATTCCCTCAACTTTTGCTTGTTTGGGAATTGTTTAACCCCTCCTTCAAATTTAAATGATAATCATGCTGGATACAGTATTCTTGGTTCAAGGCCCTTCTGCTTCATTGCATTAAATACATTATGCCATTCTCTTCTGGCCCGTAAGGTTTCTCTTGAGAGTCTGATGATAGCCTGATGGGTTTTCCTTTGTAGGTGATCTTTTATCTCTCTCTGGCTGCCTTTAATACCCTGTCCTTGTCTTTGATCTTATATTGAGGCCATTGGTGTTTGGGCCCCAGATCAGGCAGATTCTTCCATCCATCCTCATCTCATTTTACATATTGTTACATTCAGCTCCTCATTCTGTTTAGGCAGCCCATGCCCCCCAACCTCAGGGGAGAGGGAAGGGCTGGAGGTTGAGTGCAGTCACCAATGGACAATGGCTTAATCAATCATGCCAACATAATGGAACCTCCCTAGAAACCCCTAAACAATAGGTTCGGGAGAGCTTCTGGATTGTGAACACATCCACGTGCTAGGAGGGCAGTGTACCCCAACTCCATGGGGGCAGGAGCTCCTGTGCTCAGGACCCTCCCAGACCTCACCTTTGTACCTCTCCATCTGGCTGTTCACTAGATCGGTTATCACATCATTTATAACAAACTAGTGTTAGTAGATAAAGTGCTTTCCTGAGCTCTGTGAGCCATTCTAGGAAATTGTTGATCCTGAGGAGGGGTTATGGGAACCCCAATTTATAGCCAGTCAGCGAGCACAGGTGGCAGTCCAGGACTTGGGACTGGCATGTGAAGTGGAGGCAGTCTTGTGCCACTGAGCCCTTAACCTGGGGGCGCTGAGACTAACTCCCGGTAGGCAGTGTCAGAGCTGAAGGGAACTGCAGGACACCTGGTCGGTGCCCAGAGAATTGGAGAATTGGTTATGTGGGGAAACAAAACCCACACATTTGCTGCCATTAGTGTTGTAAATCAGTGTGGAACGAGGGGAGACACGCCCCCTCTTTTTAAGAACACGTTTCTCACATTTCTGCTTCTGTCGTACTGGCCAGAACTTAGACACATCGCTTTTTTAATATGCGCTTTGAAAAGTGTTATAGAGTGCTGAGAATGTTAATTGAGAGAGTGGTAGTTGTTTGGGAAAAATACAAAACAGACTTAAAGGCAAGGCCATGTGCAGGAAGTTTGGGGCGTGCAGTTAGGGTTCCTTTCCTAAGAGATGTGGGAAATTGATTTGTAAATTAAGTGTATTAGTTGGGATTAAATTCAGCTGTAACAGTGGTTTGTTTCTGCTTTCTGTTTCTCAGTGTATTGAGAGTAATGCCTACCACGGATGGAGACCTGCTGTTTGCCAGGCATGGTCCTAGACCCTGTACCTTTAGTCTTCACAAGACCCTATAAAGGAGGTCCCCACTGTCCAAAGCTCAGAGAAGAGAAATGACTTGCCCAAGGTCACACAGCTCCTTTGTGGTAGAGCCTGCATGAATCCGAAGCCCTTTCCACTCTGCCACCTGCCCCTCAGGGGACAAGTGCCACCCTCACTTGTCCCTTGTCAGCACTAAGGGAGCAGGGCCATCACCCAGCTAACTGTACAGTTAACAGAAGTAGGTTTTCCCAGGCCGGCTTTCAGAACGTATGTGTTAATGGTTGAAAACTAAAACTGAAATGTATTTCCACACTCATCACCCCACTCTGCTCTTCTGGCTCATTTTTTAAATCCCACAGAGGAACCTTGGTTGCACTTCGGGTTTACCAAGTACAACTAATCAGCACATCCAACTCACTCAGATATAAACCAGCGCCAAGGACATCTGAGTCAAGGCTCCATGGAATGACAAGTCTGCAGGCGCTCTGGCCTCCCAGCCGAGTCCCCTCTTCCTCTTCTGTGCCAGGATTCGGCTCTGAATCTGGTGTGAGACTCTCTCTAGTGTCTTTCTCCACGAGCCAGGGGCAAGAGGTCGTGAAGAGCGTGGGTGCTAAGGCAGCTTGGCAGGTGTGGGCGCTCAGCGGCTCACTAACCCTCTCTCTCCCTGATCCTTCATGAGAGTGTAACAGCATTTCACACAGAGAAGTCAAGTTCAGAGACATCAAGTAATTTGCCCCAGGTCACACAGCCTAAAAATAACAGGTAGGACTTGTGACTCCGAGAACAGAGCTTGTCCTCATTCTCATGAAGTTGCTTTGCAATGACCCCTCTTCCCACTGCCTGCTGCCCAGCACTGCAAGAGGAGCTGTTCAGCAATTTCCAGACTCAAGGCTCCTGTGTTGTGGGTGCCAGGCGGGCAGACTGACAAGGAGATCTGGTATTTGTGGGCGAGGTGCCCAAAGACAGGGGGAGAGGGAGACACACAGAGACAGATGCAGAGAAGACAGAGGGGCGGGCAGTCCTCCTTCTGGGCACTGAGAAAGCATGGTTGCAAGAAGCCTACAATCTGGGTAAGGGGCCAAGACAAGACACAGGAAAGAAGCCACAGATGAGATGCAAAATACATGAGACCACATACACGCCAGCACTGCAGTGACAGAGGGCTGAGTGGGGGTGGTGGGTTTGGACAAGGCCCAGTGCGAGGACGGAGAGGAGACCAGCTGGAGCTGGTGTGAGCAGGGAGAAGCACCCCAGCCCCGGGCTCCATTGTACTCCACGCGTGTTCGTTCTTGCAGCAAACCGAATCCACCAATGGACACTGGGATTGCTTTGTCTTCCAAATACACAACCCAATGGATTTCCCTGTGTTGCCAGCACATTTGTAGGATAAATCCCAAGATGTGGACTCACTTGCAAAGGCATTCTTACTGCATTCTGCATGGCAGGATTTGGTTTCCTCTGCCAGGCTCCCAACTACCCTCACTGTGCTAAGACAGCCCAGAGGCGCTCTCCTGCTTCTTTCCAGCTCCGTGACATGGCAATGTGTGTCCTGATCACATATTTGAGGAAATGCAGAGAATTAAGGGGTCAGCTCTCTTTTATGTGCTGTGGGAAAATGTCTGGGTTTTCAGATGGATCGCCGTTTGCAGGGCCTGCTTAAGAGCATGTGAGGACACTGTCCTCTGGCAGTCACATCCACATCCCTCAGCTCAAGATGGTCAGGCAGAGACAAGACTGGAAACAGGATGCTCACAAATCTGGGCTGAACCACGAAGGCCTCCTACACTGTCACCCTAACCTTGTCTTTATAATCACTGACCCTGACGGGCATTTCTCATCCACTTGAGGACTGCTTAGAAGTTTACACCTGTGTTCACATAGTATCTGCAAGATGTGATTTCAGCTGAGTTTGGAATATACTGAAATATGCACAGACACAGAGCTAATTCTTAGATGCTGGTTTACTTGAAACCAATCAACAGTTATGACCAAGTGAATCAAAGCTGAAAACAGCTTCTTATTGACAATGAGAAAATGGTAAGGGCAAGGTTTGAATTTTAGGCAGGAAATGTATAGACACGTTTTATATGTGTAAACCCTTACCTGAAATGTTGAGCTATGTACGAAAGCAAATATCTTTATTTTAAAATATTTTGCTGAGCTGCCAAACTAAGGTTTTCTTTATGTAAAACAGCCCACATTAGGGTTAGTTTCAACCTATTAAAATTAAAATCTCAAAAGCAATTCTAAAAGTGTACAACTTCCTATTCTAACACAGTTTTAAAAAGCAGCTTGTTTCTGCCACGTCCTCCTAGAGAATAATGTGCACATTATGGGAAGTGTGGGGAACCAGGAGCATGTCTGTTGTTGTTTTATATAACCAATCGAGGACTCATGAAGGTTTTACTCTCGTAAGGCCCATGCGCAATGCAGAATCACACCATCTCTCTCTGGCACACAAGCACGCTGCCAGTCACCGACAGACACTATCCTGGTACACAGGGACCACTAGTGCTACCAACTGCCCAGTGTGACACAAGTCAGATAATGAAACCGTGCCTTTCGGCTTTGGGCTCAGCACGTGGCCTGCAGCCCCTTGGAGACGGGCACAGATGCCCTCGTTTTACTTTCTGTCTTCAAAGCATCAGAGTCAGTAGGAGTATTTACACACTCACCCCCACCCGGCCTAGGTAGGGAAGACCACACAGACTTTCAGGTTCCCACTTGTGCAGTTCGGTTTTGAATTAAAAATAAATTACATCTTAGCAGCCAGTGTTACAGCCCTACATGACTTCTAGACTAGCACTGCCTGAGAGAACTTTCTCGTTGGTAGAAATGTGGGCAACTGAGCCCTTGAAATGTGGCTAGGGTGACTGGAAATAATTTAATGTAGCTTTATGAAAACTGATTTGAATTTAATTAAAACATTAATTTTAATAGCTGAATATGGCTAACGTCCATATTACACAGTGCTGGTCTAGAACGGGCACCTTTCTGAACCTTTCTTTTTCCTTGGATTTCTCTGCCCCTTTGTCAGAGTACAAAAATGGCAACTATACAGCAAGAGCCCTTGCTCTCCCCACCCTAACCCCCCAGATCCCCTGCCCTTCCCACCATTCCCCCTTCCACCCAAGTTCTCTAGTTTTCTAGGACCAAATATTATTTCTAATAACAGAGCCTTCTCATTGCAGTTATAATCATAAATCCCTCTGGGGAGAAAGTCTTGTAGAGAAACAAATGGCCTATCCAAAGGCTTCAGAAAATTACTTCTCAAAAACTCTTTGGAACAGACTATGCAGGGAAAAGAACTAAGTATCAGGTTGGTTTGAGTAAGTTATCACATATGCCCCAGGAGCTTCAGAGCATGTTTGGACAAAGTTTTTTTTCACTGCTCCTAAATAATGGACAAATTGTTGATATAATGAGTGATCGAAGGAAGGGCCGGTTGGCAGCCTTTGGAGCAGGAAGGTCTCTGCAGGGAGGAGAATATTAATCAAGCCTTCCCAAGAGCAGGGGGCAACCAAGAAAAAAACAAGCTTCCCCTTCATATACAAGGCAGCTCCTGGGTACAGTTCCAGCAGTGTTTCCCGAACTTTAATGTGTATGCATGCCAGCTGGGCAATCATGTTAAAACGCAGGTTCCCATTTAACAGGGCTGCGTGATGGCAAAGCTGCCGGTGCAGGGACCGCACTTGGCATCACGGGGTGCTAGGCCTCAGTGCTTCTCAGGTTCACAGTCAGTCCGCCCAGCACCTCTGGCAGTGGACTGCCAGGGCTCTGGCTCCCAGCCTCCCTGGCCTGCTGAGAGCTAGGTGCTCCTGAAAATGATCACCGTGAAGTTTCTAGTCTCCTAGGAATTCAGCCCTGCTTTATAAACTCGCCTGCTGCAACTAGCAATCAACAGACCTCTGATTGCCAGAATCTATCCAAAAGCATAGGACCAATGCTGAGACCAGTGGGAGGCGGCAGTCTGGTTGAACACCGTCTGCTCCACAGACACACCGGTCCATTAAGGGGGCTGCTTTGAGGTGGTGGAGTGCCACGAAGTCACTGCTGGCACAAATACAAGCCCCCTCCTCCAGTCTGGTTTTATCTTGTTTCCTACTAATTCAGTCTTAAATGGGGACAAATGAGTATAACTCGCCCATTCAAACCACTTCATTGCCATCTAGAGAGTAAGGATAACGGGGCACCTAAACCTGGTCCATGAAGCTCAGTCAGTGTGCTGGAGGGGCACTGCCCTCCTATGGCAGGAGCTTACTGAACGCAAGCTCTTGCAGGTAGAGGTACTTAACCATGTTTGTTCCAGGAAAGTACAGCTCAGTCTCCAGTAATGACCTCCCTCCAGACCTCCAGACCCCAGTACCCGCTTGATATTTCCACTAGAAGCAAAATTTCCTCTTTTCTCCAAAATCCATTCCCCTCACCCATTTTCTCTGAGATTTTTCTTTTATATCAAGTCTTCAAAATCCAGTGAGTTACTTACAGCGCATCTCAATTTGAACCAACCACATTTCAAATGCTCAAAGGTCACATGTGGCTGGTGGCTACCACACTGGACAAAGCAAGTCTACGTGGTAAGTTAACAAGTATGCCAGAGGTGATAACATTAATCCCCATCTATTACTAAGCCATCTTTTTTTTTCCAAAAGAAAAAAATCTTGCCTTGAGACAAACTTTATTGTTTAGGCCTAGTTGTGCTGTAAATGTTGTCCAGAGCTTTTTGGTTGCTATGTTTTTATATGAAGAGTAAGAAAATCCAAAATCCAAAAGATACTCCAGCATTACCATCATCACAGAATTTGATTTTGTAAAACATATGCATATATTACTGATAAAACTTTAAGAGATAATATTGTCCGGACTCTCCTTCTTGGCTTTATTTCCGGCTGCAAACATAGAATAAATGGAACCCAAGGTCATAATGTAGGACCGCAGGAAGGATAAGGAACTGTCGTTAGCAATGCCGTAAGCACAAGAGCCAGGTGAAAAACTTAGATCCAAACCCCAGGACTGGGCGCCAGGGACACCCACCAGATGAAATAAATACCTTTTAGTAGTGAAATAGGATACACATCTGGAGATTGCTAGAGACATAATTGAACAGTCCCCTAACTACGGGGCAAAGAAGCTGTTAATAGAAGTAAAACTGGTTCAAGCGGTGGCTTCATTCTTCATTCGGTCACTAAGAAATACACAGCCATGAGTAGAATTTTGGAAAACAATGATTACAGTGCCACCTCCAAATCCACCCTTTTGCCCTGCTTTGTGGTCCTGGAACTGTAGCCTATAAAAATTTCTCCTTTACCAGTGAGCACCATCTCAGGCACTGTGGGTAGGAGGCACACACTGCAGGCGTAGGGGCTTCACTTCTGGTCTGGCGCTTTTCCGTCTTACCCCTCCTGCTTCACTATGAGCTTCTCACTAGTGGAGGCTTCTCGGCCAGAGACGTGCAAGAGCCAGGGGCGCACACTCTGGATGCAGAGTTTTGCCGGAACCCCAGTGGGCTACTTTCTTCCAACTGCCAATGGCACCCCAGCAAGTGACTTCCTAGCAAGTTTCCCTGGTACCCTGCTTGCCTCCTCAAACTGTGGCTGCTCCAGCAAATTTCATCAGTGGGCCGCACCCCACCTTCTTTAATAAGATCTCACTCCCAGCCCTGGGGAGGAAGGGAAGGGCTCTTCCAAGTTTGTTCCTTCTTGGGTACTGTCTCAGTCTACAAGTAGTGGCTGCTCCTTACATCTGCTGGTCCTGTATATTTTGAGATGTCTTTGCCTCTCTCAGTGGTTAATCCCGCTACCAGTTAATAATTCTTCATACTGAATTTTCCCTGTTTCAATTACTAGTATAGTTTCTTTCTCCTAAATGATATCATAATCATTTGTAAAATTTAAAAGAGGATGTATATTTTCTAAATCACTAAGAAAATTAAAGCCAGGAAATTACAGTCCATTTAGGAAATGAGAGGAATCAGTGAGAAAGCATAAAACATGATCACAGAAGGCAGAAGCCAGTAATTAACATAAAAGCAAGTGGATTAGACTCCCCTACTAAAATGCAAAAACTCTCCAAATGGGTTGAGATATAATCCAAAAAGACATGCTATTTAAGATACAACTTAAAACTACATTAAAGTTAAAAGAAAAAGATAAGACAATTTATCAAGCAAATAAAACAAAAAATACTCTAATATCAAAGAAGTAAAATTCAAGGCAAAAAGCATAAACAGAACAAAGGAATAACCTTATAGAGTAGTAAGACTTCCTAGTTCCTGAGTAGTACCTAACAGACACATGTACTTATATATTAAATAACAGCATGAAAATATACAAAGCAGACGCTCTTGACAAGATGAAACTGAGAGAAATAACTAATAGATTTTAAGACAACACCATTAGTCCATGGTAGCTTATAACCAAAATAAGAAAATAAAATTTAAATAATATAATGAAAGTGGTTGAATAGACACACATTCACCTCTGTCCCATATAAATTGAATAAACCTTTGTTTAAAACATCCATAGAACATTTTTAAATGCTAGGCCCCAAAACCTCAGTAAGTTCTAAAAAGTAGAATCTATTACATAAGCCTATTTTCTTTCCACAAGGTAAAAATCCTACAAGAAGCAAAAATTAAAAAAACAAAAAGAGCCAACCACACAAAAAATTTTAAATATTCTTAATTATTGAACCAAAAATTTAAAACACAAACTACTTAGAAAAATAAGACACATCAACACAGCTGGGATGTGAACATATCTGAAATTAAAGATAACGAAAAATGTACTCATTCATCTGCATTCGAAAACAAAAAATAAGCACCAGACACTAAGATTACAGAGGGAAAAAAATAGAGAAAACAAAAGAAATAATAAACATAAAATGAGAAATTCATACATTTTAAAACAAAATCACAATTGATAGATACAAACACTGGTTTTTTTGAAGGGAAGATACCTTTAGCAAGTCTAATCAATGGGAAAAAAATAAGTGGTAGCACAAAGAAAAGGTAAATTTCTTATAACTCAGAAGTAGCAAATTAATAGAAAAGAGATTGGTTTATTCTCTATTAAAATTATCTGCTAATAAATGTGTTAAATTTCAACAAAATGAAAAGTTGTCTGGAAAACTATAAATTACTTAAATTTAGTGAGTAATAACCACAAAAAGAAATAATTTTAAAACAGAAAATTTTAAACTCAAATTTAAATTTAAAAAAATAGGTAACATACTATTAAATACACTATTAACATACTAAAAAAGATTCTCAACTCAAAAGTTTTATACGCAAAGTCCTTCAATCTTTCACTGAACAAATCACTCCATGCTGTAACTACTTGATGCACAGAAAAATATATAGTTCTCCTACTCACTTTATAGAGCCAGCAAAATCCGTATGTCAAACTTGGACGACAGCCCGAAGGACCAAACTCACATGTAAAAATGCTATTTCCCTAAATAAAATATTGGCAGATCAATTTCTATAGTACCAACAGGGCAGTCACATTTTAGGAGAAATGCATTCCAGAGGACATCATGTATTTAAAAACTAATTTTCTCTGAAAGTAAATGTAATAGGGTGCATGCGGTGGTTGGACAGCATAGGTCCCCAGTCACTACAGTGTTTTTTCTTTGAGACTTTTTCTTTCCTCAGCATCATTTCTAAAATTTAAAAAAGGATTCTCATTCATGATGGTGGTTTCTTTTGGCTTTTTACCACATTTAATTTCTGTCCCAAAGTTACTGAGACTTGAACATGCTTTTCAGCATCAGTTTTAACCACTTAATGAATGCATGTAAGAGAATACAATAAATGTGAAGGCTGAAAGTCAGCAAAACCTCTCAGAGGGTGCTGGTAAAGAACCCTGGGCTTTCCAGGATACTACCAAAGGATGATGGCTTATCTTTTTACCAGTTAAAGCTGCACTGCCATATGGCAAAAGCATAAGCAGTTTACAATGCACTGAGACTGCCAGTTTTGAAATTATGCAATTCTTGGTCATTTTTTAGACTTCAAGTATGTGCATTACTTCAAATTCTGAAAACAAAGGGAAATCATTAATACTAGATCGACTATTTAAAATCCCTATAGTTCAAGTCTACATAAGATGCAAGTAAACTGTCAATCTTTTTAAATAATTTTTTTAATCTGATTCCAGGATTTAATGTTAATACTTAATATGTCATTAACAAATCAAATGAAAATAATCATACATAAGATGTATGATCATCTTAACAGATACCCAAGAAGTATATCTGACAAAATACCAGGGTCATTCCTAATTCAAATTCTTTAAAAATTCACATTAGAGGGATATTTCCTTTCTAGATAAGGAATAACTCAAAACAGCCAACCCAAAGGTAAAACACTATGGACATTTCCATTAAAATCAGAAAAAAATGATAGTGTCTACTATCATCATTATTTAACATTGTTCTAAACATTTCAGCCAACAAATACATGCAATAAAAATTAAGTGAAACTTTTAGAAGAAATAACATCATTATTCATAGATCATATCAAAGCATTTCCTAGAAAACTCATGCAAAATTACTGGGAAAAGTATATAACTGGCTAGATACCAAGAAGATATCCCATGATGGGCTGATGTGACTACAGAGTTGTTACCACTCAAATCTTCCCCCGTCCCTGTCAGGACTGCCTCTATCCTAGTTTGAGTCGCTATTATTTTTGCCTGGATTACTGCATCAGGCTCCTGAACTAACTTCATCTTCAGCCTGATGAGACATTACAAAGTATGGCCATAGGAAGTTTACAAACAAATCTGATCGTGTCGTTCCTTTGCTTAGAATCATCTTATAGTTTCTCAACACAGAGTAAGATCCAAATTCCTTACCAAGGCCCTATAAATATGGCCCTATCCAACTAAGCTCTATACATATGCCATTCTTGACACTCCAGCTACACTGACTTCCTTTATGCTCCTCAAACAAACCGAAGAGACTCTGTGCTAGTTCCTACTCTAAGCATTCCTCTTCCTTGAATCTCGTGAGTATGACTCCTTCTGTCAACCAACCATATCTTGCCTTAAATGCTACCTCCTCAGCATTTTGATCCTCCAACTTCAAGTAGCTACCCAGTCACAATCTCCTTCCACCCTATTTTAATTCCCTCCACAGAACCTAAAGTTCATGATCTGATACTCTTCCCTGTATGTTTAGTATCTCCTCCCACTGATGTCACTTCCATGAGAGCAAGAATTTTGTCTTAGTTGTTCATTTCTAACAGTTAAATAAGTGCTTGCCACATATGAAGAGTCTCAATAAATAGTTCAATTTTAATTGTCTATAATTCTCAATGAACTGTAAGGCCCACAAAACAGGAGCTATGCCTACTTTATTCGTTGTTTATCTCCAGGACTCTAACATTGGGTACATACTCACTAGCTCCTAAATAAATGAATAAATGAATCCCCCTTTCTTCCTTTATACTGAGCAAATGTTTTTGGTGAGTCCAACACATTGCTGACCTATACTGAACTTACAGCCAAACTAATACTGTCCTAAATGATTTCACGTGAATTATTGTAAAGTTAGAACTTGCCACCTCTACCCATTCTCCAAATTCTACACTTGTGTGATTAAGACTTGACAGCCTTGTTGAAATTAATCTTTAAAATGCCTCTATCAAAAAAATATTTACAAGAAAATAATAGGTCAAGAAAAATTAAATTTGAGTCTTAATCCATAAACTGTGTGTAAGTAGTTGGGCAGAAAAGAGACCTTCCCTAAATTTATGCTGGAAAAAAAAATTAGGGTATTAAAAAGTTCATCTATCTTGTCAGTATATAGAGCAATAACTATTTCTATACTAAAATGGTCAAAACTAACAAATCCACAAAAGAAATGCCTCTTAAGAATTTTAAGATATTGGATGGCCATTCTGGTTACCCAAGAGTTACTCATTAAATATGACACATCGTACTTATTTGCTGGTTTGTGGGCACTCTAAGTATCTAATTACTTCAAACAAAAGGCTACATTCTCAATTTTTTATATTTTGTTTTTATTCAAGACTTTACTCACAGGAAGCACTTTAAAACCAGGCTTTTAAAATGAAAGGCCAAAACTGAAAAAATTTTGCAAATATGACACTGCTAAAAGAATGATCAACTTAATAATTTAAACCCTAAAATGTCCTGTGGAGTTGAAGTCTTTATACACAGAGTATGTAAGCTTGGTATCATTTAAAATAAACAACTGAAAAACCACAGATGGTGGGCAAATTTTCAATAAAGATAAACATCAGTTTCGGCCTTCCAGATTATGAAAACCAACAATTAGTTCATCTTGTGACAGAATATACACTATGCTTCAGAATTTCGACTTTAAAGTTTCTTTCTCCAGCAGCAAATCAGCATATCTATGCTGAAGTTCCTTTTCTCTGTCCTGTTGTCGCTGAACATCTTCTTTTAGACACTTGAAGAGACAAAAATATTAAATAATTATTTCCTACATTAAGTACACTGAAAACTAAAAATATCTTAAGGTACTTTATCATCTTACAAACAGTGGGTTCAGTCTTATCCTAAAATAGCAACTACTTTTGCTACAAAACCAGTACTACAACCATGCTTTGATTTGATCATATGACTACCTGAAATAAACAAGCCATTACTGTCCTATCAGGACCCATAAATGCACTTAAGTCTGGGCAGGGACTATCATGCATACCTGGGAAACAAACCAATCTGGCCAAAGGAATTTGATGCTTTGGAACAACTATCCGTATTCCTAAGCATCCTCAATTACAAAACACAAAGACACTGGTTTACTGCGCCTCGGAGAGCTGTATGAATGGGATACAATTAAGTTTCAGGGGGACAAATCACAGGGGTTACTTATTCCATTTTGTAGTGTATCTCTACATACAGAACAGAAAATTGTAAAGGAAAAGCCTTGGTAACCACCACTGGCTTGGTCTATCCACCTACACACAGGCAATTCTAGATTAGAAAGTCAAAAATTTTAGGCTATTACTGAAAAAAGTCAGAGAGTATCAACTTCAAGGATAGTCTGAACAGGAAGGAGAGAAAAAAAAAAAAAGGAAAGCCCTGATAATTCTTTGCAGCTCTCTTCACTACTAAGCAATGCCTCAAGGCAGTACGTTACCTCGAGCCTCCTGGGAATAGCAGAATCTTCATGTTTCTTGAGTTCTTCAAAAGTACGTAATTCCAAGTAAGCCTGTTCAATTTGGTCCCACAAGTCATTCAGCTGTTTCATGAGCCCCATAGCACGAGACTGGTAACCCCCAAGCAAAATTTTCATCTTCTTTTCCATCTTTGCGGCTCTCTTGGCTTCTGTTGTCATGTGGCCCCTGTTTATCTGGGCGGCAGAGGGAGATCACATCAGCATATGAGAAAAGCTGGCTAAATACCAGAACTAAAAGGCACTATCAAAGCAAAAGTACATTAGAGTTTAGCTACCACGACACAAAATTAGCTTGAGAAGGGTGTCTTACACCTGAAGGGTTTTACAGCTTAGTCCCAAATAATCCATTTATAATAACTTCACCCATGATTCAATCTCAAGGCAGGCTAGAATTTCATGGGAAAAACTAACCTCCTCTCCTGAAAATATTTCTGCTGCCATTAATCTGCCTTGATCTTGGGAATGGCAGCAACGTGTCCTCACCCACTGCATCTCAAAAATGCACTTCTATATAACAAAATGACTACAGTTAACACTATAAAGTTGTGAAGAGTGTAAATCTTGAGTTCTCATCACAAGAATTTTTTTCCCTTTTCTTTCTTTTCTTTATATTCTATCTATATGAGATGATGTATGTTAGCTGAACCTATCGTGATAATCATCTTAATAAATGTAAATCAAACCACGATGCTATATTTAAACTTTTACAGTGATATATGTCAAGTATTTCTTAAAACTGGAAAAAATTTCACTTCCATATTATACATCTAGTATATTTTAATAACTGAATAACCATTAATTACCATAGCTGTAATCAAAATATAATACCTCAAGCTATAAACTTACTAGATTATTTTTATGTTATAATTCTAAATTTGGCATAAAACCCATAAAGGAAAAAGAATTATCACATTTGGCCATGAAAAAAGTTTCAATTTTTGATGAGTGAAAAGATACCATATTATCTAGAGAAATGACTTTTCCTATTATACATATTTTTTGAACACAGGTAGGCTGCCTCCTCAGATCATTCAAAAATTAGGGGAAAAGAATTGAAAATGTATAAACTCACAAAAGAACAGGAAAAGAAAAATGTCAAAAGAATCCTAGAGTTGATGCAGCAGCACAGAAACCCCCAGGCTAGAGAGCCAAAGGATAGGTGATGAAGAAAGAGCAGGTGTTTAATACAGAATTCTATTAGCATAACACCTTGCTCTGCGTATAATCTACATCCCACAACATAATTACTTGATATTTTAAAGTGATCTGCAAATCCACACTTTCAACATATAACACTCACAGAGGTCAAAACCTTATTAGGAATAATCATTAATTTGTGTTAATTTCTTTGTGTCTGTTCTTCCTTTGCTCCTTCCCTCAACTTCCTCCCTCTTCCCCTTCCCTTTTACCACCTCCTCTCTCTCAACCTGATTCCGTGAAGTGACTTCTATGAGCAATGAAAAGTAAGCAGTTTCAGGATAATATGCTCAGTAATTGTAACATAACTGAGAGCACCCCTTAACAAGGGAGACAATGTGACCACAAACTTTTTCTTCTGAGATACTAGATGTGGGGTTGGGGTAAATAAGCAGAAATGGTAGCAGAAGAAAATAATGTCAAATACAAAATACAGTTATGAAAAACTGTAATAGGATGCTTATCAAATATTTAGAAATGATATAATCACCAAAACAAATACACAGCTTTCCATGATACATAGCTTCCCACTTGAAATACCCACTTCAATGCATAACATCTGATCCAAAAACAAACACATCAATCTCAATGCTTCAATGGTTAGAATATACAAGGACACCAAAAAATAAAGTGTTCCTCAACATATAAAACACACTTATACTGGAAAAGTAGTACTTCATTCCTATCCAGCTCTGAATTAGCTTATTAAAAGTCTAGTCAAAATAAGCATGTGTATGTGGTCAGAACGAGAGATGGATCTAAAATTGAAATAAAGCTTATAAAACCATTCAGATCTTCAGCATTTTATAAAAGTTTGTAAGCTTTTAGTCCTCTGCAATTCACTTGACGAATTAAGTACTGTTCTTTATAAAGGAGCCATTTTCCTCTAACAGATAACAAATCAAAGTAAGTTCCATGCTAATGATGTATCTTCTGAGAGTCAGGAAATTCTGGGTGAAGTCAGGCAGCAAAGAAGAGTGTGGGAGTGAGTCACTCTTTCTACCCAGCACTGCCACCAGCTATTATGAACTGATGCAAGTTATTTAACTTGTGTCTCCATTTCTCCATCAGTCAAATGGCAGCCATTGCTAAAAGTTATTATTATTATGAAGCTTAAATAAGATAATGTACATAAAAGTCCTTAGCTGCCCAGTGACTGGCACAGAGTAAGCAATCAGCATGTTAGCTCTGATTAAGATTATTTTATAGATTAATAGTTTAATCTATTTGTTCTCCTCTCTAATGGCCCAAAGGACTAAGGATGAGGCTTTAAAATTCTATCTTTAATAAAAAAATGATGTGGATCTCTTCCCAGAAATGAAGCAAAGAAGAACAGCTGTTCCTTCTTCTAAGTAAGGAGTTTGCCTCTGGAGGACCACTACACCAAGTAACACATACTGGAGTACATCTTTTCAAGCCAGGGGGTTTCGATCTTGGCTAACTTTAGAATTACCTGTACAGCTTTTAAAATCTACCAGCACCAGTGCCCTAAATCCAAACACCTCTATTTAAAAGATCTCAGGCCTTTGTACTTTTAAAGCCCCCAGTTGATTCTACTAAGCAATGTGGATGGAGATTCCTGTTTTGACCACTGTCATTATAGAAGCTGGATAATCAGCTCTTTTCTGTTAATTAGACCTACCAAAAAGTCTTCATTTCCGGTAAATGAACTACTAAATCTGTGAGTTGCATTAAGTTCCTTATACTATAATTCAGCATGTTCTGAAAATTTCAATACTAAATAGTCTAATCACATGTGGACTGAAAAACACATCCCAAAACCTTAACAGCACAGAATTTCAAATATAGTGCTTTTTAAAAAATTAGTCATACAAATTATCAATTTCATTGGTTAAGGAAATTCAATTAGCTATATACTATACCCCATGGATGTTCAATTTCCAGTTTGGTATAACAGCATAACATTTATCTAAGAAAATGTTTAGCCATCCGGACACATTTAGTATGTTGGTACACCTTACATCTGGTAAATACTCTGCTTCACATAATTAAGTCATTTATTATTTCCAAACTACCAAAAATTTTTTAAAAGTTAGCAAAGTGGTACTTCCAGGAAGATGGCAGCATGAGCAGGGCGGCAGAAATCTCCTTCCAAAACCATATATATTTATGAAAATACAACAAATACAACTATTCCTAAAAGAGAGACCAGAAGATATAGGACAGAACCCAGCCTGCATCTGCACGGGAGAGGACTTGGCACCCCGCAAGGCGGGTAAGATACGGAGCCACGACCCGAGCACTCCCCCACCCCAGCGCACCTGGCAGGAGGAGAGCAGGGAGGAAGTGGAAGTACAGGCCCGTGAAATAACCAGCCCTGGTGATGATCTGCACTGAGAGCGCTGACACACATCGCACGATGTATCAGAGATTGGAGAGACAGAGGGTGCAGGATCTGAGCTGGGGAACACACCCGGGTCCTCGCAGCTGGCTCCCAGGGCAAAAGAAAAGCACGCGCTTTTTTTAGCGGTCTTAAAGAGACAGGCGCCCAACAGAGGAGCGAGCAGGATCATCCCAGCACACTCAGCCCGGAAGGCTGGGAGTCCAGGGAAATTTCGGACCCCTTGGCTGGTGACTGGGAAATAGTAGCCGCATTTAAGACTTTCCACAGATATCAACAGCCTCCCATTAGTTCCCGCCCCTGCCAGAGCTACAAAGGGCCCTGCGGAGCGGCGTGACTGCGGAACAGTGGAGCAACAGCGCCACCTACAGCATCCCCACAGAATCTACTCCCAGCAGGCGTTTTTTTTTCTTTTCTTTCTTTTTTTTTTCTCTTTTCTTTCTTTTCTCTTTTTTTCTTTTCTTTTTAAAAGGCTTAAAGAGCCCACCTGACATATGTGGCACTTACCAGAGACCACTTCTATCGCCATGAAAAGACAGAGGAATATGGTACAAACAAAACTCCCCCAGACCCAGACAACACCAGAGAGGGAACCTGAAGGGATGGAAATGCACAACCTTCCTGAAAAAGAATTCAGAACAAAAGTCATAACCATACTGATGGATCTACAGAGAAATATGCAAGAGCTGAGGGAGGAAGTGAGGGAAGTGAGGAAAGACAATGCAGAAATGAGACAGGCGATCGACGGGCTTAGCAGCAGACTGGACGAGATGCAAGAGACTGTTAATGGAATAGAAATCAAAGAACAAGAATACAGAGAAGCTGAGGCAGAGAGAGATAAAAGGATCTCTAGGAATGAAAGAATATTAAGAGAACCGTGTGACCAAACCAAACGGAACAATATTCGCATTATAGGAGTACCAGAGGAAGAAGAGAGAGAAAAAGGGATAGAAAGTGTCTTTGAAGAAATACTTGCTGAAAACTTCCCCATGCTGGGGAAGGAAATAGTCTCGCAGTCCACGGAAGCCCAAAGATCTCCCAACACAAGGGACCGAAGGAAGAAAACACCAAGACACGTAATAATTAAAATGGCAAAGATCAACGATGAGGACAGAGTATTAAAGGCAGCTAGAGAGAGAAAAAAGATCACCTACAAAGGAAAACCCATCAGACTATCATCAGACTTCTCAAGAGAAACCTTACAGGCCAGAAGAGAATGGCATGATATATTTAACGTAATGAAACAGAAGGGCCTTGAACCAAGAATATTGTATCCAGCAAGATTATCATTTAATTATGACAGAGGGATTAAACATTTTCCAGACAAGCGAAAGTTGAGAGAGTTTGCCTCTCATAAACCACCTCTACAGGATATCTTAAAGGAACTGGTCTAGAGGGAAGCACTCCTAAGACTAAAAAGATGTCACCAGAGAAAATAAAATCATAGCAAAGAAAGCAGACCATCCGAATACTAACTAAAGACAAAGAATAAAACACCTAGTATATAAAGAATGGAGGAGGAAGAATAAGAAGGGAGAGAATGAAGAAACATCAGATGGTGTTTACAATAACTTAACAAGAAAGTTAAGTTAGATTGTTAGATAGTAAAGAAGCTTCCCTTGAACCTCTGGTAACCATGAATCTAAAGCCAACAATGGCAATAAGTACATATCTATCGATAATCACCCTAAATGTAAATGGACTGAATGCACCAATCAAAAGACACAGAGTATTAGAATGGATACAAAAGCAAGACCCATCTATATGCTGCCTACACAAGACTCACCTCAAACCCAAAGACATACACAGACTAAAAGTGAAGGGATGGAAAAAGATATTTCATGCAAACAACAAGGAGAAAAAAGCAGGTGTTGCAGTACTTGTATCAGACAAAATAGACTTTACAGCGAGGAAAGTAGCAAGAGATAAAGAAGGACATTACATAATGATAAAGGGGTCAGTCCAACAAGAGGATATAACCATTATAAATATCTATGCACCCAACACAGGAGCACCGGCATATGTGAAACAAATAACAACAGAATTAAAGGAGGAAATAGAAAGCAATGCATTCACTTTAGGAGACTTTAACACACCACTCACTCCAAAGGACAGATCAACCAGACAGAAAATAAGTAGACACAGAGGCACTGAACAACACACTAGAACACATGGACCTAACAGACATCTACAGAACTCTACACCCAAAAGCAAAAGGATACACATTCTTCTCAAGTACACATGGAGCATTTTCCAGAATAGACCACATACTAGGCCACAAAAAGAACCTCAGTAAATTCAAAAAGATTGAAATTCTACCAACCAACTTCTCAGATCACAAAGGTATAAAACTAGAAATAAATTTCAGAAAGAAACCAAAAAGGCTCACAAATACATGGAGACTTAACAACATTCTCCTAATTAATCAATGGGTTAACGACCAAATCAAAACAGAAATCAAAGAATATATGGAGACTAATGACAACAACAACACAAAGCCACAACTTCTGTGGGATGCAGCAAAGACAGTTCTAAAAGGAAAGTATATTGCAATCCAGGCCTATTTAAAGAAGGAAGAACATTCCCAAATGAATAGTCTAAAGATACAATTACTGAAATTGGAAAAAGAAGAACAAATGAGGCCCAAAGTCACCAGAAGGAGGGACATAATAAAGATCAGAGAAGAAATAAATAAAATTGAGAAGAATAAAACAATAGAAAAAATCAATGAAACCAAGAGCTGGTTCTTTGAAAAAATAAACAAAATAGATAAACCCCTAGCCAGACTCATTAAGAGAAAAAGAGAATCTACACACATAAACAGAATCAGAAATGAGAAAGGAAAAATAACAATGGACCCCACAGAAATACAAAGAATTATAAGAGAACATTATGAGAATCTATATGCTAACGAGCTGGAAAACATAGAAGAAATGGACAACTTCTTAGAAAAATACAACCTTCCAAGACTGACCAAACAAGAAACAGAAAACCAAAACAGACCAATCACCAGCAACGAAACAGAATTGGTAATCCAAAAACTACCCAAGAACAAAATCCCCAGACCAGATGGATTCACCTCTGAATTCTACCAGACATATAGAGAAGAAATAACACCCATTCTCCTTAAAGTTTTCCAAAAAATAGAAGAGGAGGGAATACTTCCAAACTCATTCTATGAAGCCAGCATCACTCTAATACCAAAACCTGGCAAAGACCTCACCAAAACAGAAAATTACAGACCAATATCCCTGATGAACATAGATGCAAAAATAGTCAACAGAATATTAGCAAACCGAATTCAAAAATACATCAAGAGGATCATACACCATGATCTAGTGGGATTCATCCCAGGGATGCAAGGATGGTACAACATTCAAAAATCTATCAACATCATCCACCACATCAATAAAAAGAACAAAAACCACATGATCATCTCCAGAGATGCTGAAAAAGCATCTGACAAATCCATTCATGATTAAAACTCTCAACAAAATGGGTATAGAGGGCAAGTACCTCAACATCAGAAAGGCTATATATGACAAATCCACAGCTAACATCATACTTAACAGCGAGAAGCTGAAAGCTTTTCATCTAAGAGCAGGAACAAGACAGGGATGCCCACTCTCTCTACTGTTATTCAACATACTACTGCAGGTCCTAGCCACGGCAATCAGACAAAACAAAGAAATACAAGGCATCCAGATTGGTAAGGAAGAAGTCAAATTGTCACTATTTGCAGATGACATGATACTGTACATAAAAAACCCTAAAGACTGCACTCCAAAACTACTAGAACTAATATCTGAATTCAGCAAAGTTGCAGGATACAAAATTAACACACAGAAATCTGTTGCTTTCCTATACACTAACGATCAACTAACAGAAAGAGAAATCAGAAAAACAATTCCATTCACAATTGCATCAAAAAGATAAAATACTGAGGAAGAAACCTAATGAAGGAGGTGAAAGACCTGTACTCTGAAAACTACAAGACACTCCCAGAGAAATTAAAGAGGGCACTAACAAATGGAAATTCATCCCATGCTCTTGGCTAGGAAGAATAAATATTGTCAAAATGGCTATACTACCTAAAGCAATCTACAGATTCAACGCAATCCCTATCAAACTACCAACAGCATTCTTCAATGAACTGGAACAAATAATTCTAAAATTCATATGGAATCACAAAAGGCCCCGAATAGCCAAATTAATCCTGAGAAGGAGGAATAAAACAGGGGGAATTACACTTCCTGACTTCAAGCTCTACTACAAAGCCACAGTAATCAAGACAATTTGGTATTGGCACAAAAACAGACCCACAGACCAGTGGAACAGAATAGAAAATCCAAACATTAACCCAAACATATACAGTCAATTAGTATTTGGTAAAGGAGCCTTGGATATACAATGGGGAGATGACAGTCTCTTTAGCAGTTGGTGCTGGAAAAACTGGACAGCTACATGTAAGAGAATGAAACTGGACTACTGTCTAACCCCATACACAAAGGTAAACTCAAGGTGGATCAAAGACCTGAATGTAAGTCATGAAACCATAAAACTCTTAGAAAAAAACATAAGCAAAAATCTCTTGGACATAAACATGAGCAACTTCTTCATGAACATATCTCCCCGGGCAAGGGAAACAAAACCAAAAATGAACAAGTGGGCCTATATCAAGCTGAAAAGCTTCTGTACAGCAAAGGACACCATCAGTAGAACAAAAAGACATCCTACAGTATGGGAGAATATACTCATAAATGACGTATCCGATAAGGGGTTGACATCCAAAATATATAAAGAACTCATGCACCTCAACAAACAAAAAGCAAATAATCCAATTAAGAAATGGGCAGAGGACATGAATAGACACTTCTCTAAAGAAGAAATTCAGATGGCCAACAGGCACATGAAAAGATGCTGCTCCACATCGCTAATCATCAGAGAAATGCAGATTAAAACCACAATGAGCTATCACCTCACACCAGTGAGGATGGCCAACATCCAAAACACAAACAACAAATGTTGGCGAGGATGTGGAGAAAAGAGAACCCTCCTACACTGCTGGTGGGAATGCAAATTAGTTCAACCATTGTGGAAAGCAGTATGGAGGTTCCTCAAAAAACTCAAAATAGAAATACCATTTGACCCAGGAATTCCACTCCTAGGAATTTACCCTAAGAATGCTGCAGCCCAATTTGAAAAAGACATATGCACCCCTATGTTTATCTTAGCACTATTTACAATAGCCAAGAAATGGAAGCAACCTAAGTGTCCATCAGTAGATGAATGGATAAAGAAGATGTGGTACATATACACAATGGAATATTATTCAGCCATAAGAAGAAAACAAATCCTACCATTTGCAACAACATGGATGGAGCTAGAGGGTATTATGCTCAGTGAAATAAGCCAAGCCGAAAAAGACAAGTATCAAATGATTTCACTCATATGTAGAGTATAAGAACAAAGAAAAAAACTGACGGAACAAAACAGCAGCAGACTCACAGAACCCAAGAACGGACTAATAGTTACCAAAGGGAAAGGGACTGGGGAGGATGGGTGGGAAGGGAGCGACAAGGGGGAAAAGGGGGCATTACGATTAGCAGATGTAATGTTGGGGGGGGCACGGGGAGGGCTGTATAACTCAGAGAAGACAAGTAGTGATTCTATAGCATCTCACTACGCTGATGGACAGTGACTGTAATGGGGTTAGGTGGGGGGGACCTGATGAAGGGGGTAGTTTAATAACCATAATATTGCACATGTAATTGTAGATTAACGATACAAAATAAATTATAAAAAAAAAGTTAGCAAAGTTAGCTTCCATTTAATGCCAACTATTTTAGTTAATTTAGCTTGAGTTTCATAAAAGTCTTATGGCTCAAATATTACGGTAAGATTCCAAGCAAATATGGAAATAAATTATACCCAAAGATGTACAGAAAATATTTAGTCAAATAGCTATATAAAGTTAGTATAGAACAAAGTTTTTAATATTCAATTTTAGCTATCTTACATCTGCCATCTGATCATTAAAATGAGAAGGAAGATATTTGCATACTTTGTAAAATGCTCAAAATGTAGTATGACAGCTCAAAGTGCCTTAGGAGGAAAAAACCCAACCTGTAACAACATGGCCTTTTTCTAGCCAATAAATCTCAAGCATGAAATGCCTATGTATACATGGGACAGAACAACCTTAAATCAGCTCCTCCAATTCCCCAGCCCCACACACAAAAACATTAAAGCCCAACAGAGTATAAAACCTTATTGTTTAAAATACGAAGAAGCAGACTCTGATTTAACAAGATTCATATTTCTAAGCCCTTTTTAAAAAAACACAATTAAGCACTAACAGCTGCCCTGAAGGACAGCTTATTTTGAACAAAACAATATTGTAACAAGCAGCTTGCACTGCATCTTATAGCTGATTTACTATCTCCCCCCTCAAAAAATGTTTTTCAAGTCACTGCATTTATGGATGACTTACCAAAAGTTCTCAAAGCATTTTTTTCTAATCATTGTCTGCACTTAGAGAATACACTTCAGAGTATTCTTAGAACATCTAACAATGTTAGTAGTGGAGCCAGGATGAAATACTTTGTTCACCTGTCACCAGACAAGCCTCCCAAATACAGTTAAAATGGAAGTTTGTGCTTTAAGTAAGTACCAGCACGAAATTTCTAATATTCTTAAAATAAAGTTCTCTGTAACTATAAGGAATTTAAAGTAGGACAATACTTGATATAATTAAAGCTGACTACATCCAAAATGAAAGTGTAAAATTCAATTCTAAAGAGGAGATAAATGAGAATGTATCTACACATAAATGTGTAGGGAGACCAAGCTAACAAATTTTATGCACCTTATGTTTTATAAAATGATGTCTGGAACTGGCTTCAAAATAATGGGGAAGGGGAAATAACAGATGAAACAAGAGTGACTATGAAGTGATGACTGTCATAGCTGGTGATAATTCATGAGGACCCATTATACTAGTCTACTTTTGAGTATATCTGAAAATTCCTATAATAAGAGGTTTTCTAGAAACCTTTCAAAGACTACTTATTTTGTTAAGAGAGTATACCATAAACTATGAAACATCAATATAATGAAATATAATGGAGACATTAAAAGTATGTCAACTATTTCACATACCAAAATATGTATATGAAATGCTAAATTAAAATCCACAATTATGTAAAATCCATTTATAACAATCAAAATACAACCTTTAAGTCTCACTCTTCTCTCCTAAAATCAACCCATTATTTCAAATTTCAGACATTCATCAAAATTTATAGAATAAAAACTTAGTGACTCTATTGTTCAAAGTGAAGTTACTTCTTGATACCTCAAAGTATCAAACCAAATTTAATCTAATCTCTACTAAGGTGATAGAGACCTGAAGAGACATGGGAGTGAATTCCCATTCACTAAAATTTGCTATTTGCTAAGCACACAGTGTCTCACTCAATCATACATTATCTCAAACTCTCACTTCCATGAGATAAAAACTAATACCCATCCAAATTTTACAGGCAAGGATATCTCAGACCCAGAAAGGTTAAGAAACTTGCCCTAGGCCACACAGCCACTAAGTGATGAAGTTATGCAGTTGTGTCCTACTTGAAAGTCATATTAGGCCACACCACTGCCCTCCCTGCCTCAACCCCTGAAATGCAAACATGCCTGTAGAAATTCAAACTGTGGGACTAAATGGCATAATGCCACCAGACAGTTCCCTGAAAAACAAATTATTCTAGACACATGTAAACAAGATCTTAACTAATGGATCTGCCCATCATTCTTTCCCTGATTTAGACATTAACCTGTGTGTACCCACTTAACAAGAACTTTATTTGAAACTTGAGAAAAGCTTTTATTTTTCCCAGCTTCTGTTTTTAAATTCCTTATACTTTTATTCTTAACAAGCTATAAAACTACAGAAAAACAAACATCTCTCAGAAAAATTTTATGGGGAAAAAAGGTTACTGAACAACTTTTAAGAAGTTGAGCAGAACATAATAGTGTAATTATTTGGAGATTTTGCTAAAGCTAATCTTCGCCACAGACTTCAAATGAAAGCAAGTGATCAGATTTCTTTTTCTTAATGATATTTATACTACTACACTATTAAAGGAACAAAGTTGTATACGATGATCCCAATTTAGGTTTAAACACTTTCCTCCTTTCATCCACACATAGGTATGTATGGATGTACACAATCTTTTTTCTATATTTAATCATACACACACACACACATATAAAAATACATACATATGCATATACACACACACTGCCCAAAATGTTTAAGGTGATTATGTCTGGATGGTAGACTTCTTTTCTTCTTTATTTTTTTATTTCTTTTTAAATTTTCTTCAAAGTATAGGTATTATTTTTAGAAAATGCCCACAAATATTATTTTTTTTAATGCATAGAAGAGAAACTGTCTAAAAAAGACTGGCCAGAGACCAATGGAAAACTGATGGTCCCCAGGAGATGAATCAGTGGAACCATAAGTGTTTCCTCGGGTCATTACAAAAGGGAGCTGTATGGGACTTATAAAAGTGTAATTGTTACTTTCAAACTCACTAAGTTTGTTAAGGTTACTAAGCTTAAGTAATTCCAAAATAAACACATTATCCTGGGATCTCCAATACTGTCTTCAGTTAAAGTCTGTTGCAGTTAGGTTCAGAGACATTAAGAGCATCCCTCACTGCAACTCTTGCTTGGGGGGCGCCCAGAATTTAACTGTATACCACCGGAAAACAGGTTTTAGGATACCCACAACAAATAAATACAGAGTTGATGACAGTTCCACTTCCTAGTTCATTATTCCCTCATGTGATTCTGTAATAGTGGAGATGTTGTTCAACCTCGGAAACATTTGCAAACAAATGACTCTCCCTTAATTTCTATACTGCTCACTAGCATTGTTTTTACCAGTTAACCTTCTCTATACTGATGAGATGCAGGTCCAAGGAAGTGATCATTGCCAGCATCTATGTTAGCAACCATTAGACTGCAGCCCTGAAAAGCAAGCTAAGAAGGCAAAACCTTACTAAAAACCTTTCCAAGAACAGTAATGTACCAACAAAGCAATACCAAGAGTACTACACCTGCATAAGTTAGGAAATGAAATACATTAACTACATGAAAAAAACTCAAGTCAGTGTTGAGGAGTAACAGAAGCACCATGGTTGTACCAAGGACGTCTCTGGTCCAGATCTAATGCTGCTAGAAACAGCCAAGAAATCTGTTAATGACTTTAAGGGTCATGGCAGAGAGCAGAACTTGAGAAAGAGCACTCCAAAGCACTGGGAACTTGTCTCCTGCACCCCATGCCTGCCCCTCACCCACGAGGGAACATAACCATAAACTTGCTGAGATACTACAACATCTAGTCCTCCACCCAGAACTGCCCACCAACTTAGTCCTTACCCTAAGTTTTCACCCTTCAAGGTAATAAGGGAATTTTTTTTTTCCTGTATAAAAATATCTGACTTTATAATGTAAGTCACTGAGAAAATAGGATTCACTGTGCAGCCAATTTCACTGAAATATAACCATTCAGTAAAGCCAGGGATCTTCATAAAAGTTCTACAAATATACTGAAAAGGATTTTTAATGTGTTATCTGTGTTCTTTTAAGTTATTTTATTTCTAAGAAGTCAATGTTACATAATATTTCTTGACTAAAGTTGACTGTGCCAGTAAAATACAGGGAGAAGTATTACTTCTGGACCTACTTTCCACCTCTAAGGAAAGCCTTTCCATTTTTATAGCTAACATGACAAAATCTACTTTTCAGCCAAGCTTCCTCAACACAGCAGTTTAGATACTATTTCAAATACTATTAAAGTTAATAGCAGGCCTAAACTCAGCCTTCTCATTTCACTTTTGCACCTACTGGAAATTATTTCACTCAAAATAATTATGTCTTCAGATGACTTCCTATTTCCACTTAAAGTGGAAACAAATTAGAACACTTCAAATTCTATTTGCACTTCCCAAATGCAGTAATGACTCATTTATCTGGCATCATCAGGAAACGAGGTTCTCCACATTAAGCCTTTTCCAGATAACTCAAGTCCACAGGAGCAGACAGCTCATCTGCCTTGTTCCTGGCTCTATCCCCAGGGCCCAGAACAGGGGCTGGCACAGTAGATGCTCAGTAATATTCACTAAAACATGTGATTAAATAAAGTACTAAAGCTCTTATTTTTAACCATTTGATGAAAAACCTTCTAAGAACGATCCCTCTCTTTAAAAACAAACAAACATAATACTAAACAGAAATTAAGCTTTTCTTATTAATTTGGAGAATCATTCACTACAAGCAGCGATCACTCTACCTGCCTACCATATGCTCAGAGCGCCCTCACAAGCTGTTAAAATACACAGGGCTTTTTGCCACCAAATTTAAAGGGCCTCAACATGCTATTATGCTTTCTAACTTTTGCTTTTCTGATATTAGCTGTCACTTCTCTTTGCTGCTGCTGCCTTATTTTACAAATGTCTGGGAACGTTCTAAAATTAATTCTGCCTCCAAAGCAGAATAAAATACGTGGACTTGGTTATAATTCAGAAGTCTTTCCTGCTTACTTCTCATCTGTGACTACATTCTGATTCTATTTACTTAACAGACTCCTTGCACCGCCCACCACATTCTACATAAAATCTGAGATTGTTCTATTAGCTTTAAATGAGTATCAAGGGTTTTCACTTTAAATTCTAAGTCTCAAATATTAATCATGAGTAACAACTCAAAGGCTAGCTCCAATATAAACCTCAGGATGTATTTTTTTTAATCCATTTAAGAGACACCAACCACGACAAGAAAGGATTTCATCTTGATACGCTGTAATAGGGCTACAATTTAAATTCACTGTTCCAAAGTTCATGGCAACAAAAAAAAATCAAACACACTGGCAGCCATGGTGTACTGTGTTCACACAGGAAGGCATGTCTCCCTGAACCTCAGAGTGGAGAGGATAATTTAAGTATAACATTTAGTTTATATAATACAACTGGAATTCCTTCCCCACAACAAACTTTGAATAATGTTTATAATTTAGCAATCAACTGAAATGACGGAAGAATAACAACTGAAATAAAATATTTATGCACTTCAAACCAGTAAAATCGTATCTTCAAAAACTAAAATGAATTAAGACAAACCTAGTTCTGAATTAGGGATGGATACAAAAAAATGGGGGATTTGTTTGAGTTTGTCTCTTCTTCTTTAAAGATTTAATGAGCTTTCCTCTGAAATAAGCAGAGTTTACTAAATTAAAGGATTTGATTATGTGTTCTTTAAAAGTAACTAGTTGGGTTAACAATAAAGTAAGTTATCCAGGAGTCAAGAAGAGAAAAATTACTTCAGACTATTTTATGACTATTTTTCCCATATCACCAAACCCTCAACAGAAATAGTTCAATGGAAGATTTCAGTTCCTGGTACTGAACTGAATAAAGAGAACCCCGTGTGTCTAATGGTCACTCACAGACGATCCAAATAAATCTGCAAAAGAACAGCAGTGCTTCTTTCTGTGTTTTTCCCTTCAAACTCACAAGAGAGAGTCAACATAGAAATAAAAATTACTGTGCTTTATGGCACCACTCACTTTGTGACACATTTATTTGCTGTCATGAAAGTTAGTGCCCTCAACAAAGCAAGTGAAATTTGGAGACAAACTCTTTAATACTTTAAGCAGAAAATGTCCTTACCATTTGAGGCAGAAAGAGTTCACCCACCTCATAAGAGAAGATTTTCAAACTGAGTGAGAAAGCTAAGTATTTATACATAAACGTTACAAGGAAGGTTTCCACCAGCTTTCCAATCAATTATGATGCTGACTTTTGATCAAAATTAGACGGCTAAACTACCATTTATAAGAAATGAAGCCTACACAACGGAAAATGTAACGTAACATGTAACCACTGACGTGTTTTCCCAGCCTTTACCTGTGAATTAAAACGGAACAACAGCACACCCTGCTGGAAGCTGGGGATCTCATTACAGTACCGAGCAGCACAGATTTAAGATTTCACCCAAGACAAGAACTACTCCAGAAGCTCTAATTTCTCCCATAAATGATACAAGAGGGTCATGGGCATTAACCATCAGATGTCTATACATTGATCTTAAAGGTAAAATAAAAACTTGGAATAATTTCAAATTTAAAAATACTGTTTTTTTCCTGCTCATTCTCTATCTCACACAGCCCCAGCCACCCCAAGTGATTTGACTCTTTTTTATTTTAACCCTAAACAAAAATATTTTCAAATCTAGTTTCTGTAAAGAGAAACTGGTAATCAACTAAGAGGAAATTGTGGCCATTTCCTGCATGTGAGTGCCTGTAGCACCACTCTCTTCTTCCCATCCCATATTGGCCTCAGAAATATCCCTAAAGACCACCACTAAGAATCCAAAAGGTAGCTTAGAGGTCCATGAACCACAATTTATATGCCACACCTACACAGGCTATGGAATTCAAAATATGCAAACTATATTAAAAAATCACATGCCATGAAACTCCCATCATTAATATGTTTCGACATTCTCACGGACATGAAAAATCACAGCAGCTGTTGTCTAGATAATCCAGTTTGGCACTCTCTCTGTAACAAGCCACAGGAACCAGAGGATGAACAGGAAGGTACTTAAGTTTTCCAAAAATGCTCTCTTGGCTACAGAAAACTCATTGGTACCACTGGGTTCCTCCTCAGAAAAAAACGAGCTATTCTACTATTGCTCTACATCGTTCTAAGGGACTAGTACTAACTTCTTGGCTCCTTGCTCCCACATCTGAAAGGTTCTGATTGATCTGTGGTCAACTTTGAAGTCACTCTCATGAATGAAGTCCAGCAATTCTGAAAAACCAATGAAGAAGACCAAGGAAGATCAAACACTACAATGTTGTTTCTCCCTCAAGAACTGCAAAGGCAATAATCACCTCAGGTCTGTTTATCTAAAGTTGTCTTCAGTGGTATTATTTGGTTCATTATTTCAATCAAAATACATTTAAATTAGAATTTTAAAAGGATACCAACCTCAAGCCTTTTTTCAAGTGATTCAATTCTGTCCTTTTTGCTAGCTAGGTTGGCCCGTGTGTAGCGGCTCTGCCCAGGAAGATAGAGAACTTGACTGTAGCATTCTTCCCACACCTGATTATAAGCTTCACTTGACAGTTCTCCGTGGCTCATACCTTGTTTCACCACTTCCATCTCCTGTACCAGAATGTCCTGGGCCTGTTTACAACAATAATTTCAGTAAGTTCGAATACCAGAAATGCTTGTCAGCAACAGGGAGTTTAAAATTTTGCCTAGTTTTTCCTCCTTCTTTGGGCAAAGGCAAGGAGTTTTGGTTGACTGGTTGTTTTTGGAAGGGGGAACAATACTTAAGCAAAATGAATTAAGAAGCCTGTAAGTCAATGTAGACTGATCTGAAAAGCCAAGCATCTGTGCAGCTCCAATAATTTAAACATCCTTTGCCTTCACTCATTACAATAGCTGCTACCATTTCTCTGGTGTCTACTATGTGCCAGGAACTAGATTTAAAATTTTTATCTACGTTATCTCCAAACACCATAGCCACCTTAGGAAGCAGCCAACTTAACCTCACCTTAAAACTGCTGAAACGAAGCCCAGGGCAGCAGTGATGGTGGGCGTGCTCCTCCCCCTCTACCACCCTGCCCTACAATTCTCACTTCACAAGAGCGCCAAGGGGAACTAGACAGTTTTTTGACACATGCCTTTTTCTCATCTGAAGGAATGCCCCTGACACTGCCAGGGAATGAGACTGGGGGCACAAATCAAATAATGATGGATCCAGGACCAGCTTTTGTTCACTACGAAAGAAACAGTTTAAGATGACACAATGAGGGGAACAGAGTTGGACAAGCCTGAGTTTAAATCACAGCTTTACCATTTAAGCAGCTGTCTGAACTTGCTTAACATCTCTGAGCCCCATTTCTCAACTATAAAATGGGGATAACACCCACCTCACATGTTTATTATTAGGATTAAGTGATACAATTTACCTAGCACCTAGCCCAACATCAGACACACAGACTACATGAGCAAACCACATGAACTTTTTATAGCCTTTGCTTCATGGCTCATGAGAAACCGACCACAACTTTTTGTGCCTTATTGAAAGCATTCTGTAACATCTGAAAATACAGACCAAAATATATAAAATCAAGAGAAACAACCAGCATACAAAATACATGAATGAAAAACTGGAAAACCATGGCTATAAAAGATAAAGAATGGTTACTTAAATAATACCTAATAGGGGAAATAATGGAAACAAACCAATTTTAACATACTTAATGGAAAGCTCATACTTTATAAGAGCAATAGTATTTCAATCTGAAACTGTACATAGTAAAAATGTGCAAATTTAGCTCTTGTAATTATTAGGAGAAAGCATGACTAAGTTATCTTTAAGCTGTCCATAAAGAATCTTCTAAATAGCTGCTTCAAACTCTTTTTGGAACAAAAAGGAGTATAGATAAATAAAATATGGGAGAATACTTAAACTACTTTGTAATGATTTCAAATGATTCCAAAGCACTACTTACAATTATTACTTTCAAAAATTTTATTAGAATCTATCCCCACACAGAACCTCTATCAGCAACGATGTGATCCTTATTTCAGGTTTACATACATATAATAAATTTAGGAAAATTTATTTCCCAAATTCCATCTTCCCCTCATATTTTCACTCTAATATGATAAAACTGATCAAGTATCAAGTTCATAGTCTAATTCTCTGCCCCCATTCAATGATTAAATGTGTTTACTACAGCATAAGCAATCAACAGATATTGTTTCCCATTGCACTTAATAAAAAAGAGTTAACTCAAAATTACTCAGAAATCAAGAGCAAACTGTTGAAATATAATCTAAATTCTGCTTCCTTTCTGTTTTCTAAAAATCCTGTAATAAACATGTAATTACTTATGCAATACAGAAAGTAGAGAGAAAAGGGAAAGTGTAGGAGAGAAGACAGAAAAAAGAATTTTCTCCCAAGTATGCATTAGTCCATCCAAATCAATGGGTATCACTGCCCTTCAGGGCTAAAGACTAGCGAAAAAAGACTTCTAAGCTAATGATCACTCTGCTTCCAAACCATAAAACCATAAAATTGTATTTTCTTACAAAATCACAAGTGTTTACTCTGTCAAAGGAAAAGAACAAAATGCATACAGAGGAAGAGGCAGGACAGACTTTACACACAAAAAAATTTATTTCCTTATCCAAAAGGATAGGGGGAAATCATGTGAGGGGAATAAACAGTATTTCCTTTCTGTGAACAGGTGAAAGGTTTAATCTATAGACACTTAATATATTCTTGCTTTTTCATATTAGTGTAAATAGTGAAGTTTAAATATTAAGGCATTCAATTATATTCAGATAGCAGAATTAAACACAGAAAATGCCAATTGTAGCAAGCAACTATCAAGCAAGCACACACCCGTGAAACAAAAACACCTTGCTACCAAAGACAGTGTTTTACCTGGAAAGGTCAATCACTGAACATGGGAACGAGGGGGATGTTAAGTATCTTCTCTTCATAACTCTTAATATGAATGGAACATTTATTTCCTAACCACACATTTAAGTCGCTTGTGAATATCAATATATTGAATCATAAGTTAATGTTTATTTACCCCTTATACACAGTATCTAACAAATACTATCTTGGGACAAGAATAATCTTATTCAATCATACCTTTTTCAACTCTTCTTTGGAGAATTTTTCATAAGGATTATGTTCTAGATAGGCAATGTGCTCTGAATTATTGGTACCAAATCCTACAGTTTTTCCTTTTTTATTTCCAGATGGTTCATAAGGGTGATGTAGAAGGTCATAATGAAGCATGGTGATCATTTCTTTTTTGATGAGTTCCTCACTTTTCTGTAAATCTGTTAGAGGTGGTTCCACATTTAAGGGTCTTAGAATAGTTTCATTCACCTAGAATTTTAAAACAAGTACAATTACCAAACATATCACTGCAACATATTAATGTTATTGCTTGTTCAACCATGAATTAAATGGCAGTTTCACATATTCAAAAGAAATTCTTTTTTTTCCCCTTCTAAATTCTTACTGGTACCAATGAAACATTTTTGAAGGCTGGATCTGGAAACTGCTTTACTATGTTGCAGAAAGTAGATGAAATTTTGTTTTATAGCCTTTATGAATGATATAAAAAGCATAAAAAGAAACTTAAACTTCCTAAGCCAGAAATTCTAACACTTACTTCTGATGGTCTTGGCAGATCTTTCTGCACAGCTTTATGCATTCGTTTCATTTCCTTTACACGTTCTGCATCTCGTATGGCCTAAAAAATTATTTTTATGTCCATTATTGCAGATTATACAGTATGTGACACACTTCAGTAAAGTTAAAAACCCCTTATTATGCTCAGTGAAATAAGCCAGGTGGAGAAAGACAAGTACCAAATGATTTCACTCATTTGTGGAGCATAACAACAAAGGAAAACTGAAGGAACAGAACAGCAGCAGACTCACAGACTCCAAGAAGGGACTAGTGGTTACCAAAGGGGAGAGGTTGGGGAAGGTGGGTGGGGAGGGAGAAGGGGATTAAGAGGCATTATGATTAACACACAAAATGTAGGTGGGTCACGGGGAAGTATAGCACAGAGAAGACAAGCAGTGACTCTACAGCATCTTACAATGCTGAAGGGCAGTGACTACAATGGGGTGTGGGGGTGGGACTTGATAATACGGGTGAATGTTGTAACCACAATGTTGATCATGTGAAACCTTCATAAGATTGTATATCAATGCTACCTTAGTGGAAAAAAAAAACCCTTTAGTCTGTAAGAACTTATATGTTCAAGAGCTAAAGCTATGAACCTGTGGAAGTTTGTAAAAAGGCAATATAAGGCAACAGAAATTAATCAGCCTATTCACTCTCTCATTACAATAGAAACTAAGAACTTCCAATGTCTGCTAGGGCATCCACCAAATTTACAGGGCTCCTTCCTTCAGATAATCATTCTTTTCTCATTTCAATCAGAATCCTAACCTAAGAGGGGACTCTTGATTGTTCCTTCTGCAATTCCTACCCTTCTACCCCAAAAGCTACTTATTTTTAATTTAAAAAGCCAGTCAATGAATGTGTTGTTTCCTGTTTCTTAAATTAGGAATAACATGGGGTAACACATTAGAATTTCACACTATTTCTGGGAGTAAATGTAACTCAAAGTAGCTAAGAGAACAAAACACAGAAGAAATCCTACATTCCCCACCAAAAAGCACACACATGTTGTTTCCCTATAAAATGTGATTTTTCACTGATGTTTTTCACCAATCCCATGAAATTAGTCAGTTCTAAAACCATCCTGAAATGGACTGAAGCAAAAAGTCCTGAAAGGGGTCACAAGAGTTCAGTTTTAGTCCAAGATTTTCTAGCCATTCGATATGGGAAAGTTAACTTAACTCACCTGAGTCTGTTTCCTCATTTCTAAAATGAAGCTAATTCTTATTCTATTTACATCACCAAGGTTATGTGCAAATGACAAAGCAATTATCTGTAATATTCTTTATTAGCAGAAGGTGTTACTAACATTATTCTGATGCATTTTAAATTTCCAAATCCATTTTATTAGTTTACACTGACCTAAAACCATTTACCCAACCAAACCAACACATACTTGTTTTTGTTTTTAAGACTGGTCAATAACATCTTTTCTTGGCCAGAGTGAAAAGCAATGTCTAAAACACTACATGTGTATTATAAAGAAGCATAATGAATTTGACAGAGGGTATTTAATTGTTATATATACACATAAAGAATGCCTGTCAAGATACTCTGAGTATATTTTTCATTACATGAGTATATACTGTTAATGATGTAAGTAATTTAGGGTGATTCTTTTAAATACTGAAAAAACTTTTAAGTAGCCTTGAGACATTAGCCATTCTTCATTTTTTCAGCCTACTTACACATTCAGCAAAGCTCACACTTCCTTCTAGCACAGTTACCCACCTGCTTCCGTGCATCCACATCAGCAGCATCTTCAATGTAAGTATCATCTATTTCACGGTCTTCTAGCTCCTTCTCAGCATTTTCTGGTAGAACAATTTCAAAGTCATTCTTAGGAGCAGGAAGGCCCAACAACCCTAAACGGAGGTGCTCACGAGATTCTCTTTCCTGTAGAAAAGAATTGGTCCTTTTCAATTCAGACATTAAGTATTCAACCAATAATTTATGAGTTTCTAAAAAGTAATTAGCCTAATTTTAATTCTAGAAAAATGGTCCCTAACTTCAGAGCTGAGACAAGTTTTTTTGTTTAATTTATATCTCCATTTCTTCCCTATACTGAGACCATGTGATTAATGAAAGTACTCTGGAATATTCTAATAGAAAGTTCGGGAATTACTTCTGTAGGGGCAGGAAAAAGTCCTTTAGGATTTCTATTTAAGGAAAACATTTCTGACCCTGAAATTTAACAGCAAAAGAAAAGAACAAACTCAAAAGTCAACTTGTCCTGAGACTAATAAAACTTAATCTGAAAAGAAGCCTGAATTTGTGTGTGTGTGTTTATTTTTAATGGAAATAGTAGGTCATACGCAGTCCAAGGAAGACAGTCCATAGTTCCCAAAGGAAACTGCCTGGTAACACAGTTTTCCCCAGTACATCCTCAGCTCACCTTTCCAGTCTCATTCCCCATTTCTCCAATGACACGCATGCTAGGTGTGAGGATCAGATGAGTTGCTACATCCGCAACATGCTCCATGCTTACTCATTTTGTGGCCTCCATCTGGGACAGCCCCCCTTCCTTCTGAACATACATCCTTAATGAAGACCTTCCTAGTATCCACCCAGCGAAGATGATTCTTTCTTTCTTTCTTTGGCCATGTTGGTTTTACTCAAAGAGCTTATTCTGTTCTTATATTATGATTATTTTTGGACTTGGCTTAGTACTGACAATCTCTCCAGAGTATAAACTTATTTAAGACAAAGGATATCTTTCCTCAACTTTAGATTCCCTGAAGTATACAGTATCCATGCTTGGCACATATTTTTCATGCATCTAGCTCTTATGCAGCCACTGTTGGCATTAGCTGATATCAATTTGGACATTAAAAAAACTTCTAAACTAGCCAAATCTATATGTGAAGTTAGAATTTGTAAACTGAAAACAGGCCAACATCACTGGAACTCATTTAAAAAAAATCTTGCTTTGACTTTCTATGGCATCAGATAATAAGACCCAATAGTGACAAAATAAAAGCAGTAACTGTAACTTTAATAATTTGCTTTCTGTATCACCTTGCAAAACATACAAAAGAAAATTTCACTAAGATCAGCAATAAACATCAAACTAACTTGGCTTTGAGATTGAGACTGTCTTTCTAAATGTATAGAGCAAACATAGGAATCAAGACTCAAAATCTAATTTATGAGGCATTTGAAATACAAAAATTTTACAGAAATAGAAAAAGAATCAAATATCATTCAAGAAACTAGTAACTAGTAAATGATACAAATTAAAAGCATAAGAGATACAAGAAGCATAATCCATATTTATAAACACATTAAGATTTTTAAGAAAAAGTAGACTTAAAAACAAAAGGTTCCCCTTCTCAAGTCCTACAAATCTCATTTTACTTTTCTGGCATCCATAGACATACAGATTCATTCTTAAGATATATATAATATGCACTGACAAAGGGAAGAAATTTTAATTTGGCAACCATGAGACAGAAAAGTTTTTTTTTTTTTAAGAGTATTGAAAGATTTCCTTAGAAAACTAAAAACAGAACTACCATTTGACCGTGGAATTCCACGCCTAGGAATTTACCCTAAGAATGTAAGATCCCAGTTTCAAAAAGACATATGCACCCCTGTGTTTATCGCAGCACTATTTACAATAGCTAAGAAATGGAAGCAACCTAAGTGTCCACAACATAGATGAGTGGATAAAAAAGATGTGGTGCATACATACAATGGAATATTATCCAGCCATAAGAAGAAAACAAATCCTACCATTTGCAACATGGATGGAGTTAGAGGGTATTATGCTCAGTGAAATAAGCCAGGCGGAAAAAGACAAGTACCAAATGATTTCACTCATTTGTAGAGTATAACAACAAAGCAAAACTGAAGGAACAAAACAGCGGCAGACTCACACACTCCAAGAGGGACTAGTGGTTACCAAAGGGGAGGGATAGAGGAGGGGTGGTGGAGGGTGGGTGGGGAGGGAGAAGGGAATTGAGGGGGATTATGATTGGCACACATGGTGTCGGGGGGTCATGGGGAAGACAAGTAGTGACTCTGTAACATCTTACTACACTGATAGACAGTAACTACAATGAGGTGTGGAGGGGACCTGATAATATGGGTAAATGTAGTAACCACATTGTTGCTCAAGTGAAACCTTCATAAGAGTGTATATCAATACCTTAATTTTTTTTTAAGTAATAAAAATAAATAAATTAACCCTATAAAATAAAAAAATCAAAAAGAGTATTGAAAGAGAATAGACATGTACCATCTGCTTCACATAAGAGGGATCACTATAGTCTGCCAGTCCATCCTCAGGATTAATGTTTAACTTGTCTCGAAGAGGAGTTCTACCAGGGGTGGAGTTAACAACTGGTTTGGGAGTTGTCCCACTCCGGGGAGTCAGCCCTTCAGATCCATGGGAAGGAGTCCTAGAAAGACAGGAATTCCAATTAATAAAGGTGTTCATTTTATTTGAATTGTATTTTCAAATGTTTTTCACATAAATAATTTTACAAGGAAAGAAGAAAAAATAAAGATTCCAGAAATTCTGTCTCCCTACCTGGTTTTAAGTTAGATCTCTAGGTTAAAATAAAGGTTTAGTTCACTAGCTTAGTATTTACACACAGTATTTTTATTTTAATGGATTCCAATAAAGTTGTTACATTGGACATTTTCTTGCCTCCCTAAACCAGGTCCACCAAACATGATTTCAACCTTTTCTTGATGCATTAGTGTGGCTAAGAACATACACTGGGCAGAGAGGTCGGCTACCACATGAAGAGACCCCAGAAAACTCTTTTTTGGGGTTCAGTGTCTTTCTCTTATTATTGTTCTCCTCCCTCCCTATAGCTGTCAGTTATCAAATCATTATCATAAGTGTACATACCTAAGTAATTCCTCCCTTTACTTTCAATTTGGAAATCAAACACCAGATTTTTAGATCTAAATATGAATGGTCCTGAGTGAGGGCCAAGAGATTCTCCTAGGAAAAAAGTCCACAGACTTTGCAACTTATATTTTAATTATTCAAAACCCCCTTTTTTTATTGCTTACTTCCTGTATCTTGGCTGTATTCCAGACAGGTGGTGCTGCCAGACAGCTGTTCCCAGAGGTGAGGTGAGGTGCTATCATGTAAGACATGGTCCCTGCCCACAAGGAGCTTACAGTCTAGTTGAAAGACAAGACATACACAGGAAAAGAAGGATTAGGCTCTCATAAGCCTTGCAGAAGTGTAAATGTTACATAAGGATCTAGGCGCTAATACTTCTTGATCCTGCTGTCATGTACAGCCATTAACAGTCTAAGATGTTTCCTATATTAAACAACCAGTAAGGAGACATAATCTAACATTTAATAAATATTAAAAGTAAATCCCAAATATTTCCAAACCTAATAAGCTCAAATTCCCTTTAAATGTGACTTGCTTCTATAACATTTATATCTTAAAAATTCTGCTTAACATCTCACTACGCTGATGGACAGTGACTGTAATGGGGTTGGTGGGGGGGACCTGATGAAGGGGTAGTTTAATAACCGTAATATTGCACATGTAATTGTAGATTAATGATAATAAAATAAATTCTATAAAAAAAATTCTGCTTAAAAAATAAACAGTAGCTTAAAACAAAAAAGAATTGTAAACAACACTGAATTCTAAGTGAACGATTTACAAAAGGAAGTGTTTAGCAGTGAAACCCGCCAAACTTACTTTGCAAGGCATTAAAAAACAAGATGGATTAATGGATGGATATATGATAAATATAGTAAAACATTACCAACTGTAAAATCTAGGAGGTGGGTATATGGGTATTTGCTCTACCATTTTTTCAACCTTTCAGTGTTAGAAATTTTCATAATAAAATGCTGGGGAAAAGCAATAGTAATTCATGCATTAAAAGGATTACAATTTTCCTAAAATTCACCAAATGGTTATTAACAATAGATTGATTTGCTCTTTTAAATCAGATAAAAATTATTCATAAATAAGGTGACAGCATCAGAAACTCTGAAAAAAGAAGTAAATTCCATATTGCATTTAACTATTTTCCGAATACTATTATATTATTTAATACTACGAGTGAGGAGAAATCAAAAAGGAAACTTAAATACTTATTTCCATTCTCTTAACAATTATAAGGCAATCATGTTATCCAAGTCCTTGGATTCAAGTTTTTCTAAAGAAGGAAACATTTGTTTACTTATGATAATACCTGAATGGGGTAGAAAGAACTGTGTTTGGAGTTTGTACAACCTGCCGCTGCGGAGTCACACCTGAGAAGTCGCTCTCGTGCAAAGGGGTATTAAGTCCACCTTTTAATGGGGTGTCCACATTGGTGAGGGCCATGAGGTTCTGGGCTTCCTGATTAACAAGAAGGTAAAGAAGCATACTTTAACAGTTTAAAGAGGCTAACAGAACCCTATCTTCTGGTCCCACTACATATATCTCTAAGCAGACAGAATTCTTGAACATTTTCTTAATGAAAACCAAGAGAGGAAATTAATACTGAGCCATGGCAGAATTCAACACTTCCATTCCTATTGTCAACCTAACATAATAGGTCAGAAGTTTTGGAATAACTTTTTTATATGTCAAGAAATGCTTTTGTGGTCTCACATGTGCAATTACCATTACCCAGAAGTTTCTCCTATTACCTGTGCCAAACTCTTTACAATCATAAAGAACCAAGAATGCAAATTTCCCAATGTGAGCTCAGGCTAAATGTCACACACCTCGGTCTTAGTCTGGCTTTATCACTAATTCTTTATCCAGTCTTCATTAGCCTCTCTGAGTCTCAGTTTCTTTTACTGGGAAATTAAGATACTACTAACTATCCTACCCACTTCATAAGACAACTCCTAAGGGCAAGTTCCTTTCTAAAGTTCTGCTTGGCCTCTTTAAGCAGGACTGACTGGGCTCTCTGTAGTCACCCTGTTATAACCCTGCACTCATTACTATCACTGCACCCACAAGTCTCTTAATCCCCAACTTGGGGCCTGTGGCAGAATGTATTTTCCAAAGACAGTCACATCCGAATCTCCCATCTCACATGCTCTTCTTACAATCCAACCTTGCTGCTCCTCCATCAAGAGGTGGGGACTGAATCTAGGTGGGCTTGTGGCTTGCCTATAACTAACAATACAGCAAAAATGAGGCTGCTTGGCCTCCAAGGCAAAGTTAGAAAAAACAGTTTCCCACCCACACTCACTAAAACACTCACATTGAGGCCTTGAGACACCATGGGAGAAGTTCAAATGCTTTAAGGCCATGATGCTGTGAGAAAGCTACATGAAGAGGCCACAATACAGATTCACCCCACATTCCCAGATGAGGACCGAACCCACAGCTAACATTAATCACCAGATGTGGAAAGATGGTTCCAGCCCCTACCCATAAAGTCACCCCAAAATGTTGAGTCCTCCTAGCTGAGACCCTACACATCATGGAGCACAGACAAGTCATTCCTTCTACATCATGTCCAAATTCCTGGTCAACAGAAACCATGAGCACAGTAGAATGTTTTAAGCCACTAAGTCTAGGGGTAAAATGAAGAAACCAGAGCAAGACTTATTCTATTATTCTGTATGTGTTTATTCAGGGAAAGTACTTTGAATTTCAGATTATCATAGTCATGGATGTGTTTTTTGCTATTCTAAATACAAAACAGTTTTCCCCAACTAGGCTCCCAAAAGACTGGCCATGGCCAGCTTTGTACCTCCAGTCAGGAGATTAGAAGCAACTTCTCTAGGGAATCTGACTAACCAGAAGAGATCTAGAAATAGTGACATCAAGAGCTCCCTAATGAAACACCACAGCCAGTCTAGCCTACAGGGAAGCCTTGAGGCAAGGTGCCCTCCACACACCCAGGGAGCTTCTAGTCAGCTTTTAATTGCCCCACCCTTACTCCCTAGCCACAAGCAGTGAGCCAAAGATCAAAAGACATTTGATGAAACATCCAATATGAAAAAATAGAGAACAAAAGAAACTTCGACTATGTAGGGAAAACTTCAAAAAATAATCATTAATAACCTCAGAAAAATAAGAGAAGATAGTCATTAAATAAGAATGAGATGCTAAAAAAGCTGAACATATCTCAAAAAGAGCTCTTAGAAATTAAAAATCTAATAGAAATTTAAAAACCAAATCAAGATAAAATTTAGAAAATCTCCTATCAATTAATCAAAAAGGCAATTAAGACAGAAAACCAGAGAGGAATAAATAAGAAAATCGGAGGTTCATAATGAAAACAGATCACTGAAAGGGGGGAAAAGTTTTCAAAATAATTTCCCAGAATTGAAGGGCATGAGATTCCAGAATGAAAAGATCTACCAAGTACCTAGTACAATGGCTGAAAGCAGACCCACACCAAGATACAAGCATGTAAGAAGGAGAAGACTGTAGAAGATTCCAAAGAAAGGAAAAATTAGGTTTCCTATTAATAACCTGAATGGCACAGGAAGTCTCAATAGCAACAATGGAAGCCAGAAGACAGTGGGGCACTGCCTTCAAAACTGTGAACAAAAACCATTTCGATCTGGAATTTTATACCCAGTTATAGTATCAATCAAATAAGAGGACAGAATAGTAACTTACAGATATGCAAGATCTTAAAAATTCCATGTCTCATGCACCCTTCCTCAGAAAGCTACTTAAGGATATGCTTCACTAACAATGGAATAAACAAAAAACGCCAAGGTCATCATGAGAGCCAGGAAAAAGGAGAACTTTCTAGGAACTTTCCAGGGAACTTTCTAGGGTGACATTCAAGGAAAATCAAAAGAACAAGCTGCAAACAAGATCTAGAGAACAATCAGTCCAGACTAAGAACACTCAGTTCTGGGGAAGATTTCTTCAAAAAGAAAAGAACACCTAAAATTTGACCTAATTACAGATTTCAGTTCTAATGTCTAGAATTGAATTCATGCTAAGTAATCAGGAAATTTAGCAAGTGAATAAAACAAGTATTAACTCAAAGGAAAACAAAATACTATGCAGTAAAGTAATTACAGAGTACACTGTGGCTCAGCAACAAACACAGCTTTCATAGTCATAAAGTAACCATGAATATGGAGCTTTCACAGTCATAAAGTAACCATGAATATGGAGCTAACCAAAATTATATTATAACCATAATGGAAGATAGAGGAATGGAACAGAGTGTTGTATGCATGGTAGAGGTAGAAGGTGTGAGACCACAAAATGTTCAAATTCTAGGTGGAAAATGCCTAAAACTGAAAACAAAATCAACAAGTGAAAATGTCCTAGCAATTAAGACGGTAAAAACAAAGAGTTGTGGTTGTTATCTCTAGAGATAAAGCAATGAGGGGCATGATGGTTTTTCTAACTAACCCCTACAGGAATACTTGACTCCTGCATCAAGACCTTAGAATTATATTTCTATTAGAAATGAGGAAATGAGATATAAGGGTGCTAACATCTCTACAGTGTTTTGTTAGGTTTGGCTATTCTCTGGCACACACACATCCTAAGAATACACAGAGATGTAAACTCCCTGTGTTAAGGAGAAAGAGAAACAGGGCTGATGGCAGTCAATGCCAAGCTAAGTACAGAAATGCAAGGAAGTTTTAGTGTCTATGTGTGTCTGATTTTTTTCCAAGATGCTAGGCAATGTGAAATTTTAAAATGCAGTGCTTTATTGACAGGTACTAAAGACTAATGAAGGAAGGTGGTTTGGCTCCAAAAAGAAAAACCTATAAATTAATAAATGTAGAAATGAAACCACCTAATTACTAATCTGCTAACTTAGCTTCCCTACTACAGAAATCTCTAATATCTATGCATTCAAACTGTTTACCCTAAAAGAAACAAAATCAGTGTTTCCCTTTATAATATTTTTAAGGACAATAAAGTGGAAGGCTCACCCTCCTATATGACAGCTTACCTGCAGAATTCTGTCCTGGGAAGCTGGCGTTCGTGGTGTTCTAAGAGCGACACTGTTGTTGGTGACATTGTACTCAGACAAAAGAGTACTGGAAGCAGAGTTTGTTATGCCAGATTCCTCAGCAGTCTGACGGGCAATTTCACTTGCTTGGCCTACTTTTACAACTTCCTGGAGTTCTGCGTCTGAAATCTAAAAAGTTACAGTTATCACAGTAGCAGTATTTTCACCAGAGAACAACACAGCTTGAAACTTCCATAATCCAGAAAGATGAAATGCTGAAGCTGTGTTATGACTACACAGGGGCTCACTATAGTACTCTCTTTACATTTTGTGGGTCTACAAATCTCCATAAAGGTTTTAAAAAATCTTCCCTGTATAATGTGGGGAGAAGACTCAACATATGATATAGAAACAAGCTGCAAAGTCTTATATTTCCATAGTGAAATTCTTTCACACCAACCACATATTAATAAACCAAGAACATAAAATAATAACGTTTGTACAACTATTATCAACGGGCATGAAGGAGAAGCCTGAAAACCAGTTAAAATACCACAGAGACCACTGAGCCACAGATCCCTATGAAAATCAGTTATCTTAGTAATTTTCCAACATAAATATCCTAAGGAGAACTAAGATAACAAATTACAGGAAAAATTTCAATTTAAGAAATATTAACAACTGGAAATAGCAGCACCTGACAAAAATATTTTGTTTATGCCCAAGAATTTTGTGTTGATGCAGCAAGTGATGCAACATTTGGGGAAAGGAGCATTTCTGGCCTAAGTCCACCCCTCTGCTCCATTAAACTGTCTAATTCTACAGAGCCATACCACTCAAAATAAAACAAGAACTTATTCAAAATTCCCATGTTTCAGAACAACTATAATTAAGTCAAAGGAACAGAGCCTGTGATAAGCTGAATAAAGGAATATTTGTCTTCTCCTTAACTCCCTTATTGATTTTCACAGCTTTTACCTCAAAAAGATAAGAATGACCCAACAAAACATTCCCCAGAAGGAAGCAGCCTGAAGTCCACAAAGCCAAACATTTTTATGTTGGTCAGCTACAAAAAAGAGGCCTGGAGCCCTAACCTGCTGACAATTACTTACTAGACCATCACTTGTGCAGTTTAAGGCCTGATAATAATAATTTATACAAAGAAGCTGTTTATCATACCATATCACGATGATTCATATTTATGTGTGGTTCAGATATTACACTGAATTTTTGAAGGGCACCCAGCAACTAGCAGAAGCCTGGCACAAGGTCCCTCAGGCATTTGCTGAATTAATGATAAGTCTGTGAGTTAACAATGAAAAAACTGCTTTTATTAGATTACCTGAGGGGCAGGAAGTACTAGTTTGCTTCTCTTCTTAGTAAATTCAGAAACACCACTAGTTTGAAGAATAGCTGATGGTAAATCAGATTCTTTTTTCCTTTTCAAATGCTGCTTGTCTTTTTTTCTATCTCTTCCTTCTTTTTCACTGTCATGGATGAAAGTACAGAGTAGATTTTTTTAAAGTTACATATAGGCAATTACATTAAAAGCCATACAAATATTCATATACTTTGAATAAAAAATTTCCATTCCTAAGAAAATTACTAATAAAAATACAAAAACCATATACAGTAAGTTGTTCCCTACACCATTACCTACACACTATATTCATCAGGAATGCAGACTTAGAAAAGCAACAGAATTAACAGGATATACTAAGTATTAAATATTAAAACTATGTAACTATAAAAACTGATGATAAGCACAATGTTACATAATGTCTAAGGAAAACAAACTATTCCTATATCATGATTATATTCATAAAAAAATGTGTGTACACATAGGAAAATGATGAGACAAGTACACAAAAAGGCAAACAAATGTAACAAATGTATAAAGTGGAAAATTAAAACATTGTGAATTTTTAAATTTCCCTTTAAAACTGTTCAATTGTTATGACTGTTTTTAATTCACAAGTTTTTTTTTAAAAGGATACTTAAGTCCTCACAAATGACACTAAAAAAGTTGCTAAGAAGCTTAAAGCCAGGCTCAAGGCCGTCAAGTTTCAGGTATGTCTCTTCCCCCATCCAACTGATTCCTTCCAAATGATTAATTTTCCTCTAGAATCTTTATTTGCAGAGGCTACCTAAAACGAAGTTCTAATTTGACAAATAAATACAATGACGTACATCCAAGAAAATCCTGTTTCATAGTGGTTGACATGATTGTTTAGTAACAATACATGTCAACAGAGATGAAAGGTCTGTCAGGGAGTAGAAATCTACATATCTTTGAAAATCATAAAAGGTTCTCACAATATGCAGATACAAGAATTAAAGAAACTCGAAAAATCCCTAGAAATAGGCAAAATCCTCTAAGACATTTTATAAACTTACCTACCTATTCCCATTAAGTGAAAAGATTAAGAATACATAATTTTTTTCTTCTTCTTTCATTTTAAGAAAATCAATATAAAATTTTCACTAGAAAAGACAAAAAGAACCAGACCAGATTTTGACAGATTCCTTCAGGACTTTAATCTGTTCACAAATATCATAAATGTTAAGATTGTGATTCAGTGAGTAGACAGTTCACTAAGAGCCAAGTGTTGACATTTCAAGAGACACAAACAGCATTCTGTGATAATAATGCTGACAGCCACCGTCACTGGCTTTCTCAGAAAGGTGAATTCAGTAAATAATTAGAAGTGTTATGTAGGCCACATTATGCTAAGTAATAAAAATCTGGCCCTAACTTAGCCATCCATAAAATTCCTACCCTATTTTTCCATTTTCAAAATCACAAAGGCAACTTACGATCTTAGCTCCCCATCAAGATCCTGTTGTCTTAATTTTCTGAAATCTGCATCAAGAGCCTGGTAGTTCTCCTCAGAAGTATCATAGAAACCAAGAGCAGGCTTTTTTTCAAATGGAATTTCAGCATTATAATCGACTCCTCTCTTCTTTTTTCTTTTCTTCTGAATTTCTATACCAGCTGCTCGAAGTTCTCTCCTCTTTTGGAGTGCAGCAAGACGCCTGAAGAACAAGAAGGCAAGATCACCTTGAAAATCATACAGCATGGGAACAGCTGGATCATCCAACAGTTAAGAAAACTATCTGGTTATTTAGGGAGGAAATACTTATTTAAACCCTCACCTTATACTATTCACCAAAAATAACTCCTGTTTTGATTTAAAGATACACACACAAGAAAAAGAAAAACCAGAAGGAACTGCAGGCATACCTTGCTTTGCAGCACTTTGCTTTACTGTGCTTCACAAATACTGCATTTTTTACAAACTGAAGGTTTATAGCAACCCTACCTTGGGAAGGTCTACCGGCGCAATTTTTCCAACAGCATTTGCTTACTTTGTGACACATTTTGGTAATTCTTGCAATATTTTGAACTTTTTCATTATTACTATGATTGTTGTGGTGCTCTGTAGTCGTGATCTTTCATGTTACTACAGTCATTGTTCGGGGACATCCTGAACCACATCCATGTAAGATGGCAAACTCAATCGACAAATACTGTTTGTGTTCTTACTGCTCCACCAACAGGCTGTCCCCCATCTCTCTCTCTCTCTCCTTGGGCCTCCCTATTCCAAGACACAGTACAGAAATTAGACCAATTAATAACCCTACAATGTCCACTGCAAGTGTTCAAGTGAAAAGAAGGGTTGCACATCTCTCACTTTAAATCAAATGCTAGGAATGATTAAGGTCAGTGAGGAAGGTACGTCAAAAGCCAAGACAGGCAGAAAGGTAGGCCCTCTTGCGCCAAACAGCCAATGTTGTGAATGCAAAGGAAAAGTTCTGGAAGGAAAAGAAAAGTGCTATGCAAGTATACACACAAATGGTGTAAGCAAGCAAAAAGCCTTATTACTGAGAAAGTTTCCATGGTCTGGATGGAAGATCAAACTAGTCAAACACTCCCTTAAGCCAAAAACTAATCCAGAGCAAGGCCCCGACTCTCTTCAATTCTATGAAGACTGAGAGAGGTGAGGAAGCTGCAAAAGAAAAGTTTGAAGTTAACAGAGTTTGGTTCATGAGGTTTTAAGGAAAGAAACCATCTTCATAACAAAAAACGTGCCAGGGGAAGCAGCCAGTGATGATGCAGAAGCTGCAGCATGTTCTCCAAAAGATCTAGCTGAGATCATTAATGAAAGGGGCTGCACTAAACAACAGATTTTAAATGGAGATGAAACAGGATTCTATTGGAAGAAAATGCCATCAAGGACTATCATAGCTAGAGAAAAGTCAATTCCTGCCTTCAAAGGACAGGCTGACTCTCTTGTTGGGGGCTAATGCAGCTGGTGACCTTAAGGTGAAGCCAATGCTCATTTACAAGTCTGAAACCCTAGGGCTCTTAAGAATTATGCTAAATCTACTCGCTATAAATAAAACAACAAAGCCTGGATGACAGCACATCTGTTTACAACATGGTTACTAACCATTTTAAGCCCACTGTTGAGATCTATTGCTCAGAAAAAATATTCCTTTAAAAATATTACTGCTCATGGACAATGCACCAAGCCACCCAAGAGCTCTGATGGAGATGTACAATGAGACTGATGTGTATTTTTTTGTTTTTTGTTTTTATTAAGGTATTATTGATATATATTCTTATGAAGGTTTCACATGAAAAAAAAATGTGGTTACTACATTTACCCATATTATCAAGTCCCCACCCATACCCAATGCAGTCACTGTCCTTGGGTGTAGTAAGATGCCACAGATTCACTATTTGCCTTCTCTGTGCTACAATGTTTTCCCCGTGATCCCCCACACCATGTGTACTAAACATAATACCCCTCAATCCCCTTCTCCCACCCTCCCACTTTGGTAGCCACTAGTTCCTTCTTGGAGTCCCTGAGTCTGCTGCTATTTTGTTCCTTCAGTTTTGCTTTGTTGTTATACTCCACAAATGAGGGAAATCATTTAGCACTTGTCTTTCACCGCCTGACTTATTTCACTGAGCATAATATCCTCCAGCTCCACCCATGTTGTTGCAAATGGTAGGATTTGTTTCTTTCTTATGGCTGAATAGTATTCCATTGTGTATATGTACCACCTCTTCTTTATCCATTCATCTACTGATGGACACTTAGGTTGCTTCCATATCTTGGCTATTGTAAAAAGTGCTGCAATAAACATAGGGGTGCATATGTTTTTCCGAATCTGAGAAGTTGTATTCTTCGGGTAAATTCCAAGGAGTGGGATGCCCAGGTCAAACGGTATTTCTATTTTTAGTTTTTTGAGAAACCTCCATACTGCTTTCCACAATGGTTGAACTATCTTACATTCCTACCAGCAGTGTAGGAGGGTACCCCTTTCTCCGCATCTGTACCAGCAGTTGTTGTTCTTAGTCTTTTGGATGCTGGCCATCCTTACTGGTGTGAGGTGATATCTCATTATGGTTTTAATTTGCATTTCCCTGACAATTAGTGATGTGGAGCATCTTTTCATGTGTCTGTTGGCCACCTGAATTTCTTCCTTGGAGAACTGTCTCTTCATATCCTCTGCCCATTTTTTTTTAATCTTTTTTATTTTGCTTTGATTAATATTCAATTACATGGGCAACATTATGGTTACTAGACTCCCTCTATTATCAAGTCCCCACCACATACCCCATTGCAGTCACTGTCCATCAGCGTAGTAGGATATTACAGAATCACTACTTGTCTTCTCTGTGTCCTCTGCCCATTTTTTAATTGGGTTATTTGCTTTTTGGGTGTTGAGGCATGTAAGTTCTTTATATATTTTGGAGGTTAACCCCTTGTCGGATATGTCATTTACAAATATATTCTCCCATACTGTAGGATGCCTTTTTGTTCTGTTGATGGTGTCCTTTGCCGTACAGAAACTTTTTAGTTTGATGTAGTCCCATGAGTTCATTTTTGCTTTTGTTTCTCTTGCTTGAGGAGATGCGTTCAAGAAGTTGCTCATGCTTATAATTCAGGAGATTTTTGCCTATGTTGTCTTCTAAGAGTTTTATGGTGTCATGACTTACATTCAGGTCCTTGATCCATTTTGAGTTTACTTTTGTGTATGGGGTTAAACAATAATCCAGTTCCATTCTCTTGCATGTAGCTGTCCAGCTTTGCCAACACCAGCTGTTGAAGAGGCTGTCATTTCCCCATTGTATTTCCATGGCTCCTTTATCATATATTAATTGACCATGTATGGTTGGGTTTATATCAGGGCTCTCTAGTCTGTTCCACTGGTCTATGGGTCTGTTCTTGTGCCAGTACCAAATTGTCTTGATTCCTGTGGCTTTGTAGTAGAGCTTGAAGTTGGGGAGCATGATCCCCCCAGCTTTATTCTTCCTTCTCAGGATTGCTTTGGCTATTCAGGGTCTTTGTGGTTCCATATGAATTTTAGAACGATTTTCTCTAGTTTGTTGAAGAATGCTGTTGGTATTTTGATAGGGATTGTATTGAATCTGTAGATTGCTTTGGGCAGGATGGACATTTTGACAATATTAATTCTTCCAATCCATGAGCACGGGATGTGTTTTCATTTATTGGTATCTTCTTTTAATTTCTCTCATGAGTGTCTTGTAGTTTTACAGCTCTTTCACCTCCTTGGTTAGGTTTATTCCTAGGTATTTTATTCTTTTGATGCAACTGTGAATGGAATTGTTTTCCTGATTTCTCTCTCTGTTAGGTCATTGTTAGTGCATAGGAATGCCACAGATTTCTGAGAGACTGATGTTTTTTTCATACCTGCTAACAAAACATCCTTTCTGCAGCCCATGAATCAAGGAATTACTTCAATTGTCAAGCCTTATTATTGAAGAAAATACATTTCGTAAGGCTGAAGCTGCTACAGGCAGTGATTCTTCTAATGGATCTTGGCAAAGTCTAACTTGAAAACTTTCTAGAAAGGATTCACCATTCCAGAAGCCATTAAAAGCATTCATGATTCATAGGAAGACACCAAAATATCAATATTCACAGTCTAGAGAAGTGGATTACAACGCTCATGGATGACTTTGAGGGGTTCAAGACTCCAGTGGAGGAAGAAACTACAGATGTAGTAGAAAGAGCAAGAGAACTAGAATGATAAGTGAAGCCAGGAGTGGGTGAGTGGGGAAGAGGAGGGAGATAAAAGGGGCACAAAAATTCTCAGTATTAGTTGGTCACAGAGATGGGAGTACAGCATGGAGAATACAGCCAGTGATTCTGTAACATCTTCCTATGCTGACAGATATGAACGAGTGGGGGTGAGGATTTAATAAGGTGGGTAACTGTTGAACCACTCTGCTGTATATCTGAAACCAATATAAGATTGTTTATCAGGGATTGGGATTAAAGATGGCGGCGTGAGAGGTGAGACACAGGCTTCCTCCTAAAACCGCATATAATACGAAAATATAATTAATACAACTAATCCTGAAAAAGCAACAGGAAAGAGGACTACGCCAGACTGCATACATCTGGAGAAAAGAGCAGACCTCACAGAACAGGGTAACATATCAAAGTTGTGGCCCAATGAGACCCAAGCCCTTCCCCCACCCCAGCTCACTAGCGGGAGGAAGTGAAACGGAGAAGGGAAGGATTGGAGGCCTGGGACTGCTGAATACCTAACTCCGGAGGTCTGCTCTGGGAGCACAAACCTACATTTCATGGTGCCTTCATGGTACTCTCGTAATTATGGGGTTGGAAAGCTAACACAGGCAGAACTCCTGGAGAGACTGAGATTCCAGCCACTTGTGGAAAGCAGGGATCCATATCCGGCTGCTCTGAGACAAAAGAAAGGCGGGCAGTATGAGAGACTTAATAACAAGGAAGCCCTTAGCAAGAGGGCTGCTAAAGGGGCAAGGATTAGGAGAGAGGACAGGTAGACAAAATTGTCCAGGTGCACTCTGCCCTGCAGGTTGGGAGCTTTGCCATATAGACTCTCATATTTCAGGAGAAAAAAGAAATCTTCCTCCTTAGATGATCTTCAGGTGCTCCAGCTCCCTGGCTGGCTACACAACTCCAAGGACTCCCTCCGTGATACGCAGCCTACTGCGCCTTTCTCCTGGCCAGCCCCACCTGGCTTGCAAACCAGCAAACCCTACCCTGGCGTTAGGCCAACCAGAGGGAAGATCTGTCTACAGCAACTACAAACACAAAGCACAGGGGCCTATACCTGCATGCTCAGTCCACTGATTCAGGCAGTGGAGACAGGCATAGCAGCCGGGAAGCAGGAAACAGCTCTTTCCTCCCCCTAGGTATTGACCACTCCCCTGCAACCCCCAACATTGCTTCAGAGACTCAGCAGCTCCAGGGAGTAGACCTTCTGGGCACTAGAGGGCGCCATATACAAATATGAAACGCCAAAGGAACCTGGTTCAGAGTAAAATTATTAATACAACTCCTGAGAAAGATTTAAATGACATCGACCTCATGAATCTTTCTGAAAGGGAGTTCAAAATAAAACTCATTAACATGCTCATGGAGGTACGGAAATATATTCAAGAACTCAGGAATGAATTCCAGTCAGAGATCCAATCGTTGAAGAGCACAATGGAATGTATTAAAAGCAGACTGGATATGGTGGAGGACTCGATAAATGAAATAGAAACTAGAGAAGAGGAATACAAAGAAGCTGAGGTAGAGAGAGAAAAAAGGATCTCTAAGAATGAAAGAATATTGAGAGAACTGTGTGACCAATCCAAACGGAACAATATTCACATTATAGGGGTACCAGAAGAAGAAGAGAAAGAAAAAGGGATAGAAAGTGTTTCTGAGGAGGTAATTGCTGAAAACTTCCCCACTCTGGGGAAGGACATAGTCTCTCAGGCCATGGAGGTGCACTGATCTCCTAACACAAGGGACCCAAGGAAGACAATACCAAAACATACAGTAATTAAAATGGCAAAGATCAAGGATAAGGACAGACTATTAAAAGTAGCCAGAGAGAGAAATAAGATCACATACAAAGGAAAGCCCATCAGGCTGTCATCAGACTTCTCAGCAGAAAACTTACAGGCCAGAAGGGAGTGGTATGATGTGTTTAATGCAATGAAGCAGAAGGGCCTTGAACCAAGAATACTTTATCGAGCAAGATTATCATTTAAATTTGAAGAAGGGATTAAAAAATTTACAGATAAGCAAAAGCTGAGAGAATTTACCTCCCACAAATCATCTCTACAGTGTATTTTGCAGGGACTCCTATAGATGGAAGTGTTCCTAAGGTTTAATAGCTGTCACCAGAGGTAATAAAACCATAGTAAAGAAAGTAGAACAGCTAATTACTAAGCAAATGCAAAATTAAATTAACTATCCCCAAAGTCAATCAAGGGACAAAGAGTACAGAATATGATACCTAATATATAAAGAATGGAGGAGGAAGGAAAAAAAAAGAACCTTTAGATTGTGTTTGTAATAGCATATTAAGTGAGTTAATTTAGACTCTTAGATGGTAAGGAAGTTAACCTTGAACCTTTGGTAACCACGAATCTAAAGCCTGCAATGCCAATAAGTACATACCCATCAATAATCACCCTAAATGTAAATGGACTGAATGCACCAATCAGAAGACACAGAGTCACTGAATGGATAAAAAACAAGACCCATCTATATGCTGCCTACAAGAGACTCACTTTAAAGCCAAAGGCATACACAGACTACAAGTAAAAGGATGGAAAACGATATTTCATGCAACCAATAGGGAGAAAAAAGCAGGAGTTGCAGTACCTGTATCAAACAAAATAGACTTCAAAACAAAGAAAGCCACAAGAAACAAAGAAGGACATTACATAATGATAAAAGGGTCAATCCAACAAGAAGATAAAACCATTATAAATATCTATGCGCCCAACACAAGAGCACCTACATATGTGAAACAAATACTAACAGAATTAAAAGGAGAAATAGAATGCAATGCATTCATTCTAGGAGACTTCAGCACTCCATTCACTCCAAAGGACATATCAACCAGACAGAAAATAAGTAAGGGCACAGAGGCACTGAACAACACACTAGAACAGATGGACCTAACAGACATCTATAGAACTCTACACCCAAAAGCAGCAGGATACACATTCTTCTCAAGTGCACATGGAACATTTTCAAGAACAGATCATATACTAGACCACAAAAAGAGCCTCGGCAAGTTCAAAAAGAGTGAAATTGTACCAACCAGTTTCTCAGACCACAATGGTATGAAACTAGAAATAAATTACACAAAGAAAATGAAAAATCCCACAAACACATGGAGGCTTCACAACATGCTGCTAAATAACCAATGGATCAATGACCAAATAAAAACAGAGATCAAGCAATATACAGAGACAAATGACAACAATATTTCAACACCACAAAATCTGTGAGATGCAGCGATGGCGGTGCTAAGAAGTATATTGCAATACAGGCCTATCTCAGGAAAGAACAATCCCATATGAACAGTCTAAACTCACAATTAACGAAACTAGAAAAAGAAGAACAAATGATGCCCAAGGTCAGTTGAAGGAGGGACATGATAAAAATTAGAGCAGAAATAAATAAAATTGAGAAGAATAAAACAATAGAAAGAATCAATGAAAGCAAGAGCTGGTTCTTTGAGAAAATAAACAAAATAGATAAACCCTAGCCAGACTTATCAAGAAAAAAAGAGAGTCTACTCACATAAACAGAATCAGAAATGAGAAAGGAAAAATCACTACGGACACTACAGAAATATAGAGAATTATTAGAGAATACTATGAAAAATTATATGCCAACAAACTGGATAACCTAGAAGAAATGGACAACTTTCTAGAAAAATACAACCTTCCAAGGCTGACCCAGAAAGAAACAGAAAATCTGAACAGACCAATTACCAGCAACAAAATTGAACTGGTAATCAAAAACCGACCTAAGAACAAAACTCCTGGACCACATGGCTTCACCGCTGAATTTTATCAAACATTTAGTGAAGCCCTAATACCCATCTTCCTTAAAGCTTTCCAAAGATTAGAAGAGAGAATACTTCCAAACTCATTCTATTAGGCCAGCATCACTCTAATACCAAAACCAGGCAAAGACACCACAAAAAAAGAAAATTACACACCAATATTCCTGATGAACATAGATGCAAAAATACTCAAAAAAATATTAGCAAACCGAATTCAAAAATACATCAAACAGATCATCCATCATCATCAAGTAGGATTTATTTCAAGGATGCAAGGATGGTCCAACATTTGGAAATCCATCAACATCATCCACCACATCAACAAAAAGAAGGACAAAAACCACATGATCATCTCCATAGATGCTGAAAAAGCATTTGACAAAATTCAACATCCATTCATGATAAAAACTCTCAACAAAATGGGTATAGAGGGCAAGTACCCCAACATAATAAAGGCCATATATGACAAACCCACAGCCAACATTATACTTAACAGCAAGAAGCTGAAAGCTTTTCCCTTAAGATCGGGAACAAGACAAGGATGCCCACTCTCCCCACTTCCATTCAACATAGTACTGGAGGTCCTAGCCATGGCAATCATACAACACAAAGAAATAAAAGACATCCAGATTGACAAGGAAGAAGTTAAACTGTCCCTGTTTGCAGAAGACATGATATTGTACATAAAAAACCCTAAAGAATACACTCCAAAACTACTAGATATAATATCTGAATTCAGCAAAATTGCGGGATACAAAATTAATACACAAAAATCTGTGGCATTCCTATACACTAACAATGAACTAACAGAGAGAGAAATCAGGAAAATAATTTCATTCACAGTTGCATCCAAAAGAATAAAATACCTAGGAATAAACCTAACCAAGGAAGTGAAAGACCAGTACTCTGAAAACTACAAGACACTCATGAGACAAATTAAAAGAAGATACCAATAAATGGAAACACACCCCATTCTAATGGATAGGAAGAATTAATATTGTCAAAATGGCCATCCTGCCCAAAGCAATCTACAGATTCAATGCAATCCCTATCAAAATACCAACAGCATTCTTCAACAAACTAGAGAAAATTGTTCTAAAATTCATATGGAACCAGAAAAGATCCTGGATAGTCAAACCAATCCTGAGAAGGAAGAATAAAGCTGGGGGGATCATGCTCCCCAACTTCAAGCTCTACTACAAAGCCACAGGAATCAAGACAATTTGGTACTGGCACAAGAACAGACCCACAGACCAGTGAAACAGACTAGAGAGCCCCGATATAAACCCAACCATACATGGTCAATTAATATATGATAAAGGAGCCATGGAAATACAAAGGGGAAATGACAGCCTCCTCAACAGCTGCTGTTGGCAAAGCTGGACAGCTACGTGCAAGAGAATGAAACTGGATTATTGTTTAACCCCATACACAAAAGTAAACTCAAAATTGATCAAGGACCTGAATGTAAGTCATGAAACCATAAAACTCTTAGAATATAACATAAGGCAAAAATCTCCTGAATATAAGCATGAGCAACTTCTTCCTGAACGCATCTCCTCAAGCAAGGGAAACAAATGCAAAAATGAACTCATGGGACTACATCAAACTAAAAAGTTTCTGTACAGCAAAGGACACCATCAACAGAACAAAAAGGCATCCTACAGTATGGGAGAATATATCTGTAAATGACATATCCGACAAGGGGTTAACCTCCAAAATATATAAAGAACTTACATGCCTCAACACCCAAAAAGCAAATAACCCAATTAAAAAATGGGCAGAGGACACAGAGAAGACAAGTAGTGATTCTGTAATATCCTACTACGCTGATGGACAGTGACTGCAATGGGGTATGTGATGGGAACTTGATAATAGGGGGAGTCTAGTAACCATAATGTTGCCCATGTAATTGAATATTAATCAAAGCAAAATAAAAAAGATTAAAAAAAAATGGGCAGAGGATATGAAGAGACAGTTCTCCAAGGAAGAAATTCAGGTGGCCAACAGACACATGAAAAGATGCTCCACATCACTAATTGTCAGGGAAATGCAAATTAAAACCATAATGAGGTATCACCTCACACCTGTAAGGATGGCCACCATCCAAAAGACTAAGAACAACAACTGCTGGCACGGATGCGGAGAAAGGGGAACCCTCCTACACTGCTGGTGGGAATGTAAGATAGTTCAACCATTGTGGAAAGCAGTATGGAGGTTTCTCAAAAAACTAAAAGTAGAAATACCATTTGACCCGGGAATCCCACTCCTTGGAATTTACCTAAAGAATACAACTTGTCAGATTCAAAAAGGCATATGCACCCCTATGTTTATTGCAGCACTTTTTACAATAGCCAAGATATGGAAGCAACCTAAGTGTCCATCAGTAGATGAATGGATAAAGAAGAGGTGGTACATATACACAGTGGAACACTATTCAGCCATAAGAAAGAAACAAATCCTACCATTTGCAACAACATGGATGGAGCTGGAGGATATTATGCTCAGTGAAAAAACCAGGCGGAGAAAGACAAGTGCTAAATGATTTCCCTCATTTGTGGAGTATAACAACAAAGCAAAACTGAAGGAACAAAATAGCAGCAGACTCAGAGACTCCAGAAGGAACTAGTGGTTACCAAAGGGGAGGGGTGTGGGAGGGTGGGTGGGGAGGGTGGGAGAAGGGGATTGAGAGGTATTATGTTTAGTACACATGGTGTGGGGGATAATGGGGAAAACAGTGTAGCATAGAGAAGGCAAACAGTGAATCTGTGGCATCTTACTATACCCAAGGACAGTGACTGCATTGGGGAATGGGTGGGGACTTAATAATGTGGGTAAATGTAGTAACCACATTTTTTTTCATGTGAAAACTTCATAAGAGTGTATATCAATAATACCTTAATAAAAAAAAGACTGTATATCAACAACTATACTTCAAAAAAAAAAGAAGTGGAGCCTAAAGCTGTGACTGAATTGCTGCATCTCATGATAAAACTTTAACAGATGAGGAGTTGCTTCTTATGGGTGAGCAAAGAAAACAGTTTCTTGAGATAGAATCTACTCCTGGTGAAGATGCTGTGAAGATTACTGAAATGACAACAGATTTAGAGTATCACATAAACTTAAGTTGATAAAGCAGCAGTGTTTTAAAGGACTGACTTCAGGACTTCCGGGAAGATGGCGGTGTGAGCAGGGCGGCAGAAATCTCCTCCCAACACTATATTTACCTACGAAAACACAGAAAATACATCTATTCCTAAAAGAGAGACGAGAATACACAGGAAAGCGCACAGCGTGCAGCTACACCCGAGAGGACTCGGCACCCCAAGAGGCGGGTAAGATACGGAGCCGCGACCCGGCGGGACCCGAGCCCTCCCCCACCCCAGCGCACCGGCGGGAGGAGAGGATTCAGAGCCGGGAGGGAGTGGAAGTACACCCCGCGAAGTAGCCAGCCCCGGTGATCTGCGCGGGGAGCGCTGACCCACATTGCGCAGTGCAGCGGAGATTGGAGAGACAGAGGGGCAGGATCTGAGCGGGGAACGCGCCAGGGTGCTTGCAGCCGGCTCCGGGAAGGAAAAAAAAAGTGCGCGCTTTCCTCAGCGGTCTTAAAGAGACAGGAGCCCAGCGGAGGAGCCGGATCGCCCCAGCACACTCAGCCCAGCAGGCTGGGAGTCCTGGGGAGTTTCAGACACCTTAGCTGGCGACTGAGGAAGCGTAGCCATACTTAACACTTCTCACTGAGATCAACAGCCTCCTATCGTTCCCACCCCTGCCAGAGCGATAAAGGGCCCTGCGGAGCGGCACAGTCACAGCTGTGGAATAGTGGGGCAATAGCGCCACCTAGAGCATTCCCACAGAATCTACGTCCGGTGGGCATTTTTTTTTGTTTTTTTGGGGGGTTTTTTTTGTTTTTGTTTTTGTTTTTTCTTTTCTTTCTCTTTTTCTTTTTTTCTTTCTTTCTTTTTTCTTTTTTTTCTTTTTTCTCTTTTTTTTTTCTTCTCTTTTTAAAGTCTTAAAGAGCCCAGCTGACATACGTGGCAACTATCAGTGACCAAATTATACAGCCATGAAAAGACAGAGGAATATGGTTCAGACCAAAATCAACCAGACAACCCCAGAGAGGGAGTCTGAAGGGATGGAAATGCACAGCCTCCCTGAAAAAGAATTCAGAATAAAAGTCATAACCATGCTGATGGACCTACAGAGAAATGTGCAAGAGCTGAGGGAGAAGTGAGGGAACTGAGGAAAGACAATACAGAAATCAGACAAGCGATCGACGGGCTTAACAGCAGAATGGATGAGATGCAAGAGACTGTTAATGGAATAGAAAACAGAGAACAGGAGTACAGAGCAGCTGAGGCAGAGAGAGATAAAAGGATTTCTAGGAATGAAAGAATATTAAGAGAACTGTGTGACCAATCCAAACGGAACAATATTCGCATTATAGGAGTACCAGAGGAAGAAGAGAGAGAAAAAGGGATAGAAAGTGTCTTTGAAGAAATAATTGCTGAAAACTTTCCCTCGCTGGGGAAGGAAGTAGTCTCGCAGTCCACCGAAGCTCATAGATCTCCCAACACAAGGGACCCAAGGAAGACAACACCAAGACACATAATAATTAAGATGGCAAAGATCAAAGATAAAGACAGGGTATTAAAGGCAGCTAGAGAGAGAAAAAAGATCACCTACAAAGGAAAACCCATCAGACTATCATCAGACTTCTCAACAGAAACCTTACAGGCCAGAAGAGAATGGCATGATATATTTAACGTTATGAAACAGAAGGGCCTCGAACCAAGAATATTGTATCCAGCACGATTATCATTTAAATATGATGGAGGGATTAAACAATTTCCAGATAAACGAAAGTTAAGAGAATTTGCGTCTCATAAACCACCACTACAGGATATCTTAAATGGACTGCTCTAGATGGAAGCACACCTAAGGCTAAAAAGATGTCACCAGAGGGAAAAAAAATCATAGCAAAGAAAGCAGACCATCCAAATACCAACTAAAGGCAAAGAATAAAACACCTATTATAGAAAGAATGGAGGAGGAGGAATAAGAAGGGAGAGAAAGAAAGAAACATCAGACTGTGTTTACAATAACTTAACAAGAAAGTTAAGTTAGATTGTTAGATAGTAAAGAAGCAACCCTTGAACCCTTGGTAACCACGAATCTAAAGCCAGCAATGGCAATAAGTACATACCTATCAATAATCACCCTAAATGTAAATGGACTGAATGCACCAATCAAAAGACACAGAGTAACAGAATGGATAAAAAAGCAAGACCCATCTATATGCTGCCTACAAGAAACTCACCTCAAATCCAAAGATATACACAGACTAAAAGTGAAGGGATGGAAAAAGATATTTCATGCAAACAACAAAGAGAAAAAAGCAGGTGTTGCAGTACTTGTATCAGACAAAATAGACTTCAAAACGAAGAAAGTAGCAAAAGATAAAGAAGGACATTACATAATGATAAAGGGGTCAGTCCAACAAGAAGATATAACCATTATAAATATATATGCACCCAACACAGGAGCGCCAACATATGTGAGACAAATACTAACAGAATTAAAGGAGGAAATAGACAGCAATGCATTCATCTTAGGAGACTTCAACACACCACTCACTCCAGAGGACAGATCAACCAGACAGAAAATAAGTAAAGACACAGAGGCACTGAACAACACACTAGAACAGATGGACCTAACAGACATCTACAGAACTCTACACCCAAAAGCAACAGGATACACATTCTTCTCAAGTGCACATGGAACATTTTCCAGAATAGACCACATACTAGGCCACAAAAAGAACCTCAGTAATTTCAAAAATATTGAAATCCTACCAACCAACTTCTCAGATCACCAAGGTATAAAACTAGAAATAAATTTTAGAAAGAAATCAAAAAGGCTCACAAATACATGGAGACTTAACAACACTCTCCTAATTAATCAATGGGTTAACGACCAAATCAAAACAGAAATCAAAGAATATATGGAGACTAATGACAACAACAACACAAAGCCACAACTTCTGTGGGACGCAGCAAAGGCAGTTCTAAGAGGAAAGTATATTGCAATCCAGGCCTATTTAAAGAAGGAAGAACATTCCCAAATGAATAGTCTAAAGACACAATTACTGAAATTGGAAAAAGAAGAACAAATGAGGCCCAAAGTCACCAGAAGGAGGGACATAATAAAGATTAGAGAAGAAATAAATAAAATTGAGAAGAATAAAACAATAGAAAAAATCAATAAAACCAAGAGCTGGTTCTTTGAAAAAATAAACAAAATAGATAAACCCCTAGCCAGACCATTAAGAGGAAAAGAGAATCTACACACATAAACACAATCAGAAATGAGAAAGGAAAAATCACGACAGGACCCCACAGAAATACAAAGAATCATAAGAGAATATTATGAGAATCTATATGCTAACAAGCTGGAAAACATAGAAGAAATGGACAACTTCTTAGAAAAATACAACCTTCCAAGACTGACCAAGCAAGAAACAGAAAAACTAAACAGACCAATCACCAGTGACGAAATCGAATTGGTAATCAAAAAACTACCCAAGAACAAAACCCCTGGGCCTGATGGATTCACCTCTGAATTCTACCAGACATATAGAGAAGAAATAACACCGATTCTCCTTAAAGTTTTCCAAAAAATAGAAGAGGAGGGAATACTTCCAAACTCATTCTATGAAGCCAGCATCACTCTAATACCAAAACCGGGCAAAGACCTCACCAAAAAAGAAAATTACAGACCAATATCCCTGATGAACGTAGATGCAAAAATACTCAACAAAATATTAGCAAACCGAATTCAAAAATACATCAAGAGGATCATACACCATGATCAAGTGGGATTCATCCCAGGGATGCAAGGATGGTACAACATTCGAAAATCCATCAACATCATCCACCACATCAACAAAAAGAAGAACAAAAACCACATGATCATCTCCATAGATGCTGAAAAAGCATTTGACAAAATTCAGCATCCATTCCTGATTAAAACTCTCAACAAAATGGGTATAGAGGGCAAGTACCTCAACATCATAAAGGCTATATATGACAAACCCACAGCTAACATCATACTTAACGGCGAGACGCTGAAAGCTTTTCATCTAAGATCGGGAACAAGACAGGGATGCCCACTCTCTCCACTGTTATTCAACATAGTACTGGAGGTCCTAGCCACAGCAATCAGACAAAACAAAGACATACAAGGCATCCAGATTGGTAAAGAAGAAGTCAAATTGTCACTATTTGCAGATGACATGATACTGTACATAAAAAACCCTAAAGATTCCATTCCAAAACTACTAGAACTAATATCTGAATTCAGCAAAGTTGCAGGATACAAAATTAACACACAGAAATCTGTTGCTTTCCTATACACTAATGATGAACTAACAGAAAGAGAAATCAGAAAAACAATTCCATTCACAATTGCATCAAAAAGAATAAAATACCTAGGAATAAACCTAACGAAGGAAGTGAAAGACCTGTACTCTGAAAACTACAAGACACTCCTAAGAGAAATTAAAGAGGACACTAACAAATGGAAATGCATCCCATGCTCTTGGCTAGGAAGAATAAATATTGTCAAAATGGCTATACTACCTAAAGCAATCTACAGATTCAATGCAATCCCTATCAAACTACCAACAGCTTTCTTCAATGAACTGGAACAAATAATTCTAAAATTCATATGGAACCACAAAAGACCCCGAATAGCCAAATCAATCCTGAGAAGGAGGAATAAAACAGGGGGAATTACACTCCCTGACTTCAAGCTCTACTACAAAGCCACAGTAATCAAGACAATTTGGTATTGGCACAAAAACAGACCCACAGACCAGTGGAACAGAATAGAAAATCCAAACATTAACCCAAACATATACAGTCAATTAATATTTGATAAAGGAGCCTTGGATATACAATGGGGAGATGACAGCCTCTTCAGCAGCTGGTGTTGGAAAAACTGGACAGCTACATGTAAGAGAATGAAACTGGACTACTGTCTAGCCCCATACACAAAGGTAAACTCAAGGTGGATCAAAGACCTGAATGTAAGTCATGAAACCATAAAACTCTTAGAAAAAAACATAGGCAAAAATCTCTTGGACATAAACATGAGCAACTTCTTCATGAACATATCTCCCGGGCAAGGGAAACAAAAGCAAAAATGAACAAGTGGGACTATATCAAGCTGAAAAGCTTCTGTACAGCAAAGGACACCATCAGTAGAACAAAAAGACATCCTACAGTATGGGAGAATATATTCATAAAAAACGTATCTGATAAAGGGTTGACATCCAAAATATATAAAGAACTCATGCACCTTAACAAACAGAAAGCAAATAATCCAATTAAGAAATGGGCAGAGGACATGAATAGACACTTCTCTAAAGAAGAAATTCAGATGGCCAACAGGCACATGAAAAGATGCTCCACATCGCTAATCATCAGAGAAATGCAGATTAAAACCACAATGAGATATCACCTCACACCAGTGAGGATGGCCAACATCCAAAACACAAACAACAACAAATGTTGGCGAGGATGTGGAGAAAAGGGAACCCTCCTACACTGCTGGTGGGAATGCAAATTAGTTCAACCATTGTGGAAAGCAGTATGGAGGTTCCTCAAAAACTCAAAATAGAAATACCATTTGACCCAGGAATTCCACTCCTAGGAATTTACCCTAAGAATGCAGCAGCCCAATTTGAAAAAGACAGATGCACCCCTATGTTTATTGCAGCACTATTTACAATAGCCAAGAAATGGAAGCAACCTAAGTGTCCATCAGTAGATGAATGGATAAAGAAGATGTGGTACATATACACAATGGAATATTATTCAGCCATAAGAAGAAAACAAATCCTACCATTTGCAACAACATGGATGGAGCTAGAGGGTATTATGCTCAGTGAAATAAGCCAAGCCGAAAAAGACAAGTATCAAATGATTTCACTCATATGTGGAGTATAAGAACAAAGAAAAAATACTGAAGGAACAAAACAGCAGCAGACTCACAGAACCCAAGAACGGACTAATAGTTACCAAAGGGAAAGGGACTGGGGAAAATGGGCGGGAAGGGAGGGATAAGAGGGAAAAAGGGGCATTACGATTAGCAGATGTAATGTTGGGGGGGCACGGGGAGGGCAGTACAACTCAGAGAAGACAAGTAGTGATTCTATAGCATCTCACTACGCTGATGGACAGTGACTGTAATGGGGTTGGTGGGGGGGACCTGATGAAGGGGTAGTTTAATAATCGTAATATTGCACATGTAATTGTAAATTAATGATAATAAAATAAAAAAATAATAATAATAAAGGACTGACTTCAATTTTGGAAGAAGTTCTAGTATGGGTATAATGCTATCAGCATCACACGCTACAAAGAAATCATTAGTCAATTGATGGAGCAAACTGTATTGTCTTATTTTAAGAAATTGCCACAGCTACCTCAACCTTCTTCAGTAACCACCACCCTGATCAGACAGCAGTTATCTGAACACTGAGGCAAGATACTCTCCCAGCAAAGAGATTAGGACTCACTAAAAGCTCACATAACAGTTATCATTTTTTAGAATAAAGTATTTTTAAAATAAGGTATGTACTTTTTTTAGGTATAATGCTGTTATACAATTAACAGACTATATACACGTAACTTTTGTATGCACTAGGAAACAAAAAAATTCATTTGACTTACTTTATTGCAATATTCACTTTATTGCATTGGTTGGAACCAAACCCACAATATCGCAAAGGTATTATAGGTAAAATATATGTCTTATCTCTGGATAGGAATGTACTCACTTAATATAAATTAAATAAAGGGCAAAGGAAAAGATCAATGGCTTTAAGTTTTAAATTTTATATATCTATAGCACAATTTTTTAAATTATAAAACAAATTAAAGGCAAAAATTAATAGGAAAAATAACCGCAATTAGTATTAGCAGTGGTTAAAGAATCTACGCAATTTTTTTTTTAATGTCTCCCAAGGGAAAAACTGAGAAGAAAATAGTTCACTAAGGGAAAAAAAAAAGCAAATATTTAAAATGACAACAGGTTTACTTAACTAGTAACTAAACAATCACACATTAAATGAAGTACCATTTCTGCACATCTAATTAATAGCATTCAGTTTATTTTACTGTCAAGGGCATAAAAAGTAGACAGTTTCCCATACTGGTAATGAGAAGGTAAACTGGGATAGCTTTCCCCAAAGAGAACTTGGAAAGATACGTTAAAATTTTTCTTATTTTTTTATATACCTGAATTTTTTCACATTTTTTAACCCAGCAGTTTTACTCCTCATACTTTAGCCTAAGGAAATAAGTAAGAACATGAACAAGGCCTGAGCTACAAGACTGTTCACCAAGCATTGTTCTAATAGCAGATATCTGTACACAATCTAAATATCCAACAGTAAGAAATTAGTTAAAACAATTTGTAACACAGCTATAAAATAGGATAGTGTAAAGCCATCCACATCATCTTTAAAAAAACCTGTAAATTATTCTGACATGGAAAGATGCTCAAGACAAACTGCTGGGTAAAAAATGTTATGGAGTACACGTTATGGAGTAACAAGTAAAAGTTATATGCATATCAATTAGTGAATATAATATCCACCAAAATATTAAGTCAATCATTAAAGGTTGGAATCTCATCTAAGTTCTACTTCTTCCTTTGTACTTTCCAATAATGCTATAATTTTAATGATTTCATGGTGAAAAAGTCTTTCATAATATTAAATGGAGTAAAATCAAGTTACAAAACAATACGTAGGAGCAACTTCAGGATGGGGCTCTGCAGACCCACTCCCCAAGGAGACTGACAACAATTAGTTTCAAAAAAAAATTTCTTTTAGTCTCTGGGAAGGATCCAAAGAAGATAAACATTTATTCTAGAAAATATACTAATTTCAGAAAGTGAAAGACTGTGCCATTTGAATCAAGACCCAAACCCTCCTCTCTTCCCCCCTCCCAGCTCAGGGAGACACAAACTGCACCCCACATTGGTACAGCCAAAGTACCTCTATCCCCTAGCAGGAGAACTTTCATTCCAGGAGGAGGACATCAGCATTTCTCATCCTGCCTCTAGATAACTGTTGCAGAGGCTAAGGCCTAACAAGAGTGTCTAAGAAGTAGAGGCTTCCTTCTTCTGCCCAGACAGAGGTTCTGGACACAGTGTTGCTGAGAATACTAGAGCCCCAACAGCACCCCCAGCTTGTTAAGATGAGGGTTCCATGCTGGAATAGGCAAGCGAAGGAGACTTGGTTCTGCTGCCCCCAACTTCTACGCTGAGTAGTTAGCTCCTGAAGTAGGGGTGTCGCTCATAGCCCAGAGCATCAGAGCCCAGGGGTAGAACACAGAACTCTAAATCTCTCTCCAAAGACTGACTTTATTTTCAACAGAATATGAAGAAGTTCAAGCCTAAGGGCATTCTCAGAAACACTGAAGTTGTGCTGAAAAGCACTTGGAAAGGAACTGATAGATCCACCGGAGATAAAAGCCTAAACTGTAAGCCTACTAGTTTGCCAGAAAAAAATGAGAAGAACCCTCCTGCAGCCAAAACAAGTATCAAAAACACTGACATCAGACCTCCCTTCAAAGGAGCCCAAATTTAATTGGATGTGTTTGTGGAGCAATTTATGTCCCAAAACATTGTTGAAAATAATACAGCAATCAGCTAGCAATTAGTAGACTAACACCTGGGTGTAGCCAAGGGAAAAGATGTCAAAGAAAGTCTGTCATGAGCACTGCAAGCCCAAGAACCGTGCCCCTATAAGGGGCAATGTCAGAGGCTTCACATTTCTGGGGGAAGGGAAAGGAAGGGAAGAACATATTTTACTAACTAAGCCAACCAGTCACTAAAAAAGTAAACAAGCAAATAGTAACAAGGAGAGGATAGGGGAACACTGTACCCAGAATTGCTACAATATATCATCTAAAGTTCCCAAGAAAAATTTGAGACATGCAAAGAAACAGAAGCCCTGACACATACACCAGAGAAAAAGCAGGCAACACAAACTGCCTGTGAGAGCAACGATATGTCAGATTTAACAGATTTCAAAGAAGCCATTATAAATATGCTCAAAGAACAAAAGCAAACCATGATTAAAGAAGTAAAGGAAGGTATGATAAATATGTTGCATCAAATAGAGACAATCAATAAGGAGATAGAAATGATTAAAAAGAACCAAATAGAAATTCTGGAGCTGAAAAGTATAAACCTAAAATGAAAACAACACTAAAGGGGCTCAACAGATTTGAACAGACAGAAGAATTAGCAATCTTGAAGACAGATGGATAAAGATTACACAATCTAAAGAAAAGAAAAAGAATGAAGAAATATGAAGAGCCTCGCAGACATGCGGGACCTCACTGACTGCACCAACATACAGGAATGGGAAACAGACAAGGCAGCAGAATAAAATATTCACAGAAATAATGGCAGGAAATTTCCCACATTTATTGAACACCATTAACTCACACATCCAGGAAGCTCAGTGAACTCCAAATATTTAAATAAACATAAGGAAATCTACAAACAGAAACATCACACTAAAAATGCTGAAAGCCAAAGACAAGGAGAAAATCTTGAAAGCAGCCAAGAGAAAAACAATTCATCACTTACAAGGGACCCCAATAAGATGAACAGTTAACTTCTCATCAAAACACTATATAAAGCATGATCCAATTTTATACAAATGTTACTGTGTGTGTACACAAACATAAACGTATATCTATATTGAGAAAGGTTTGGAAGGATACATTTCAATAGTAAAGCAATTTCATTCTGTAAATAAAGGCAATAAAGATTTCACATGCTATTTGAAAACTTCTACAATGTAATGCTAAATGAATATAAACAAACGATTTAGCATTTTATCAACCATGCCCCCACAAGAAAATAGTACAATACTAAATGAAAGGTATATTACTTTTAGGACCAATAAAAAGCTTTTAAGTTATAAAACAGATCTGTTATTTAGCTTTAAACACCCTGCACTACGTTCTGCATTCAGACCAATCTAATCTATTACAAAATACATGTACAACACAAGTTATAAAGATGTGTAGATTCTACAATAAAATCTACAGGAAGTGTAGGGGTAAATTTAAATCTGCAAATATTTATTTAAAGCAATCAATGCCAGCCAAACTTGGAGATTTTTCGTATATGCACTGCCACATCCCCAGCCCACTGCACGTGGTTAAAAGGTTCAACAAATTTAGTCCCCAACCATAGACAAAAATGGAAGAGTGAATTTTTCTCAACCTTACTCACATTCCTTAACCCAAAATATGCATACAGAATAGAAAATGACTGAGACTGGACAGAAAACTTAGCACCTCCTCTTGGTTTCTGTTTACTGTGTCAGGCCAGTCATACTCCCATAGTGTTAACTCTTCTGGGCTAGTGACTGACCAGCTATGACAATAAGCATCCTCGGGCATGAAAGATGCCTCCATCCCAAGATCTGGCACTACAAAGCCATTACTGAGGAAACCATCAACACAATACTAGTCAATGCAGGGGCGCACTTTCCAACCTGGAACCAAAAGAGGCAGCTGTGTAGGCTAGGGAGGTTATTCCAATGCCTGAAATCCCAAAAGCTAATAAGCTCTTAAACAGTTCAGGATTCCTTTTATCCATTTCATCTTAGTTTCTGGGCCATTAGGAATTATGTCAATAACGGATCTAACCAAAAGGAAAAAGGAAAAGGAGAAAACCTTGAGTAGAGGTTTTCTCTACTCAAGGTTTCATTCCACTCACTTTTTAAATGAAAGTATCAACGAGAGCCTAAAATTTTGCTGGATGCTCATTAACTCCCTCTTTGTTCAGCCAAATTTCCAGTTCTACAGCCAGTGTCTGCCCAGCACTAATCAAGGACAGCAACTAACCGGCAATCATGCAAGTCACACAGACTTGTGTCCTCGTGCCATCTGACTCCAAGATGGCTACAACAAATGAAACTCTCCTATGCTAACAGAACAAATCCAGCACACCAAGTGAACTATCTGGGCATTCCTCCTGCCATGTCTTACAAAATTTTATTAAATGTATTTTTTTCTATTCTAAAATGGTTAAGGAAAAAAAATATATGACTTTTCCAAAGTAATAAGAAACTGAAGACTATTAGCTTGGAATTGGACCATTTAATCACACACTCAGAATGGTTGATAAATCATGCAGTTTTATTGAGCTTAAGCATGCATAGACTGATCAATTATGGATGGAAACAACTATACCTTGCTTCTTCCAACTGTTTCTCTCTTGCTTTCCTCTTGGCTTTCTTTCCCTGAGTATTAGCTAGGCGGGCTCTAGCTTCAGAAAGCATCTCAAGTTCATCTGCAAAAATAGAGAAGAAAAACTAAGCTCTTCTCCAAAAGAGCAAGGTATGAGAGACATCCCCTAGCGCTTAAGATGAGAAAAGCCATAAACATAATCATTATATGGTATAGCATAATGGAAACAGCTTGGGTTTTAAAGTCAGAGAAACCTAAATTAAAAACAGGCTCACCACTTGCTAGCTGTGTAACCGTGAGTAAGTTTACTTACCCTTCCTGAGCATATTTCATGCTATAAAATGAGAATAATAATTCCTATTTCACAGGGATACTTAGAAAAACTAAATAAAATGAAATAGGTAAAGTATCTAGCAAGTATTCACTAAACAGTGTCTGTAATTATCTTACCTTCATTATCATCAACTAGCTAGCATAGCACAAATTGTGAAATATTATAAAAACTATTATTTAATTATATGGGAACTGATAATATTCATTACATACACCTTTTTTCCTCAGAACTATTTCTCTCCTCCAATACATTCTCCATGCTCCTCAGAGTAGAATATATTTAATTACTGATGACTTACAGCAATTCCTATACAAGGCTGTCCAATGGAATCACAAGGTAACTTTTAAAAAAACTCAATTCCAAGATTACCGCCCCCTCAGCTTACTGAGATCTCCTGGGGAGACCCTAGTACCTATATATTTAAAAGGTCACCATGTGGCAATGATGCAGCCAGGCTAGACATACCTTTGGGAAACATTACCTTCAAACTTTTAAATTTTAAAAACAACAAATATTCACTGAATGCTTCACAACAACCCTGTGAGGTAAGACAGGTATTTTGACTCTCCAACTGGCAGGAAAGAGAATCAAAGCTCAGAGAGATTATGATCTGCCTAAGGTCTAACAGCTAGTAAGCAGCAGACACAGGTCTAAGACACAGTTCCTGATTCTAGACTCAGCATCACAAAGAGACATCATTAAGTCTCCTTCATAGTACTGTGGTATGCCTTTTCACAAAGATTAGATTAACTGCCTGGAGTCAAAGATGTCGTTCATAGGAGGACTGGAGCCCAAAATCTTAACTCGTTGCCTCTCTTCATGGAATGCAAATGAGAACATAGAATCCTAAAGGGCTTACACCTCTAGCCTCCAGGAAATCTGTCTGGGAGTATTACACTGCTCCATTTATTAAATGAATTAAAAAATTAAAAGATAAAGGGACACTGTCCAAAAAGAGCAATTCTCTATTAATAGAAGACTGGGCACAATAGAAAGAGATTTGGAGTAACAACTGTGGAGAGAACTGGAATTCTAAAAAGTCAGAGAGTTTAGAAAGGAACCAAGAGATTCCTCACAAGCATCACTTACCCTCGTCCATATCGATTGGATCAGGCCGTGCTGGTTTTGTTTCTGGATTTGGATCTATTTCTCCAGGTTTAAGTTTTCGTGGATCATCTGTTGTTTCCTCTTCATTATCTCTTTGGGCAGCTTTATCCCTAGAAAAGAGCCCAGAGGAGTCGGCCACACTATCACACCATTTAGTCTTAGAAATACCAGGTTTCCTAGCACTAGCACTCTTTTTCCCCAAAAAAACCCAACTGATGGGCATTAACAAAATAAAAGCATTTTCTACTATTGCTTCACTTCAAAGGGATGATATTAAAATTCACTCTAATTTCAGTGGGTGTTCCCATTCACAAGGAGATAGAATCCAAGCAGCTCCTTAATCACAAATGCAGTGCAGCCATACAAATAAAAAAAAGCTTTTAGTGAAGAACCAAGATGTTCCTATGATTAACTCACAGCAGTGTGATTATGGGTGATTTTTATTTGCTTTTTTACTATTTTCTTCCCAGATTTTCTATGATAAACATGTATGATTTGTTTAACAGTTTTAAGTTACTCATTTCGAATGTATATAACACAAGATATAATTGTGATCAACCGCGTGAGATTTGGAATATATAATCCCATAGCTTTAACTCCTACAGCTTTAGTCAGATCTGTAACTAAATGTCCTAAGACAGAAAATGATAAAAGTTTATTCAGCCTCTTTCAGAAGATAATAGTTGACCTTTGAATAGTGTAGGGGCTAGAAGTGCTGACACCCCCCCCACTTGAAAATCCATGTATAAATTTTGACTCCCCAAAAACTTAACTGGCAATAGCTTACTGCTAACCTTACCAGTAACACAAAAAGCTGCTTAACACAAATTTTCTGTTATGTGTATTGTTTACATTTCTCTTGACTGTAAATGCCATATAGTCTGTATTTGTGTGCCTACATTTTGATAAATTTTAACTTTTTATAATAGATTTGTACATATTTTACAGTAGTAAATGAAAAATAGACCAGTATCTACATGTAGTCAGTATATTCGTGACATAACATTTTCTTAATTTTTTCAATATTTCTAGGCAACACCGTTCATCTACGAGTTTTTTCAAGCTGTTGCAAATCTGCATTTTCCCAATATAGTTAATAAAAAAAGACTGCATATAAGTAGACCAATGCAGTTCAAAACTGTGTTGTTCAAGGGTCAACTGTACACACATTTTAAAACTGCTTTTGGAAATTCACTTACAGAAGAAATTCATAGTGTTCCAAGCACTGGGCAGCTGTTCTTCCAATGATTGGAGCAATGGTCCTCCACTGAGTTGGCATCAACTTGGCCAAATGCAAGAGTTTTTCCTCTTCTTCTCTGGACCATTCTGTTTTCTTAATGCTCGGATCCAGCCACTCATACCTATTAGAAAAATACCACTGTGTACATTAATCAGTCACCTAACATGAATATCCTATTTACATATTAGATCCACTGACTTCTAGTGTCTGAAATATGCAAGCTCTCATCCTTCAATTACAAAAGCTCTTCTTTCTTTACAACAGAATATCACTGTTGGTTACCTTTACCCCATTCAATACTCCCTACCTCACCTAATTTTGGATTTTAATTATGCAAGGTTAGTAATGCTTAAAAAAGGTAACTTGACAGAAACCTGATCACATTCCTTCTTTCTCAACTATCAATTCGTATCATTTTACACTTTATTAAAGGTTTTGAAATTATTTTCAAATAAGATAATACTACCTCATTTTTATCGTGTTTCTAGTTTTCAAAGCACTTTCTCATACTTTTGAGTTGATTCTCATAACACCTTGCCCTATTTCTTTAAGCATTTGACTTATACTCACTAAATGCTTTTCAACATTGTATGCTTTTGTTTGGGTGTGTTTTTTTTAATTTAAGTAAAACTACTATGTCATCCTGTTTTCCTAATGCCCCTCACAACCCACATTTTTCATCCAGTCTTCTGAGCTGGTTGAGAGGCTAGCAAACAAGAGGCGGGAGCTTAACTCCACTAAGAAAAGCAGAAATCAGAACCACTTCTTCAGGCTGTGGGACCATCTTTCTCTTTGGGGGTTCAATCTCTACATTCGGATTCTTTCCCCTACCCAGGTGCCTAGGAAACTAGGTCATTCTTGTACATTCCAAAATATGATCCTAGTACCACATGGGTCAGGGCTGGGGCCGGATCACTCACACCAAGAAGACATGTAAAGAGCTTACTGTGTCCACTACCCTGTGACTCAAAAGGGGACACTACAGGTGTAGTGTTGGGTGATCACTATTATTTTGGGGTAGCAAATATGAAATATTTCAACTGTATTAATGAGGAAACTCAACTATCATGAGCTAGCCTAGAAAACGATTATCATTTCTTTGGGAAAGTAAGTTCTAAAACAATGAACTTACACACTTTTGGAACACAATCCATTAATAAGCTGGGGTCCGTCTGTGCCTGAAAGTAAATTTATGTTTCAAAAGCACTCTCAAACACATTAACTCATTTGAGGCTCGTATCTCCATTATTACCCCCAATTGAGAGAAAACAGGCAGGAACAAGGGGATAGAAAAATGACTTGCCTAGATCACACAGGAAGCACCTGACTACTATGTTTTAAAAATGTATTTCTATCTCAGACTCCATACTTTCTGTTACAACACAATGATGGCTTTCTTTGGTAAGGTTCGAAGAACTGACATTTTCCTCATCCTAACTGAAATCCTTTTCTGTGTTCCACTCATTAACTGGTACATACCATCTGGCTTTGCACTGCTTTGCTGATTTTCTGTGCAGCAGGGAGGCAATCCTAGACCACTGGTTTTTTCCATATTTCATTACCGCTGCTTTCAGAATTTCATCCTTAAAAAATTGTCAAAGAAAAACAGTACATTCAACCACAAAGCTCCAAGTGAGAAAAGACAAAATTTAAATTAACTCTTAAAGGGTTATTAGGGAAGAAGAGACATAAACACACACACATGCGCACACTTTTTAAAAAAAAATAGAAAATCTTCATTCACTGTAATAATAAACACCAAGCTAGAATCAGCAAAATGCAAGAATTGAAAAAGAAATCCTTAGAAGGAAATCTTATCCTCCCTTACACACAACCCTCCCACCATAAACTGGGAACAGGGACAAGCCAATCTGAGAAACCCCACTTGACAGAGATTAACAAAAAGTATTCTCCAGTGTGTAGCTATCATTCTCTTCAAAATGGTACCGCTCATTCATATTCATTCAATCGAAAAACATTTCCTGAGCACCTACCTGCCACTAGGTCTTTTGTACGTAGGAAAAGAGAATCAAATAGGACATATCCAGCCCTCAGGAAGCAAGTCAAGACTCAGGAGAATCCATTCTCCAATCCAGTCCTGCCTCCAGCTTACAAATGGCATTTTCTCTCCAGTCCCACAACTCTCACTCTGACCCCCGAATCCACATCTCAGGTCTAACCTAAGAATAAAGTATTTCTCCCCTACTTCACCAGTCAGCTCTGCTTCCAGCCTCTCCTAGTCTCTAGATCCTATTTCGCCAGAGCATCCATTCCAATATGGAATTCACCAATCCCAGCAAGTTAAGCCACAGATACCAGGGATAACAGAGCTACAGATGAATGCACTTGGGGCATTTTACTTTTAGAATTTTTTTCCACATTGAACTTGAGCTACATGCCTCATACATGGGCCACTCCCCCCTACTCTACCCGCCATCATCAGAGATTTAAAAAGACTGCAGGACTTTGGCCACTGCATAGGAACCCTGCAGTTATTTTATTTTGTACATCTGTCTCTCCCCTAGAAGTCATCTCTTCTCCAATTTAAACAGCCTGGTTCCCTCTATGCAAGCTGTGAGGCAAGGCTGGCACTGAGTTTATTTGTAACTTTGCTGCAGTACTGCTATACTTAAACAGATCTTTTAAGTATATATAGCAGCTATATACCTTCATTCAGTACATTTGCCAAGCAACCTACTTCATGCTGGTTACTGTCCTAAGTTCTAGGGATACCAAGATCTGGTCCTCTTGCAGTGCTGTTTGCTGGGAAAAAGAAATATCAACTAGTACTTATTGGAAAACTACTATGTGCCAGACTCTGTTCTAAATGTTCTACATATACTGACTCATTTAATCCTTAAGAGAGGTAGATATTGTCATCAGCCCGATTAGAAAAAATGAGAAAGCAAAGGATCTGAGAGGTTAAGAACCTTCCCAGCATCACACCGAAGGATGGGATGCTTGCAAAAGGACAAAACGAGCTACAACAAATGGATGAAAGAGGTGCCATGGGACCACAGGGGATGCGACTAATTTTTACAAGGTGAATGGGCATAAATTCCAAAAAGAGTTTCTGAATTGGGTTTTGAAGGATGGCCAGAAAAATGCCACGCAGGAAGAGGATAGTCCAAGGTACACAGTATGTAACAAGACACAGACCACAAAAAGGTAAGATACTGTCTAGAAACAAACTCAGTGCACTCTGAACACATACTGCACTAAAATCTTATTTCTATTTTACACCCTCTCTACTGTCCTTTCGCTCACCACTGGCATTCTCCACTACATTTCTGGAAGCAAAGACACTACTGTAGACAGTTTGTCCTATCTGGCGTCTATCCAGCCTGTGATGGACCGATAGAGACAGACCTTAGGATCTGTCCGTAGAACAACCAAGTTACGCTTTGATAATAGTTAACAAGAGGGATGCTTTTTGAACCCTGCACTCAAGCTGCGTCCCTTCTGCAAGGAAGTAAATGAAGAAACGAAGTTGGGACCCCAGTACTTCTTTATTTTTGAGTATCAGCGAGAGGCATAGTGCCCTGAGAGACGGGGTTGCTAGAGAAGACCAACTCCTGCTGATGTCCTATCTCCCGCTCCACACTGTGAGTTCATCCAGGACGGGGGTGGAAATGGGAGGCAGGAAGAGGAGTTGTGGGGGCGTCCTCATTTCAACAAATATTCACTGAGGGCCTAAGAAGTGCCTGGCAGGTAGGTGGTTAAATCACGGACCCTGTCCTTGGGGTGCTCAGAAAACGCAGGGCGGGGCACAAAGTGAAGGCGGGCCTCGCGCTGTCCCCCACGCAGACCCCACGGGGCAGCCGCCAAGCCTCCCCGACCTCCGCGCGCCTGCGCAAAAACTACTGGAGGGGGCGGAGGGCAGCGGACGGCGGGAAAAGGGCACTTACCTCGGTATTCCTCCACACGCCCCCCTTGATCATAATTCGAGGCATCTTGAAAGCGGAGGGTCTCGGCAAGCGGCCGAGAAGAGCTTCAGAGTATTACTAACGGCAGTGCGACCACAGGACCGAAGGCCGCCACTTCCTCCAAACGCGACCTTCTGCTTTGAAGAGATCTGCGCAGGCGCAGGAAGGTGGGCGTAGAGCAAAGTAGCGAGTCTCGCGAGAACTCGGGTGGCTGAAAAGAAGTGCCTTGTTGTCAAAGCTCTAGTCTAGAAAGCCTGACAGAAAACCATCAGACCACTCTGGCCAAAGTGCCGCTCGCCACGTGCAAGTCCAAAACAGGTTGGAGGCTAATATACCATGGCTCTGGCGAGATACCGACGATGGCTCTTGGCAGGGAACGTAGCTGTGGGCCTGGTCATGACGTCACCTAGTGGCAGAGTGGGCTTTCACGAATGTGGAGTTTCAGCCCAGTTGGTCTAACAAGGGCTTTGTTAATTTATTAGTTTAGCACTTTCTTGGACATTCAACCAATAGGAATTTATTCACAGAATACTCAGGAAAAAGCAACAGCCTATTCAAGCTTAAATTTCCTAACCTGTAAAATAGTGATAATAGTACCAACTTCATTGGGTTGTCCCAAGGATTAAATAAGATCATAAGCCTAGCAGAGTATCTGATACATAATAACTACTCCAAAAAGTGGTAGCTGTTATTACAAGAAGCGCAACCCCAGGTGATCAGTGATTGTCCCAGAAACCCGCAGAAATGTCATGTCAGAGTCTTTAACTCATCGCTATTCAGTCTGTGGATTAATAATAAAGAGTTACTGTTGATAGACACCAGTATTAGACAAACTTGGGTTGGGTTGAAATCTTGTCTCTGTCATATTTTCGGTAATAACCTTTCTGAATTTCATATCCTCATCTGAAAATTGGCATTAACAATACCTACCTCATCAATTTGGGGGCAAACTAATTGAGACATACCTAAACCCAGTGAGGTAGGGTGTCAAATGCCATTCCACCTTCCAATTACTCAGTCTCCTTCACTGTTTAAAAATGTCTGTTTGACACCAGCCCTGGAAGATAAAATATTTAATGGACTGGTAAACACCCTGAATATTTATATAATGCCTTTATATTTCCACATTTCCCCATTTGCCTTTTCTAAAAGAGCTACAGAATTTTCTGATTAGATTTTTGTTAATTTCTTTCTTTTCCTTTTAGCCTTGAAATGGGAAATTGTATCAATAAAATCACTACTTCATTGAGAGGAGGCAGTATTGGGTTCTGAAGAACATACAGACTTATGTGTAAGAAATCTTGGGCCAGTCCTATCTCTGCTTTTAACTATATGTGTGACTGGTGACAAGCCATTTTCTGTCTCTGGACCTCTGCAATGCTTTTCTGTAGGACGTGTGACCATTACCTCCAGCTCATCCCACCCCTGACATCTTTTCAGTCGTTGTGCTTACAATGTCTCTCTCTTTCTCTCTCTCTCCCAATCTGTCACACACACATCAACACCCACAGACCATTTGATTGATATGATCAAAGTGAGCCAATTAAGCCTCCTCCCCAGAAATCTTTTTTTTTCATTAATAACATTTATGATGATTCTGGACATAAATGTAGAATGTCAATATTTTGGATATACTGAGTTAAGTGAAAAACATTATGATTAATGCCATTTTTTAATTTATTTATTTTGGTATCATTAATCTACAATTACATGTGCAATATTATGGTTATTAAACTACCCACTTCATCAGGTCCCCCCCACCAACCCCATTACAGTCACTGTCCATAAGCATAGTGAGATCTCCCCAGGAATCTTAACAATGAAACCTAGAAGAGGCCAGTCTCTCTGCTGGCCAGTGAATCTCTAAAATGTGACACCCAGGAGCTGTCTGTCACCATGTGTTGTACTATATAGACTGAGAAGGGAAGAAAGCAGGTCCAAGATGCATTAAGAGGATCAGAGAGGAGAATACAGAGAGGCAGAGGTAGGTCCTGACAGTCCCGAAGTCCCTGAATCCACTATGTTCCTCAGTCCTATGTGCATCCCTGTTCTTGAGTTCTAATGATTAGTTCTCTTTTTGCTTTTACCCAGTTGGAGTTGGGTTTCTATTATTTATAAGCAAGATTCCTAACAAATCCAGAGTTAGACCAGTCCTCTCTCAAGAGCCTTTCCAAGAGCCTATGATGATGGCTTCTTCTTCCCACTCAGGACCACCTTTACCCCATATGTCACCTTAGTACTACCTAGAAAATGGCATCCCTTCCTCAAAGCACTTTATTGACACCTGCTGGAAATTTGTCACAAAATACTTATTTTTTGACAACAGAACATTCATAATAAAAGAAAATTAAATCTACCATATCTACAGTGTGAATTGTATCCCCCAGGGCATACACTGTACAATCTGCCTATTTGGACAGAGCTGCCCTGTCAAATGTTCCCCAAGGCACCCTTGAACATGCAGAGTGCATGTCCCATTTCAGGATACAGAAAATGCAACCGCGTGTCAGTTCCCAACTGTCTAAAAACAGAGCCCTATAGCCACAAACATCAGGGGCTGTCTGGCATGGCCTGGACTGGCCAGTCTAGCCAACCATATCACTCAAGCCACACCGGCCAGTCCTCAGGGCCCCACAAAGAGGCCATCTCCATCCCAGAGGCTGCCAAGTATCTCTGGCAGGGCAGCCACAGGAGCAGCCACCAAGAGACATTCAAACTGTAGTCACTGTGAACCTTCAGGAAAGTGAGTGGTCATTTCTAAACAGAGGCTTAACGAGAAAGTTGCTTCACTTCTTCCTCACCCACCCAAACATGTTCCTCAGAACACTGGTTGCATGAGATACTCCATTAAAAATAAACAGGTTTTATCCAAAACTACTAGAATTAATATCTGAATTCAGCAAAGTTGCAGGATACAAAATTAACACACAGAAATCTGTTGCTTTCCTATACACTAATGATGAACTAACAGAAAGAGAAATCAGAAAAACAATTCCATTCACAATTGCATCAAAAAGAATAAAATACCTAGGAATAAACCTAACGAAGGAAGTGAAAGACCTGTACTCTGAAAACTACAAGACACTCCTAAGAGAAATTAAAGAGGACACTAACAAATGGAAATGCATCCCATGCTCTTGGCTAGGAAGAATAAATATTGTCAAAATGGCTATACTACCTAAAGCAATCTACAGATTCAATGCAATCCCTATCAAACTACCAACAGCTTTCTTCAATGAACTGGAACAAATAATTCTAAAATTCATATGGAACCACAAAAGACCCCGAATAGCCAAAGCAATCCTGAGAAGGAGGAGTAAAACAGGGGGAATTACACTCCCTGACTTCAAGCTCTACTACAAAGCCACAGTAATCAAGACAATTTGGTATTGGCACAAAAACAGACCCACAGACCAGTGGAACAGAATAGAAAATCCAAACATTAACCCAAACATATACAGTCAATTAATATTTGATAAAAGTGCCTTGGATATACAATGGGGAGATGACAGCCTCTTCAGCAGCTGGTGTTGGAAAAACTGGACAGCTACATGTAAGAGAATGAAACTGGACTACTGTCTAGCCCCATACACAAAGGTAAACTCAAGGTGGATCAAAGACCTGAATGTAAGTCATGAAACCATAAAACTCTTAGAAAAAAACATAGGCAAAAATCTCTTGGACATAAACATGAGCGACTTCTTCATGAACATATCTCCCCGGGCAAGGGAAACAAAAGCAAAAATGAACAAGTGGGACTATATCAAGCTGAAAAGCTTCTGTACAGCAAAGGACACCATCAGTAGAACAAAAGACATCCTACAGTATGGGAGAATATATTCATAAAAAACGTATCTGATAAAGGGTTGACATCCAAAATATATAAAGAACTCATGCACCTTAACAAACAGAAAGCAAATAATCCAATTAAGAAATGGGCAGAGGACATGAATAGACACTTCTCCAAAGAAGAAATTCAGATGGCCAACAGGCACATGAAAAGATGCTCCACATCGCTAATCATCAGAGAAATGCAGATTAAAACCACAATGAGATATCACCTCACACCAGTGAGGATGGCCAACATCCAAAACACAAACAACAACAAATGTTGGCGAGGATGTGGAGAAAAGGGAACCCTCCTACACTGCTGGTGGGACTGCAAATTAGTTCAACCATTGTGGAAAGCAGTATGGAGGTTCCTCAAAAAACTCAATATAGAAATACCATTTGACAGAGGAATTCCACTCCTAGGAATTTACCCTAAGAATGCAGCAGCCCAATTTGAAAAGGACAGATGCAACCCTATGTTTATTGCAGCACTATTTACAATAGCCAAGAAATGGAAGCAACCTAAGTGTCCATCAGTAGATGAATGGATAAAGAAGAGGTGGTACATATACACAATGGAATATTATTCAGCCATAAGAGAAAACAAATCCTACCATTTGCAACAACATGGATGGAGCTAGAGGGTATTATGCTCAGTGAAATAAGCCAAGCCGAAAAGACAAGTATCAAATGATTTCACTCATATGTGGAGTATAAGAACAAAGAAAAAATACTGAAGGAACAAAACAGCAGCAGACTCACAGAGAACGGACTAATAGTTACCAAAGGGAAAGGGACTGGGGAAAATGGGCGGGAAGGGAGGGATAAGAGGGAAAAAGGGGCATTACGATTAGCAGATGTAATGCTGGGGGGCACGGGGAGGGCAGTACAACTCAGAGAAGACAAGTAGTGATTCTATAGCATCTCACTACGCTGATGGACAGGGACTGTAATGGGGTTGGTGGGGGGGACCTGATGAAGGGGTAGTTTAATAATCGTAATATTGCACATGTAATTGTAAATTAACGATAATAAAATAAATTATATTAAAAAAATAAAATAAAATAAAATAAATAAAATGTAAAAATGAAATAAAATACAAAATTATCCAGAAAGAGATACGGACTAAAAAAAAAAAAAAGAAAAGAGAGAGATACTGATCCTCATGGTTGATGCTCCAGAACAGAGGTTCTTGACCTTGAAACCACCCGGAATTTTTTTTTTAAGTATCAATGCCCAGCATTCTCAATTACACAGAATATTGGAGGGGGGTCTAGGTATTATTATTTGTTAAGTTCCTCAGGTAATTCCAACAGCAGTAACTTTGAAAACCAACTATGAACACCCAAGTCTATGTCTTTGCTGTTCCAAATGTGGTCCGTGGACCTGCAGTGCCAGCATCACCTGGGAGCTTATTAAATTTGTGCTCAAAAGGTGCAGAATCTCAGGCCCCACTGCAGTGTTGCTGTATTAGAATGGGATTTAGCAAGATCCCCTGGCTGGGGTGGGGGCAGTGGGCACAGGGGTTGTGTGCACATTAAAATTTGAGAGGTGTTAATTTAAGACACATTCCTTCTTTTTTTTTTATCTTTGGTCTGAAGATGTGAGAATTCTGTATCTCAAATATTTGCAAGGTTTATCATATCTATTCTCTTTTTGATCCACCCTATCAGTAGGAGATTTGGCTAATTTGTCTAATTTGTGATAAAATGTCTCTTTCCCATTTTATCAAAATTTATCAAAACAAAAAATGGCTAAATTGCTTTTAATTGGAGGAAAAGCACTCTGCTAAGACAAGGAAGGAGCTCGTGCTTAGATGCAGAAAGCAGGACAAAAGGTGACTGTGGGGAAGGTGGTCCTCTAGGATCCACAGGAATTACCCAGGGAATGCTTTGGGCCAGCAGAGGCCATGACACAGGGGTGTTGAGTCCAGTTTATTTTGATAGGGACAGAAAGGCCTTAGCTGAGGAGTGGGTCTTGCTTCCCCACAGATTGCTGAAGACAGGACAGGTACCTACAACTGCAAAAGCCACTTGGAAATCTCAGGCTTGACTTGGGCTTATTTTGGAAAACCAAGTAATTCCTTTCTTCCCCGAGAACCTCCTATCCTCAAATGATATTTCCAACCACATTTCTAATTCCCAGAGGTCCCTAAGGACAGTAAGAGCACTGCCCCATCTAACCCCAAGTTCCCTAAGGGCAGGTGCCAGGAGCTCCAGCTATTGGCAGGATGCTGGGCTGTGGAGGGTTGCATTACTTCCTCCAACTGCAGGGACCAGAGGCTGGGACTTGTTTCCTCTCACTGGGAGAAAGTTGGGCAATCTCTGCCACGTTTGTCCCTCCTCCAAGCTTTCTCACTCAACCAGACCGATCATTCCTTTGCTGCAGGATTTGATAGGAAGCAGGAAAGCTTTTTTTCTCCTCCCCTGCTCCACAGGACTCAGGACAGGCCTGACCTTCATACCCAGCATGCTTCTTTAGATTGCCCGTGTGCTGGCCAAAACACATCAGCAGCAAGCACACCAACCTGGTGCCAGAGGGAGTGTTTATAAAAATTGTCCAGATGCTTATTTCTCTCTTCCAGAAATTGCCTTCTGTCTGATCCAGGTTACGAATTCGTGCCAGAACCTGTCTCGAAAAACTGAAAAAGAGTATCTATCAACATCACCCAGAAGTTCTCCCCTTCAACCACCCACTCGTCAAATCCCCAACAAGTATGCTATTCCAGATTGTTTGGGATTTTTTTCAATACATAGATATTTTCTTTCTTTTCTTTTCTTGCATCTCTTAATTTAGTAAAAATATCCATAACATAAAATTCACCGTTTTGAAGTGTACATGTCAGTGGCATTATATGATTTGGAATCAAATTGGAATTATTGGCCAACTTCCAACAACTGCCTGCTTTGTTGCATTCCTCTCATTTCTAATCTTATTTTTGCTTATAGGACAATGAAGAGAATGGTTCTTTCTACTGAAAAGTTTGTCGTCTAATCTAGCTTAAGCTCCCTGCTATCGTGTTGGTGTCCAGTGAGGCAAGGCTGAGTGGCCAGAGAAGTCTGTCCATAGCAGAGAAGTGCTCATTTGTCTTTGGTTCTCTCTGTCTCTGTCTCCCTGTCTCTCTCCCTTACTGAACAGGGCCTGAGTACTCAGCACAGGCTTATGTGATTTCTGATTCCATCTCAACAGTCCCTGAAGGATGTAGTATTGCTTAAGGAGAGAAGGAAGGAAAGGTATCCTGGTGGGGAACAGCATGGGGCAGAACACGGAAGTAGCTAACCACAGACTTAGCGCTCAGGGCACACTGATCAGAATGGGACATAAAATAGCTCTGAAATATCAATCTGAAGAGGGCAATTAGCATCAAAATGAAGGTGCCAGAATAAGAGAGTAAGTTGTCCTAAAGAAAATGGGAAGCCATGGAAGGTGAAAGAGCAGTCTAAGTCAGTCTGGGTAGGGAAGAGCTTCTTCATAGAGAAGATTTGCTGTGGTCTGAGTTTCAGACCTCCTGGGCCCAGGCTATGCCATTCCGGTAGATGAGGGGGGGACCCTGGAAGCTGGTGGGTGAATCAAACCAAAAAAAGTATCAACCAAAAAAAAAGATCTGGGGAGGAGAAAGGTCTCTAAGGGGGACAAGGTCCAGACACAGAGAGACTGAGAGAATGGGAGAATAAGTCACAGAAAGGGACATCCAGCTGAAGAGCTAACTGGGGCAATGGAGCAGGTATTTGTCAGCACTTGCCCCTCTCTCCTCCACACTCACCTCTCCACACTGAAGGCTGCTCCTTGGGAACACCTGCCACTCACTGACCGTGGGCTTTTCTGACTGGGAGCCCAGCAGCCAACACATAGGACCAGCCTGAAGTGCTTGGAAGTTCTTTATCCCAGCAGCTGCCCTCTGATCACAGTGGAGAGGAGTGGTGGATACGTACCCCAGCTCCCTCACCACTCAGGTGGAAAACTCTGAGGTCCATGTCCTCCTCTGTCACCCAGAGTTACCCAAGGGGATTGAGCCCAGTGGCCCACATGGGAACTGACTGGATGGCAAATTCCTCATTGACTGTCCTCCTTTCCTTGTCTATTCCCTGTACCTCCCAAATAAATTACTCACACCCTAATCCTTGTCTCTGGCCTCTTTCCCTTGGGTGCCCAACCCAAGGGAAACTTGGTTGAGAGCACAATCACCCTGTACCCCACACACTACCCCCAGCAGCCCCCAGAACCTTCCAGCTCCTCCGTCAGTGTGTAACGAGAGCCACTGGATGCCCTCTGGAGGTGTTCAGTGCTGAGTCTGGGGTCTCCTGTGCCTCCCAATCCTTTACTGTGTTCTTCCCGATCTGGCTAGCCCAGCCCAGGGAGGGGATGAGACAGGGGCTCCACAACCACGGGCATGGAGGAATTCAAGGCTGGAAAAGGATCCCAGGGATCTGGAGCCCCCTTCACTCTGCTCCAGGAAAGGGGTGATGCAGGGGGCTCCCGCATGGGGAGAGGTGGTGGTCTCTCACTGACTTGTCATGACGCCAAGATGGCTTCATTTCTCCTCATCAGACTGGAGTCTGTGAGGACTCTGGGGGTGGTCTGCCCACCACCACCGTGGCACAGCCCCGTCCCCAACTCTGAGGCAGAGGGGAGAGAATGCATTATTTTGATCAGAGAGGAAAACGAGAGTACGAGCCCTCCTACTCTCCAGCCCGCATCATGGAGATGAATGACCATGGTTTGCTCATTAACTTAATTTGTTGCTGAGGATAAAACTTATGGGCTCTTGGGCTGCTCTCCAAATCAGCCGTTATGGGGAATTGGGGCCGACTCCAGGGGCTTATGGGAAATTAGTGCGGTGAGGAGAGGTCAGTCTGGATGTAAACAAGAGATTCCAGACCAGTGAGCGGGACACGGCCGCTAAGCCCAATCTAGTCCCTCCCAGGCCCAGCCGGGCCCTGCGACGGGGGCTGAGCAGTCATCTCAGCTGTCACGGGGGCTGCAGGCCCTCAGAGGAGGTGCAGCCATTAGCTCAACCTGGCCCCTGACCCTGGGCTGCCCGTGCCTCAGCTTCTGTAAAGGAAGATGTCAGGGAGTCCCCTTGTCTGCCATCACAGTGAGCCCCTGGCTGGCATGCTGCCTCTCAGTCCCTTCCCAGCCACTCTCTAGGGGCCATGGGCATGTTCCTGGATTTCCTCCAAGCCCTACAGGGCCCATGGGAGGCTAGAGCGAGGTGGGCAGGGAAATCTCAGGCCTGTCAGCATAGCCGAGTCTGTCCGCTGCTTCTACTCTGTCATGGCCTCTCGCTGGTGACGCAGGCCCCCAGGAAGGCTCTCCCTCCTCTTCAGGTGGGCAGCAGGGCGTTCCCCTCTGCTCTGGAGTTTCTAAGCCTGTCTCATCGCACATCACCCACTTTCTGGATTTTGACCTAGAGGGAAGCCAGGGAAAGCAAGTCTCAACTCTCCAGTCCCTGCCCAGCCCCGCACCCCCACCCTGAGCTCCTCTCCCCAAGCCCAGAAAGGGCTCCCACCCCCTCCATCCCCACAGATAACCTCCACGTCCTTTTGCCATAACTTCAAGTGGGACACCATTGAGCCTTCCAGATATTTAAAGAGAAGCTTTGGGGAACTTGGAAAGCCCTTCTATGTCTCAACAAAGCCCAGCTCCAGTGAGCACAGAACCTTGCCTTCCACAACTCTTGTTCTAAAGTGGCTTCCTTGGGAGCTGGTACTGAGTATCAAAATCTAAACCCTGGCTCCTCTGTCTTCCTCTGGATTCTGCCTTCCCCCGTGGCTCATACCAAGTAGAGGCTTGGTAACAGCAAGGACTCTCAGTAACAAGGATTACATCCTTGTGTGTAAAGGGTTAACATCAGATCTGGGCCAATGTAGGTCTGCCTGGGAATGACTTCGGCCTCCCTTTTCTCACTGCCTTGTTTCCTGGGAACTTTCAGAATAAATATGAAACCCAGTGAGTTGGCTTGCAGGCCTTGGGTCTGCCTGACTCACAGTATAGGAAGATGATGAGAAGCAAAGGCTGTGGCTTCTGCGTCAAGGTGACCTGCGAGCACCTTGGCTTCCCGCTGGGGCAGCCATACACACGCATGTGGCTGAGGCCAGAGAAGCTGTGTGCTCAGGGAGCTGCTGGCCTCCTGGGATGGAGATGTTGGGTATCCTGTGTCTCCTTTCCTCTAGCCTTCTATAATGCAAATGTGTTGGTCAGAATTCTCCAGAGAAAGAGAACCAGCAGAATGCATATACATGTAAAGAGAGAGAGATTTATTTTAAGGAATTGGCTCATGCAACTGTGGAGAAATGATGAATCCCAAATCGGATGCGGGAGGCCGACAGGCTGAACACTCGCGGAAGAATTGCGATTGGAGTCCAAAGGCAGTCTGCGGGTAGAAGTCCTTCTTGCCCAGGGGCGGTCAGTCTTTGTGCTTATTAAGGCCTTCAGGTGATTGGATGAGGCCCACCCACATTAAGGAGCGCAATGTACTTTACTCAAAGTCCACTGATTTAAATGTTAATCTCATCCAAAAAAACACCTTCACAGAAACACTCGCAATAATGTTTGACCCACTAGCTGGGCACCGTGGCCCAGCCAAGTTGACACAAAAATTAACCATCACACTAAGTAACCATAGTAAAATAAGGCAATTGCACGTCAGGAGTTGGATTGCCAGCTTGAGTCATAAACGAAGCGCTGCTGCCTGAGCGCTGTCGCTGCTGGTTCCCTAAGTGCTGAGCGGCTTCAGGGCCTGTGGGCGGCACACTAGCCTCGGAGAGGACTACTTCTCCCCAACCTGACCACTGACGTCTACAGCCCAGCCTGCAACTGTACAGGAAATCTTGTCCCTACTGTTCTCTTGGGGGGAGGCTCCCTGGAGAAAGTCCCCTGGCTCGGGTTTTTCTTGCAGACCACACATAGCCAAGCGGGGGGACGGGCCCCCAGCATCCTTCTAACTGCCCAAGAGTCACCCCTGGCTGACCTGGTCTTGTGAAAGACCCTGGCAGAAGGTACAACTGCTACTCACGGAGAATACAGCAAATGTTCAATCGTGAACTTAAAAATGGGCAACCCCTCTCATAAAGCCCAGCACTTTACATTTTGCAAAGCTTTTTCACATCTACTACCAACATGATCCTTCCCAAGGAATGTGAGTAAAGTCTTGGGTCTGACCTCTATTTGCTCCCGCAGGCAGCCAAAGATGTTTTCTAGGTCTCTTTTGCTGGCTGGTCCAGGGGCTGCCCTAACGTGTCACACTTGCTCAAACTGGCCTGGACGTGCAGGGGGTCATGGGGAGGCTCAGAGGTCACAACCCTGAAGGCCCCCTGCTACTCCCAGTCCCCAGCCCAGTCTTGAGGGTAGAGAAGCAAGCCACAGCCTGGCACTAGCTGTCCGCCACTGTCCCCTAAGGCCAGGATGTCTGATATGGCTTGTAGACTTGAGAAGTGAACTCAGCTCATGTTGTTAGCAAGAAGCCAGCAAATGGAGATTATGGCGCAGTCCAGCCTCTCAGCTGGCAAGACAGCATCTGGGAAGCCCGTCTGCTGAGCCCCATCAGCTCCAAATGGACAACAGGGGCAGAACAGACACAACTGCGGGTCTGCGCGGTTGTGTGTGTGAGAGCACATGCAACCGTGCACACCAATGTGCTGTGTACTTGCAACTGTGAATACGCATGAGAGTGTGGTAAGTGTGTATGAAGGGTGTGTGTGTATGGCCCCAGAAAGCCAACTTCAAGCAAACCTGAGCCTTGAAACCCCAGCTGGAATTACTGATAAAGAAGTGGGCCAAGCCCCTCAGCAAGGCCCTCGGGCCGCGCCAAGGTGAACCCTCTGATCCCTGCCCTCAGAGAGCATCTGCCTTCTGCAGGAAGGGCACACACACCAAATACGTCCCATCATAGGACACTATGTGGATTGTTTTAGTTCAGAACCAGAGTCAGGGAAGCAGAAGAACTTCACAGGCAAGACTGCATGTGGCCCCAGACCTGTTCCAGAGCTGGACGGATGTGGGAACCGGGAGCTGTCCTGCCCTCCAGGAGCATCAGGGGCTCAGCCCCCAAGATTGAAAACGGGACAGCAAGCAAGAACACTGAAAGGGTCCGAGCCAAGTGCTTCATGGGAAAGAGAACAAGGCTCCATGAGGGCTGGAAGGGAGGGACACAGCCGACGGGAAGGCTGGCCGACAGCTGTCCATGAGCTCAGCCACCACAAAAGGTAGTTGCCCAGGGCACAGAGATCTGCTCCCAATGGGCAGCAGCGGCTGCCAGAGCTGAGGTCCTCGGCCGCCACCTCTCTGCTTTCTGTTAGTCACAGTGGGGCAGGAAGCACTGTAAGCCCAGAAGCAGGTCTGCCCCTAGTACCCATGAGGAGGTGACAAAAGGAGACTATGGGAGGCTCCGACTCACGGCCCACCCCCTTCTCATAGCACCCACGGCTCCACCCTGCGCCACAGAGGACCTCGTCTCACATGAGAGGACTGCTGAGCTTTCCGGTCCTAGCTCAGTCCACAACCCCACTTCCTCGGGGAAGCTCGCCAACAGCGCAGACTGACCTTGGGAGGACAGGCCCAGAGAAAATGCCCATGTGGGATGAAGGCCCTTTAAATAGGGAATTCCAAAGTCCTGCTTACCCTGAGCATGACCTGTGTGGAAGGGAGGTGGCAGTATGTCGTGGACTCTGGATGCACAGGTCTCCTAGGCATGGTGCAGGAAAGGGATGTTAGTGTCCCTCTAACACAGGACTGCTCAAAATGTGGTCCATGAAACTGTGCCAGTCCAAGAGCTGTTTGTCATGGGCCCGTGACAAGGTTAGTACAGAAATTGTATAAGCATTTAGGAGTTTCATAGCAATTTGACAACCTGATTTTAAGTCCTTTGAATCTAACAATTTTTTTAATTGGGCTTTATTTTCTGCATTTTTTTAAATATTTCATTTTCCTAGGAATTCATTTTTATTGTGTTTTACAAAAACATCAGTCCACAACAGACTAGAACATTTTAAATGTAGCCATTCAGTACACATAGTTTTGAGAAGATCTCTACTCTGCAGGACTGGATGAGGTCAGAGGCTCCAGCTGCTCCGATCTGAGGACAGCACTCCCCAGAGGCATGTGTGGGGAACCATCCCCCCCGTCCTCCCAGATGCTCAGAGGCTTACCCTGAGCAGCCAGTCCGTCAGAGCAACAGCAGCAAGGCCATCCAGAAAGGGCATGTCCTGGGACAAAGGGCTCTCACAGAGGGGACTGGAAGACTGCTGGAGATGGCATCTGCACTTTACACAGAGGCCCCAGGACTGAGTCTCTGCTGAGCCACTTGCCAGCTGGGCAACCTTGACCAAGTCACCTTCCCTCTCTGAGCCCCAGTTTCCTCAACTGCAAAACAGTATGAGGATTACACAGGATAAATAAAGCATGGGAAGGATTCAGCCCCACATTATGAGGCTTTAAGAGGCTGTGAACTCAGAACCAGACTTTCCCCACTGTGCTCACATCCAGGACGGCAGGATAGACAGCAGATAGGGAAGCTGATATTAACAGGTCAGACCCTGACCCACACGCCCTGCACCTGGGAAGCTGACTTCTGGTGGCCTTCAGCCCCAGCAGCCTCCCAGATCCCTACAGTCACAGGGCCTGCTCAGCAACTCTGCAGGGGCAGTCCTACTAAGTGGGACCTGAGTCACTATGTAGGATCCTGTGAGTTACAGAGAGGCATGGAGGATTAGCAGGAACCTAAGATCCTGCTAGGAATATGGACATTTAATGTTTTTCATACGGCAAGCTAAGAAGCAACAAATACTAGAAATATTTATCAGTCCCCACAAGGCCCCACACCCAGAAATGGAGAGGAGTGGAGTTGAACTGGCAAGGAGAGTAAGCTTGGAGGTCAGATCTGTGGTCCAGTTCTGACCATACCATTCACAAGCTATGTAATTTCAGGCTAATACTATTTAGGATTTGTCTTGGGTCAGATTTCCCAGAAGCAGAGCCTGAGACAGGGATTCAGACATATGTGGGTTTTGGGGTTAGAGAAGGGGTTCTCAGGTGAAAGGAGTGAGGGATGCAGGGCAGGGCAGGGGAAGGAGCTGAGTGAAGATGTATTTTCAGCTGAAATCTAGCCTTGCCTGATCCCATGGGGAGCTCAAAGTTGTCTCACCCAGAGGCAAGGAGACTGAGTTGTTCCACTCCCAAATCATCAGGTCATTAACTAAACAATGCCCCCAGATGTCATCATTCTCTCCTGCTTCTTCCACAGGGCAGCTCCCATTAGTCCAGGTCAGTCTCCCAGAGAAGGTCCTAGGTGTGAGCTGTTGGTAGCCCCATGTCTGCAGCTACTGGGGCTAGGTTCCATGGCCTGAGAACCAATAGCATCCACTACAGGGTTGTTGTAGGAGTTAGGGATATGCACGTATGGGCCCAGCAGTGCCTACACACTCAATAAATGCTGGTTGCATTGTGCCACAGATCAAAATTCTAACATTGGCTGTGCAATTTTGTTAATGTGCAATATTGCTAATATTGGCAGATGTACTCTTCTGGTACCTCTGCCAAGTCCTTTTACCACCCCAGCCCCTGGCCTAGAGCTCTTTTTTTTATAAAAGAGGAGGGGTGTCATGGTTTTTCTCTAAGGTTCCTTCCAACTCTGAAGTTCAGAATTCAAGGCTCTACATGCTTCTGGATTGAGGACCCTTCTTGAGCAATTCCTATTCCTGTTCTCCCCGATTTAGTACACCAAGGAATGCAATGAAAATTTTCAGATATGTGGGAGGACTCAGAATGCCACCCACCCCAGTCTACTTGCCCCAAACTACAAATGTCTTCACAGGTCATTCTAAATAATTTCACTCTTTTTATAAGGCCTGTCCCCTCCATGTGTACTTAATCTTAAATGCCCTTGAGAGCGGTGTATGTTCAATATGTGATAGCTCAGTGAATTTTTAAAAAGTGAACAATGGCCTCCACCGCAACTGGAGGCCCCTGGGAACTAGTTGAGGGAGAAGCAAACAGAGGTGGAAGTACTGTTGACAGCAGGGTCCGGGATGAGGGCGGAATATGAACCTCAGCACTATTACCACCACTTACCCCAAATCACAACAGTGCTTCTCTGCCAGATCCCAGGCATTACTCTAGCCTATGCTTCTTTCCTTCCCATCCTCTCCAGAACACCCAGACCTACCTTTCCAATGTCCTTCTCCCAACCATGCAAGGTTCTTTGCTGCCTGCCAGGGACTGAATGAAGCAGTTGCGTTAACTCAAGATATTGCATGATCGGCAGTACCGAGTGGTAATGGGACCCTGGGCACTGAACTGAGGTCATGCTAGGACTCTACTGCCTCCTTTTATGTGAACTAGTGGGCCACTGTACTACTCGTAACTGTGGTAAGCAGCAAAAATGAACAGAAGGTTTTCACCCTCCTTGCTCCTACACCCTTACAAAGTGACTTTGCTGTTCCTTCTATTAAGAGGTCAAGTCTTTCTCCACACCTTGTATCTGAGCTTGGCCACGGGACTTGCTTTGACTAATGGGGCAAAGGTGATACAAGCAGTGGATTGAAAAGGGCCTTGTGGGGTAGGATGTTTCTCTCTTGCTGCTCTCAGGAAACCTACAGCTACTACCCTGTGAGCAACCCTGGGCTAGCCTTCTAGAGAATGAGAGACCATGTCACACCCATCAACAGTCAGCCAGTGGCCAGTCATGTGCGTGAGACCATCAAACCTCAGCAGACAGCAGACACACGAGTGAGCTCAGCGGAGATCAGCAGAAGACATGGCCAGCTGAACCCAGCCAAAATGATCAACTCACAGAAATCATGACCAGAGTAAGTGGTGTTATTTTAACCCACCAAGTTGGAGGGCGGTTTGTTATGTGGCAACAGCTAACTGATACAATAACAAACTTGCATGGTACATTGGAGAGACAGAAAAGCATGGGGCTGTGCCCTTGGACTGGGCTTTCCATTCCTCTCTTAGTCACAGCAAGTTATAGATGAGTCACTCCCCCAACATACTCACTGAGCCTCAGTTTCCTCATCTTTAGAATGGAGACAGGGTAACTGACCCTCTTAGACTTGTGTTGCCTGTTCTTATATGACCCAGAACACTGTCCATCCTCAATCTGCCAGGTTTCCTGTACTTGTAGCAGAATGTCCCCCCTCAACCACCACTGAACCCCATGGGAGTCCAAGAGAATGTGTGACTTCTATCACAGCCCAAGTGCTTTCCCTGCACGGCCAATCTAGTGAGGGTCAGAGGGGCTTGGTATCTGGTAGGTGTGAGTGTGGGAACAGTTTACAGAAATTTACGAAAAGCAAACACAAGCTTCTCTGCTGGGAAAGTAACAAGGAAACACTCCACTCCAGTTGAAGGAGAAGTTTTTGAAGAAGGAGAGTTTATTTAGAGAATAACCAAGCCCCCGAATCAACAAACTGTAGCCTTATCTCTGAGTATGTGGGTCATTCTGATTCTCTCTGCTCTGCTGACCACTCTTGGCCAGGCTGGGCCTTGGGGCAGAGCCCTTGGGCCTAAGGTGGCTGAGCAGGCTGAGAACAGGGCCCTGGGGACTGGGCCTTGGGTCTTACCATGTGCTGAGAGCCAGGGTGGGGAGGACAAGGTGCCAGCACCAGGGATGCTGCAGGCAGCTGCACTGGCTTTTATTTTTAAAACTCCTTATCTTTTCTCTAGAGATTTTTTTAAAACTCCCTGGGGCTGAAGGAAGCCCAGCTGTGGGCCACTGTCATCCTTCTGTGTCCCCTGGGTCCCCCACCCCATCCAATAAAGACAGAGAAATCACATGCCCTGTGCTAGTTTTCAAGAGGTTTTTAGGACTTCCAAATGCAGGCAGGACTCCTTGCAGCAAACCTTGCATTTGACAAGTTGGATGGACTCAAGCAGTAAATTCAGGGGAGTTATTCCACTTTCTGAAGGGCTAGTTATTTTGAAATAGGGACCATATCCATTGTCTTTCATGGGATGAAAACGAGTGTCACATTTGGTATTAGAGATGTTACTAAAACTAACCTCCTTTTTGCAGTCTACATTGGGGTCCAAGGCAAGAGTCCCATTTGGCAATAGCATGGAGCGACAGTGCCTGCAAGCCACCTGGGTCCACACGTGGCCCATCTCTAGGGACAAGTTTAGTGAGCTCTGGCAAGAAGCCTCTGTCTGTAAGTCCCTTGCCAATCTTCTCCCTATATTACTCTCTCCAGGGCCCGTCGCCTCCCTTGGACCTGCCGTCTTACTGATGGGAAAGAATCTCTCTGTCTTGTCTGGATTCCCCCAGAAGCAAACACTAGGACAAGGATTCAGAGCCAGTAGTTTATAGGAAAGTGATTCTGGTAAATACTGGCAGGGGAGTGAGGAAGTGAGGTGGAGAAGGGGATAGAAAGCAGTCAGTACTCTTTACTATGATTGATGGTAAAATATAAATATTAATTTATCTGTGTCATAACATGCAAATATTAAAAACAGTGGTCCAATCCCACTCCATCCCACCTGTCTAAGGGAGATTCATTCTAGAACATGAGGCGGAGAAGGGAAGAGTGAGGCAGTGAAGGCAGAAATGTCTCTTTGGTGCTGGAGGGAGAGCACTAGGCCGAGGGGCAAGAGTCATGGGTTCCAGCCCCACTCTACCACTGGCTTATTTGATTGTCTTTCTGGGCCTCATCAGGGAAATGAACTCATTGGATGCAAACCGGCTGATGTTTCAACATTCTGCAAATATCCTGTGTCAGCCAACATAGGTTGTAGAACATGGAAACTTCTTGAACTGTATTAAGCAAATACGGATTTAATGAGAGAAATTAGCCATTAATGAGAGAGAAATTAACCACTAAGAAACTTTGGGGGGACTGAAAAGAAACTACACAGCAGAACAAGCTCAGAGGAGCCACATCCTACATCACATACCCAGGAACACATCACCTCACTGGTGCTGGGGTCGCGAGTCGTGCAGGGCCTTCCAGTGGCTGGCCATCGGTGTCATGGGTGCTGAGAGGCAGGGGTCAGGCCATCCAGGTTTTGCTGATGGAGGTCTAGAGAGCACAGCAGGAAAACCTAACATCCCAACGCCAAAGCCTGCTTGCCCACAGAAGCAATAGAAGCAAGTTGGCCTGCCTCAGTCCTGTTCAGAACCCTATCTGCAGGGAAGTCTGAAAAATGTGGATTTTGATTTTCCATTCCTTCCATAGAAATGGGGCAGTAGGAGGAAGTTGGCATGGATGGTGAGTCCAGAGCATTGTGTGGCTCCCGAGGCGTTTGCACCACGCACCTGCAGGAGACGCTGGACCACAGCCCTGCCCCCAAGTCTAGCTGTGTAGCCTGGAAGGGCAATGTGCTAGTGCGGTTACCAGTTAAAAGTCAGCCCTAGATGATGGAGGGGAAGATGACCAAGAAAGGGTCCAAAGCAAGGGGGGAGGCAGTTGCCTTGAGGGTGACAAGGAAAAGTCCAGAAAGGAAATGCAGCTTGGATCACTCTTGAACCATCCGTCAGGGTGAGAGGCCGTCAGGAGCAAGGGCACACAGGGATGAGGAGTGCCTGGGAAGCAGAGCTGTGTGGTAGGCGGCCTGCAGGGGGCGGTGGGGGCGCACTGGCTGCGGAGGCGGGGAGAGGTAGGCCAGGCAGGGTCTTGCAAACCATGCAGGAGACCTGAGAGGCCTTGGGACACCAGTGAGAGGTTTGAAGCAGGAAAGTAATATAGGCACAGTCAGAATGGTGTCAGGAGCCATGTAAGGGAAACCAGAATTCCAGAAATCCAAAAGGCAGGGCCAGGAGGTTCCAAACAGATAGACACTAAGAGAAGAGGGACAGGTATGAGGTGTGTGCAGAACCACAGGGAACCGGGGCCAAGCAGAATACTTCCAGTAAAGGGGGGGAGTTTCTCAAGAACAGCTGCTCTTAATGGCTCACGGAGCTGGGTCGGGGTGGGAGGACACAGGTCAAAGGTCAGTGCCAAGGCAGTTTCACTAAGCAGGAATACCCCCCATGACGTCTCCCTTCATGGAACTCAGGAAGTTTTTGAAAGGGTATCTTGCCACGACCCTCCCTTCCCTGAAATAACTCAGGGAGGCAAGAAACCACACAAGAGATTTTAATGGCTGAAATAGAAAAAGGCTGTCTCCAAGTGGAATGCAGCAGCTCGCTGGTGAGGAAGCACGTTTTTGAGGAGTTGGGGTGGGTGTGTCCTGCTACGGGGACGTTGGTGATTGGGTCTTAAGGGAGTGGTGTGACCATCTGGACGTTGGTGACTGGGCCCCAAGGGGGCAGAGCGACCATCCGGCCCAGAGGAAGCCCGGAGGCTGCGGGAAACAAAACAAAATGGCGGCTCCTGATCTCAAGATTGGGCACCTTAGCGTTCCGGAATTTGCCTTCAGTTTTAGAGGTGAGGAATGAATCGGGGAAGAGAGAAAAGGAAAGGGGGACAAGGAGAAGGAAAGAAAGGGCGAAAACCTGTGAGTAGGTGCATCCCCAAACCACACTGACTTGCGTCAGGACCCACTCTCAGCTCAGGACCCTGTGCTTTCTGTGAGAGCTGACCATGCCCCTCCCATCATGAGTGACTTTCTACAAGCCCCTCAGACCTGCCCAGAGCCCCTGGTCTGTGGCTTTCACCCCCAGTCTTGAGAAGCTTGTTCCCACCCCTGAAGAAAGGGAACTGGGCCTCCTCCTCCTCCTCCCCTGTCCTAGTGCCGAGGAGCCCTTGTCCTTCCTTCACCAAACACTTCTCCAAGCCCACAGGAGAAAGGCTGTGCTCCCTGGGAGCAGCATCTGAGATGGAGAAAGAGCGCGCAGTATCTACTGGAGGAGGAACCTCAGGGAGAGGGGTGAGAGCAGCCACCAGAGCGGAGGACAGGGCTGAGGAGGGGTGTGGGCTCGGCGGGAGGCTGGCCCAGGGCTCTGCGCAGGAACGGCACCAGAGAGTGGACCTCCCTCGAGAGAAGAGGACTGGGCTTTCGTGCTCCTGAGTCAGTCCTTGGCTAAGCGCTGCCCTTGCCAGCAGGACAACCTTGCAGCTGAGGTGTCACCCATTCAGCTGAGGCCAGTTCTTGGGAAATGGAGCCCCGGGAGACTTCAGCAGCGAATGCGACAGCTCCACAGCAGTTGAGAAACGGTGCTCCCTGGCAGGGAATCCAGGCAAGACACCAAAAGCCTCCAGGGCAGATGAAATGCTCTTTTCAGTCAAGCTCAATGTGCTGGATCCTTTTTCCCTTATCATGCTCTGCCTTCCAGGAGACACCCTGTGAAAGTCAGAGCCTTGACCTTGAAGTAAACAAGGGAAAAGTAGAACTGGTCCCACGGGCCTCTTTCACATGGCCACAGGTATGCCACAAATCCAAGCAGGTCTTCTGGGGCACAGCTTCTCCCAGCCTCCATTCTCCGGCTGGGTCCAGGTTCCAGCAGCTGCTCCACCGAACAGTTCGGTGAACTTGCTCTGTAGCCCCACTGGTACTCAGCTTGGATGCCCCTAGGATGCAGAGAAAATTCCTCCCAAGTTGAGAAAGAGCTTTCAAGTAGCTTTGCTAAGCGCAGTTCCTCTGGCTAAACTGCAGACTGACCAGATGAGCCACTTCTCCGACTAAGGATGTGATACAGAGCCCCTCCTTTCATTTGCCTTCATTAATCATTCAAGTCCTATTAGTACAAGTCCAGCATCTCTCTGTGTGTGTCAAGCAGGCTCCTCCTTGCAAAGTTTCCAAGGACCTTGGGGCCTGAATCAGTTTGAAGAGGGTTCACTCTTGCTTCCAATAGCCAACAGGAGAAAGAATTGGAGTCCTACCAATTTCTGAGTCTGTAACATCTTGTTTCTTGTCAGTGCCGAAGACTGGGCTTCTGCATCCTTGTGCATGGCTGATGGACTTGCCTCACGCAGATGCAGGGATGCCCCCATGATTGGGATCAAAGGCTGTATGTAGCCCTCTTGGTGTATAGCCCATGCTCACTCCTCATATCCCAGAGCTGACCCTTGTGGTAGGTTCCCAGCCCCAGGACATTGGGACAGAGCAAGTTCTCCTTCACAGACCCCTTGGTCTTCACACCGAGCCCCATCGTCAGTCTAGTTAATTCTAATTCTGGCTCTTCCCAGCCCCCAGGCTTGGTCTATCCCAACAGATTTTCCTAACTTTGAATCTCCAGGAACAGAGCTTGAAATCTCTGTCTTTTTTTCCCACAAAAGGTCCTGAGACCTTTGTGCAAGTAAGTTCTTCTACCCACCCAGAGCTCTTCCTACCAAGGGAAAACTTTCCCTCAGCTCCACAAACAAAAGACTTATGGCAGACACTCTGTAGTCATCTTCTGTGCTGTTCACTAAACGTTCTGTTCTTCCCTCTTTCTGGCACCAAATAGAATTGCATTTCTCTGCCCTCCTACGGGCCAGGTGGGGTCATGTGATCAGTTCTAGCCAATGAGGTATAAATATAAATGACACACATCCCCAGGGCTGGTTAGTAATTTACAGGGCCCAGGGCAAAATATAAATGAAGGGCCCCTGCTTTTTAAATTAGTAATAATTTCAAGATGACAACAGAAGAGCATTAAACCAAGCCTGGAGCCCTCTGAGTCTGGGGCCCTGTGCACAGGTTGCAGGCGCAGGAAGCTAGCTCTACATATCATTCCTGAATTGGAGCATTTAATTACCTCTGTGAAATTCTCCAGAGATCTTTATTTTTGTCTAACAAAAGGCCAGAAACATTTTAAACTGTGGCTGCTCCATCAGCCTGGGTCCCTGAGAGCTACCACGAGAAGCAGAGGCCTTCTCCACAACCCTGATGGAAATGTATCAGAGCAATATTAACCCTTTACTGTTGGGGTTGTTTGTTATTGCAACATGAAGTACCCCATCCGGACTGAAGCATACCCTAACCCACTTGCCACATATTTACCCCGATAACACAGCCACTTGGTTCCTCTTTTTAGGGCTGAAAAAGTAACTGTCTCTCTTATCCTGTAAATCTAATGACCAGCTAGCTCCTTCACTGAATACAAACCCGTACCAGTTATGAACCACTTTTATAACTTTAGTGCTCAGCAAGTGTCTGACCCAGGATAAACCCTCAATAACTGGCATCCTAGACATTCTAAATATTTTGAAGTTTCCCATTAAAAATCCTTGCACTCTATGTTATAAATGCCAACACAAAGACTCCTAAGCAAAAAGTATTAACTCACATAACTGGAAGTACAGAGGTGAGTGAGCTCTGGCTTCTCCAATCCTTAGAGAGCCCCTCAGCTCTGTCCTTCTCTGTGAGGCTCTGTTCTCAGGCTGGCTACTCAAGATGATGAAGAGGTGCCCAGAAGCAACAAGGGTAATGCACTTCTTTGTTCAAAGTCTGGAGAACGCAAAGAACCTTTCAACGAACCATAAAAGTCCTTCTCTCCAGCCTCATTGGATTGAGCTAGGAGCTGTACCTACTCCTGGACCAATGACAGTTTCTAGGAGAATGCCAAGTGCTGATTGCTTCATTCATCAACATCTATTGAGCATTTATTGAGTGTGAGGTTTTCTTCTAAGCTCTGTGATTACAGGAGCTTAAACTTCTGGAAATATATATTGAGAGAAGTAGAATGGGCTTTCCATAAGTGGGTTAGACTAGTCAGAGCCATCCCCCCACTTCCTACCCCAGATGGGGCTAGGATGTTCTTTTCTTACATGCATAGATTGAGGGGGTTGGTGGGATACCAGCACAATGTTGGGATTCGGCCAGGGAATGGAAGGGGGAGCAGATATTGGTTAGATAACCATCAGTGCCTTCTCTACTCCTCTTTCTAAAGAGCTTTATTTTGTGAAGCATGTAAAGATCTAAACTAATTTTTCCCCAGATTTGCTAATCAGCTGCCATAGCTCTCTCTTAGATGGAAGCCGAACTTCCCTCCTTAACAGATGGGCATGCTTCACAGTTCTGCCACCCCCACTTCTACCAGCCAAGCCCTTGAGACCCCTGCACCCCTCCTCCCTTCCCCTCTGCCTCATCCCTAAACAACCTCCTCCAATATCCTACTTCCTCCAAGCTCTGACCATGACACCTGCCTCAAGTTCCAAGGCCCTTTCTTTCCATTTCCAAAAGGGCCAATAATGGGTCTTAAAAACAATTTCACTGCAAACTAATGTCCACTCACTGTGGAAAGTTTGAAAGGACAGGACAGTCAAATGAATACAAATAATAATCCACAAATATTTTGCCTGTATCTTTCCAGTCTTCTGTGTGTTTTCACACAGTTGAGATCATGGTACATATATAATTATATGTCTTGACTTTTACTCTTCATGTAATATTTATACAACACACTTCCCATATTTTTACAAAACCTTTATAAATATTTTATAGTTTGATGATTATCTATCCACAGAGAGTCTGTAGTTTATTCAAGCTTTTTCTTTCTGTGGAACATTTCATTTGTTTCCAGCTTGTTGCCATTATAATGATGATAAACATTTTCACGCAAGAACCTTTTTTACTACCTTGAAATAGATTCCCAGATGTGGAATCACTAAATCATTAGAGATAAAAATTTTATAGCTTTTCCTACATGTTGTGAAAATGTTGCAAAAAGGTTGCACTATTGATATTCCTGTTTGCGATTTACAGGAAAGCCTGGCTTACAGCATGTATTAGTTTCCCTTGGCCACTGTAACAAACTAGCACAAACTTGGGGACTTAGCATTACAAATGTATTCTTTTATGGCTCTGGAGGACAGAAGTCCAAAATCAGTTTCAATGGGATAAAGTCAGTTCTCAGCAGAGCCGGTTCCTTCTGGAAGCTTTAAGGGAAAATCCACTTTCCTTTGCCTTTTCTAGCTTTTGGACGTCACTTATATTCCTTGACTTGTGACCCTTTCCTCAAATCACTCAAATCTCTTGCTTCCATTATCACATCTCCTGCTGATAAATCTCTTTCTGCTTTCCTCTCTAAGGCTATTTGTGATTACATTTAAGGCCTACGTGGATAATCCAGGATAATCTCAAAATCCTTAATTTAACCACATCCTCAACAATCCTTTTGCCCTACCAGGCAACATTCAAAGGTTCCAGGGATTAGGACAAGGATATCTTTGGATGCCATTATTCAGCCTATTTCACTACACTCTTCCGAACATAGGCATTACCATTTTTCCTTTATTTTGAACCAGTTTGGTGGGTGGAACATTAAAATATCAATGACAAGCGAATTTGCATTTTATTGTTTTAGCCATTAAAATTTTTCTTTTATGACTTGTCTGATCACCCACGTGTTTATTAAGATATTAATATTAGGCTTGCCAAATTTAAAATGCTTTTTATATATTAACATCAACCTTTAATTTGTTGTGCATATTGCACTTATTTTTATACCAGCTGATTAGCTGTTATTTTAATGTCTGTGTGTTCTCAGCAGATATTTTTTCTTTTGTATCTCTTTAGCAATTTATTTCTTAAGTTACACAGAATAAGATTTGCTCTGTTGGGGGTACAGTTCTATGAGTTTCAACAAATGCATAGAGTTAATAGAACTCCCCTGTCTTTTGGTTGTGGTGATGTTTACATTCTTCCACAACTATTTTGATTTTTGTTTAATTATGGTGGGGTGGGAGCTGGATGAATTATAGACAGAAATTTTAAATGTTATCTAATAAAACTTGTAACTTTTATGGTTTCTTCCAACTCTTTTAACCTTATTAAGTATTCCCCATCTGGAGATTATTTCATGCCTTTATAGTCTTTTTTATAGTATAGTTGGTTCTTTAATCCATTGAAATTTATTTTGGTATTCAGAAAGATGAAACTCCAAATTAATTTTTCTCCAAGTTGTTAAACTATTGTCACAACACCATTATTGAATAATCCATTTCTTCCCTACTGTTCTGGGAGTCCTCCCCAAGGAGATATTTAAAGGTACAACTTCAGGAGTCTAAACAAACTCTCAGAGATTTTTAAAAACTGAATTTCCTTGTCTAAAATACAAAAGAAATCTTTGCGGATTTAAAGAATCTTTATTATTAATTTTTGACATGTCCTTGGATTCCCATGCCAAAAATAAATTAGAAGCATGTGGTATTTTGAAGTCATCATTTTTGTTTTTTTTTTCCAGCTCCATAGTGGAACTCAGTGAACAATGACAAGTTTAGTCAACCAACTAGTGGTTATCTGTGGGATCTCAAAGGTTTCTGTGTGAAATGTTTTCATCGGTGATGGATGGCTTGTGTGTGTGTGTGCATGCGTTTGCCCAGCCAGCAGCATCAGCCTCGACTGGAAGATTTTAGGAAGTCAGGATCCCAGGCCCCGCCTCAGCTTTCTGAAGGGGAATGTGCATTTTAACAAGATCCCCGGGTGATCCGCGTGCACATTAAGTCTGAGAAGCACTGGCTTTAGCATGGCCTTACTGATTGATTTGGCTAGAGCTGCCATTGTGCTAAATGCTGTACACAAATCTAGGTCTTTTGACAGCAAAAGAGACCCCCCCACCCCCACCCCCGCACTAGGTAACTCCATTCAAGGACCCAGAAGCCTCAAGGCAGCTCCAGGGACAGGTTCATGTGGTGCCCTCTGCAACTGTGATGCGTCCCTGGTCGGCACCCTTGTTCTCCACCATTAACGCCACTTGACCACTGGCCTAGTCTCCACTTCTTTTTATCTTCTTGTTTTCCCCCCTACATATTGGTTTTCCCCGTAACTGCCTGGTAGAATTCCATAAAACAGTTGTCTGATCGCCCTAATTATGCACCTCCCGCTGTTAAGCAGAACTTCATTCACAAGCTTTCCTCACCGCCAGCTTGTGTACTGTCGCCCCTCAGGTCTGCTGGGGGCCCCCGCTGGAGGGCCACCTCCCTCATCACCAAAGGTGATATAATCTCCCTTGGAAGTGCACAGGGGTGTGGAATGCCTAAGTGCTGTCACCATGCTCTCATTAATGCTTAAAGAAGATAGCGCTGTGGTCCGTCACAGCAGGAGAGCCGAGTGTCCCCTGGGATGAACTGAACTTGTTGGAACAGTCACCACCTCTCCCAAAAGCACTTTTGTGCATGATTGGTAGAGACTTAATAGTACCTATGAGTGGAGGCCACTAGTACTCAGGAAACACAGTGAAAGTACTAGGCAACCCGTAAAGAAATATCACAGTCCTGTTCACAACCGTCTCTCATTTGTATACTAAAACCAACCAGATACAAACTTTTCACCTACCCTTTACCCTGGTATTTCTCTCCTGGCCTGTGTGTTTGATTCTTAAGCCCAGTCCCTGGGCTTTCCTGTCTTTACCCCACATGTGGGTGAATGTCTCAGCCACTCCAAGCTGCTTGCATATCAAGGACTCTAACATGAGCTCTCCAGGAGGCTGGGGAGGGCAGAAGCTGCTCCCACAGTACAACTTCCAAGGGCTTATCTCAAGCCTGGCCTCTGCTCTTCTCCACACCAGCATTTGAAGTCATTTTGGCCAAATTGGACACAATGGCTAGTTTACTGAGCATTTACTGAGCATCTGCCAAGCTGAGGGAGAGAGAGGAGATCTAGTCCCAACCTTGGAGAGCTTACCACCTGCTAAGAAGATAAAACCAACCCATAGTACAGAAAAAAGCAATTATAGACAAACGGGATTTTACTTTGGGTAGTAGAAGAGGAGAGACCAGGAAGTCCATGCAGAATGTTTACCTTAACATTACAATACTCATAAGTAAATTGGCAAAGTCCAATCCATCTGCTGGCTTATTCATTTTTAACATTCATTCACTCAATCAACAAATGCGTTGATCACTCAGTGCCATTTAATCCTCATGATTCTGAGAGACAGATATTATTATCCCCATTTTACAGATGAAGAAACGACTCACAAATGACAGGATGGGGATTCAGACTCAGGGCTACCTGGTTCCAAGCTCCCACTCTCAGCCATTGTGCTCCTTATCCAGGGCTGGGGCTCAAAATAGCAGGAAAGGTGGGGCACTCCTGGAAGGGGATGGGGTAAAGTTTGCTATTGGAAAAATAGGAGATACTTTCTCCAGATAGGAATAAAAGCTAAATGAGAGAACCTACTTCCCCCTATACAAGGATTCAGGAAATGAGGGACACCGGGGCTACTTGTGGAGGTCTTGAAGGCCAATAAAAAGTGGTGAGAACTTGTATCTGAGCTCACCAGCTTGCAGAGGAGGCACACAACTCCTCTAGGTCTCCTTGTGGAGGGTAGCTGGGCAGAGGGGTGCAGGGAGACCCAGCCTGCCCAGGGCAGCTTGGGCGGTGGGTGGGGGTGGTGGTATGCCTCCATGCTGAGTCCAATCTGTGCCGAGGACATAGAGCTGGATGAATGAGAGAGACAAGACTCTGAGCTATCCTGTAAGAGACCTCAGCCCAGGTGCCGGCAGGGGAAGTGACAACGAGAACAAGGACAAGGACAAAGGAGCCAGAGGGCCATGGAAAGACCTCATATGGACCCAGAAACCCCATCTGTCCTGTATTACAAAGGCACACCAGCCCCCTGCTCATATCCACCTAAGGAGGAAGGGAAAGGGTGGCTCAGAGGAGAAGCAATTTTATCCTGAAAATCCAAGCGTTAGTTGAAAGGGGCTGGTTAAAATATTGTATTACCGTAAGTTCTAAAATGGGAGGTGAGGGTCAGCTCCTTTCAACCATTACTGAGTGGATGGGGGTTCATATAAGAATGAACAAACCACATTTTCCATGATAAATGAGTTGATGGGGAGGATTTTGTGAATCTGCCACACGCACAAGGGCATACACAGCAGAGGCCCTCGAATACAGAGCCTAGGCTTTAAGGCAAAGTGAAATCACATTCATTGCTTTTAAAGATCCTTTAAAATGCCTCCAAAAGTCACCACCCTGGAGAGCAGCCTAGTTAAACTCTGGAATAGAAAGCTGATTCTACAGTTGAGCCCCAGAATGAGAAATGCACATCATTAAACCCTGCACTCACTCCTGAGCGCTGGACCCCAGGAGGCGGGGATATGGTCACTGAGGCCCAGCAGAGCAACTGCTCCCACTGTGGCAGTGAGCACTGTCATGGAAGAGGGAACTGACTCTTGATCATGACGTCCTCATGGAAGATGAACCCAGCGGTCCTGGAATGTACACAGCAGACTACAGGCTGAGAAGCAAGTGTCCATTCAAGGAAGTTTCTGGAATTTCTGCCCCTACAGCCATTTATAAAGAAGTGCAACAGCCGTTTGCTTTGACCACTTTGACCCACCTGCTGCCTGATCAAGATGGTGTGAAACAGGAGGTCCAACCTGCACTCCTCCCAAGCCACACACTACAGCTCACTTCCACCTCCCCTGCCGCATGGAGCCAGGCTGTAACCATTGTCAGCTCCTCCTCCCCTGGAACTAAGGTGCCAGAGCCCACAGTGGACACATGAAAGGAAAGCCAAATGTGACCACAGGCATAAGAGGCATGGCCTTCTCCTTTCACCCATGATTCTCTCTCACAAAGTCTTGCTACAGGAAGAGCAAACTGTTGAGGGCACCAGGACACAGGAGTCTGCTAGCAACAAGTAAGACCCCTCAATTCTCTCTTGTAGGGATTCTGGAAGCAGGACAGGCTCCATTGGATTGAGTAAAGTCCAGGCACTCAGGTATAATTCAGACCAAAGAGAGATACTAGATTATCAGTAGTTTGGGTAGGTCAGGGCTAAGGATTAATTTAAACACTACAGAGACACAGCCTCACCTGTGCTCCCCAGTCAAGCAATGGGCCCTACCATCATCATCCTCATTATAATATTATTATGTTATCTCTGCAGATTAAGGTTCAGGAAGAGCCTGGGAGCCTTACAGTTCCTCAAGGTTGAAATTCACTCATTCATTCATTCTTCATTCAATAAATATCCAATGTGTTTTGCACCAGGGTTATCATATTGAATAACAACAAAAAAATCCCTAATCTCAAGAAGTTTATATACTGGTAGAGATAGACAAACAGTAAACCAATCTTTTTAAAAATGTAGATATATTTATTATGTAAGTGTATGGATGAAACAAAGTAAGGCACCAAAGAGTGCCAGTACGGGGTGCTATTTTACATTCATGGTCAAGAAAGGTGTCTCTGAGTAGGGATCGTGAGGGATGAGTCAGGCTGAAATCTGAAGAAAAGCATTCCAGGCAGTGGGAACAGCAAGTGCAAAGGCCCCGAGGTGTGACCTTCTTTGGCAGGTTCAAAAAACAAGAGGGGAGTGTGGGTGGATCAGAGTGAGGAGGAGAACAGAAGAAGCTGAGGTCAAAGCAGTGATGGAGGTCAACAATGGCCTTGCATGTCATGGGAAGGCTCTATATTTTTCTCTGAATGAGATGAGCCACCATTGGTGGATTTTGAACACAAAGGAGTTTATATACTGATATGACCAATTTTAGAAAGATAAATCTGCCTCCAGTGTAGAAAACAAGTTGGCAATCGAGAGACCTATCAGGACGCTATTGCACTACTCAAGACAAGAGAGAGGATGAAGCCAGGGTGGTGTCAGAGGAGTGGGTGAGAGGTGCTCAGCTCTTGAATGTATTATGAAAGTTAAGCCAAAAGATGTGGCCACCATATTGGATTTGAGGTTTTAGAGAAAGATGGTGGGAGAGTGGGGGGTGTCAAAGATGACTTCAAAGTCAAACTAAACTTCAGTTTTTAAGAAGGGGAAGTTTCTATTTACTCCAGTTCCCCAAAAGTTCTGGACAAGGTTAACCAGCCTGGCAGGCTTTCTTCCAGGAAGGAAGCAATCGGGACCAAGCTTGAGCCAATGGCCTGGGGATACCACAATGAGAAGGGTCCTGTGGAAGGAGGTGGCACTCAAGGACGTGTGGCTTCAGCAGTTCAGGAGTTGGCTGTGAGGTGAGAGATGTGGTCACTTTCATAGTTTTCCAAACCTTCCCTGAAATTGCCAGACTTTCAAAATGCCACACGTGATTGGATTTCTATGGCTGTGGGAATTTGAGGAGAGTGTTAGGGAGCCTCTGGACTCTCAGAAGCCATAAAATTGGGGATTCTAGCCATATTTAGCTAGACACCCCCTTGCCTGCAAACATCAGAGCTCTAAGAGAGATTTACTCAAATATATCCAGGAGTCTTATCTCCTTACCAAACAGGTAGATTTCTTGAAGAGAGATAGCTTTATACTTTTTTAGACCCTCAAAGACTTACACAAGCTCCATACAGAGCCCTCATACTGAGCCTAATTGGGTTAGATAATTTGGCTTCTATAATGTTCATGAATTTTAGCTCAGAGTCCGGCTCCTTCATTATCTTAGTTTGGACTCTCCCCAAAGCAGACACCAAGACAAGAATTGACATGCAAGTAGTTTATATGGGAGGTGATCTCAGGAAGGAGAGAGAGGAGTGGGAAAGTGAGAAGGGCTGGGAAGGCAGCCAATGCAGGCGTCATTAGTGAACAGGTTGCCACAGTGAAAAACTGGGAGCTCAGTTCTGCTGGAGAACTCTTAGGGACAGCAAGAACACATCAGAATTGCCCCATATGAGGTAGAGGAAGCAGGAGTATTTATTACCAACTCCCATCTGTCATTAGTTCAGGGCTACTCCCAGGATTCCTACATCTCCAGCATTCCAGCCTGCCCGATACAAGCACTTTCCAAAACTAGAGAATGTCCTCAGAGTCTCAAGTGCTTGTAGCGGAAAAACTTAAATGGGAAAAGGAATCGTGAGTGCCGAGGAGATAATAGGGGATGGGCATCAATAGCAACTGATAAACTAATATTCTTCCTTTTGTTTTTAAGTGATAAAGAAAATGCTGGCTCACAGAATAACTGAAAGGAACGGTTACATCAATTCCCTTTCTCACTCTCTCTTTCCCTCTCTCCATTCTCTGCTCTCTCTGGTGTTGGCTTCAGTCTGAACAGATCTTCATGTCTTCATGGGTCAATGGCAACAAGGCCACCTGTGCAGCTTCAGCCTTACATCATCTACATCATCTTCATACCCCAAAGAAAGATCAGATTTGCTTTCCCAAAACCTTCAACAGATGTCTCATTGGACTAGCCTGAGTTATTTGCCCATGCCTGTTGGGAGCCACGGAGCTGAAATAAGCTGATCTGAAAGTCCAAGATTGTGTACGCAGCCAGAGCCTTGGAGGTTGGTGTTGACTCCACAGTAACAACATAGACAAGATGAGGAATCACAAGTGTATAAAAGGACAGATTTGCTCAAAATCACATAGCCCTGTGTGCAATCAGTAAGAGAATGACAGAAAAATTGGCAAAATTTTTGAATGAGCACTGCACTAAAAAGTTTATTCAGATGGTCAATAAACATATGAAAAGGTGCCCAACCCCATTAGTCATCAGGAAAATGCACATTAAAACCACAATGTTATATCACTATACAACCTCCAGAATGACAAGGATGAAAAAGACAAAGAGTACCAAGTATTGGCAAGAATACAAAGCAGTTGGAAATCTCACACATTGCTGGTGAGAGTGAGGTTGCTGAAACATTTTGGAAAACTGCTTCATGGTAGCTACAAATACTAAATTGATACCTGCCCTGTGGCCCAGGAATCCCACTCTTTGGTATATAAGCAATGGAAATGTAAACATATATCTAAGAATGTCATAGTAGCATTATTCATAATAAGCAAAACCTGGAAACAATTCACACATCCATCAAAAGCAGAATGAATAAATAAACCATTGTAAGGCCATAAAATGGAATACTATACAGCAACGAAAAAGAATGAGCTCTTGCTACACACCATGTGGATAGATTTCACACATATAATGTTGTGAGAAAGATGACATTCATGAAAGAATATTCACTGAATGATTCCATTTATATGAATTTCAAGAACAGACAAAATTATGCTAATTAGAAATTAGGGTAGTGGTTACACTTGAGAACGTGGCACCTGGGAAGAGGGCACAGGGGAGGGCATTTTTGAAATGTTAATCATATTCTCTTTCTTCAAAACAGAAGGCTGGTTACATGAGTGAGTTCAGTTTGTGAAAATTCATCGAGGAGTACTTTTGTGCACTTTTCAGGATACACAATGTAGTTCAGGTTTCTTTTTTTTTAATGTAATGACAGACAAAAAAAATTATCCAGCCCATTAATGGAAGAACTGGAGTTAATAAAACCAAGGTCTTTCCAAATCAGAAAGTTTTCTACCAAACTCCACAACACATTTTCAGGGCCCCCTTTAAAAACCCCCAACCAAAACTAATTGATCCTGTGTTGTTGTCCGTTGGAGAATGGAGACCCATCGTCTCACTGATCCTCACCAAGGTGCAGAGGCAGCTTCCCAGCCTGGCCTGGCTCACTCCTGCAGCGACCCGTTTGACCCCCCTGCTCCTGTGGGGGAGGTGGCTGCCAGGATCCCAGCCTCCCTTTTCACCAGCTCTTTCTCTTCTGGAATTTCCTTGAGCCAAATGTTCTTTGAGTCTTTGGCTGATCTTGCTGAGTTCTTTCCAACTCCTGTTTAATTCCTTCAATGGGTAAAAGTGTTCCAGATTCAGGATGAACAGATGGATGCCTGCAAAATTAAATTCACATAGTCATGAAGGCCTTGGGTCCTCATTGCCAAGGTCAGACTATAGAATCCTCTAGAATTCAGGCTACCCTTTGCCCTATAGGTTTGGGTCATGTGCCCTCAGGGCTCCAGCTATGGATGGGCTGCACTCTGGGACCCACTTTCTCTTTGCTGGTCTCTTTCAGGTGACAGCACCTGTTTCTGAAAGAATATTTCTGGAAACCCTACTCCCCAGGTCCACCAGACCCTTTCCTTCATCTACAAGGCAGCCCCTCGGGTCCACCTGGCCCTCAGTATTCACTGTGTTCCCAACCATTGTCACAGGCACAGTGAGCCCTAGCAATCTCAGGATACTCTAAGCCTCGGGGGCCCTAAATTCTGGTTCTCACATCACCCACTTGGTTTGGGTTATGCCATATGTACACCCTGAGTTAAGGATTTGAGCGCAGGTTTAATTTGTAGGGGTACTGACAGCAGGAAATACTTGTGGAAGAGTCGGGAATTGAAAAGGGAAAAGAAGACAGCCAAAAAGGGGGGTATATTATCCAGCTAGCTACCACCGTGGTCTCCTAGCACTTCACCCTGGTGAGGCAGCCTGGGAGAGCAGGTAGAACAGCCTTCGGAGTTATCTCAACAGAGGATGAGGAAGCTGCCAGTTTGCAGCCTCTTTCCTCCTCAGTAGCCCCCAGGCATTTCTTGATCGCTCAGCCCACAGGCCATACATGCTTTCCAGCCAGAAAAGGAAGCAGAGTCACAACTGTGCATTGTAAACAGCTTCTGGGGTGCAGAAGAGGATGCCGCAGGGATGTGAGCAGGCCACCATCAGCACCAGCCAGTCCTCATGATCATACTGCCAGCACCCAGGGCGCACCGAGGACTGACCAAGGACTTGGCCTTATGCAGCGCTGTATCTTGGGGACAGAGAAGAGGCTTGGGCTCCAGCCTTGAGCAGACAAAGCTCACATAGGTGACAAAAGCCAAGACCCCATCAGATGGCCCATAATCCCCAGACTGAGGAGTGGCTTGACGAACATGCACATAGAGGGCCAAGGGTGGGAAGACGGCCCAGTGGAAGTGCATCCACACCCGGCCCTGAGTTATGCACAGAGCTGGACAGGGAGAGGGAGAAGAGAGACCACAGGTACAGAAGGGGTGAGGGGTCGAGCAAGGCCAAGGAGGCGGTCAAGCAGGCTTGGAGCGAAGGTATAGCTAGCCACGTGTAGAGCTGGCAAGGCAGGTACAAAACAGTTTAATCCATCAGCCAAATGTGCAGTAGCTCCCACAGCACACACGGCTCGGAAAGCAGGGGTGTCGGTTTGATTAATTGTGTATTCTGATACAGTTATAATTATTTATGGATTGCAAGGTAAAGGATTATCAAGCAGTTCTGGAATGGCAGGGATTCGGGAAGTTAGCTTGGATGACTTCAGTGATAGGGATCCGTTGAAGCTTGTTGAGCAGGAGAGTGGCATAATGAAGCATTACTTAATTTTGTGAGGGTGCCCCTCCTGGGATGAAATCGTGTTTTCCAGTACCTGTTTATTCCTGGTAGAGCTTCTCCTTCCTTCTTCAGTGGGCATCCATAGCTGCTTCCCCTGACCCACCTGAATCCCTACCTGAGTGCAGTACCTGCCCAGGGGCGGGGCTCCCCAGCACAGGGCAGGCGGGAAGTACACGGGAATTAATTCCTTAGCAGCAGCCCTTACCCCCTGAGAGCAGGAGCTAGTGTCAATGCCTGAGCAATGTCCTGAGGCCGGATCCATACACTGGTGCAAAGGCACCCCCAGGACGGAGCCCCTGCAGCCCCCTTCCCTCCACCCTCCCACCCCACCCACTAAGGGACTCTTCATTGGTGTCTCTTCCCTTCCCTGTCTCACCGCCAGCTCCTCAGAATGACTCCTGGGGTTAGCTCCCAAATAAACCCCTTGGATCCAAATTGTCATCTCAGGGTCAGGTCACTGCATGTGGTGCTAGACAAAGACAGCATGTGCATGAAGCTCAAAGGTGAGAATTGCCTGGGAATAGAAATATTTAATTATCTCCCTGGATCTAAGGACACTGACTGGGGTAATTGAAGAGCAGGTAGATGGAGGCTGAAAGCACAGAACACTAAGGGGCTAGCCAAATATTTTCTTTTTTCTTTTTGATGCAGCAACAGTGGTGAAAACAAAAAACCTATCCATAAGCCACCGTGTTAAAGGAAGAGTCTTAACGAGCACTTACATGGGCACCAAACCAGACTGCTCACTGAGGCAAAGCATAAATCCCAGACAGAGATGCAGCGCCGGCCCTGTTTCTGTCTATCTTCAGATTCCCACCCTGTCTCCCTGGGTACCTATGCCTGTTTCCACAGTCTGTGCAGTCCCCTCCCACTCTGCCTGCCGTCCCGCTCCTCTCCACCCCACCGTCAGCCAACATCCCTCCTTCGCTGGGAATCCACTCTCTGTGGTCTCGTGAGAGACAGTCTGCGAGCCAGGATACCCAGGTCTGACCTGCCACCTCGAGACCACAGGAGATACTGACAGTGTCCCATTCACAGCCCCACCCTCATCACTGCCACATCGCACACCCAGCTGCCAGCACCTGTTCTCTGGCCACTACAGTCTGTTTTGCTGCCTGCAACACAGGCTGGGAGTTCCCACCCTTGGGATCAGCTCCCCACCTCTTCTCTTGGTGGGTAACTATGCAGCACCCCTGCCCCTCAGACGGGGTAACCCTGAGGCATGTGCTCTACATTGCCTCCCAGGGCTCCCCAGTGGGACTGAGCCCCAGTTGCCCACAGTGGTAACTAGCCTGCAAATGTCTCCTGTCTGGGCTCACTTCTCTCCCACGTCTCACTTCCTGCTTCCCAGCCAGGGTTTCCTGGGATCACCTCCCAAGTAAAGTCCTTGCATTCACATCCTCCCCTGAGTGTTACCTTTTGGGAAGCCCAGCTTAAGAAGAGCCAGGTCCCCTCTCTCCTCAGTCTCTAGTCCAGGATATAATATCTCCTGTCTTCTCAAATGAGGGTGCATGAAATAAGATAAGGTTCAGTCAACGCTTGAATTCAGTAGGAGAACAATCAGTATTCATTTGATGATGAAAGTTAAAAGCTCTATGGGAAATTTTAACTATAGTAACACCATAGCTATCTTTTTCGAGTGTTCTGTACAAGTCAGGAATTCATTCATCTCATTTGAACTGGATGACCATCCAGTGAGGTGGGATTATCATCCCGATTCACAGATAAAGATATCGAGGTTCAGAGAGTTAAGAAAACTAGCTCAAGGTCACAAACAAAAGTGGTGGAGCCAGGATTTAAACCCCATTTGATCCAAACTCTAGTCTCATTCCCCTGTGCAAAATTCTTTCCAAATTAAAAAAACATCATTTTTATGTCTGATGTTGGTTGAGAGTTTGGGCAGAATTACCTCTTTCTACCTTCTTACCTTGGAAATGCCTATTCCCCTTCAACATTCAGCTCAGGCTTCAGTTCATTATGGAAGCATTCTCCCCCACCTCCCCAACCCAAGAATGGGCTAAAACGCTCAGGGACCCCACTGGACCCCACAGATGTGCCCCAAACCCCAAACCCTGCTGTGTTTCTCCTTTTACTTCACTCCCCCACTCCAGCTCCCTAAGGCGAAAGGAGAGCTTGCCTGAAACACTGAGCACAGGACCTCTCCCAGAGCAGCTTCAGGAAGGTTCCCAGCCACGCGTGCCAAAGACACAGCAACAGTAAATCAACAATGATAATAGCAGCTCAGTAAATCAACAATAATAATAGCAGCTCAGTAAATCAACAATAATAATAGCAGCTCAGTAAATCGAGAGCTGCCTGTCATGAGGATGCAGTGCCTCCCCGCACGTTTCCATCAGGAAAAAAGGAGAAAGCGTCACTTAGCCAACACGCCCCTGAGCTTTTCCAGGGCTCGTTTCCTCATCTGGTCTCAGCCATCCCTGCAGCCTGCCACCTCTGACAGCCTTCCCCCTCTAGAGACAGCCCAGTATCTGCTGGACATCTCAGGGGAAATAAGGGAGTATAAGGTCCCCTCTGGGGACTTACACAAAAAATCAGGAAGGCAAGGCTCTCACATACGGCCCAAACAACAGTATGGGTCAGGTGCCTAATTGATTCAGACTGGAGGAAGTCCAAAAAACGAGAATGAATCAGAGAGCCACTGCCTTATCCTCCCCTGCGATGAGGGTTCCCGTGCACGGTTTATTAACAATGTCCCTGGAGGTGGGGAGTGGGGGGCTTATAGGGGTGAGGAAGGGGGAGTAGGAAGAGGGCCAGGCAGGGTGTGATATCAACCAAAATACCAGAGGGGTAACTGAATCAATACTGTAGGAGGCAGCATCCAGAGTCATCCTGCTCAGGGACGGGGAGCTGGGGTATAGATGCCCCTACATCTGTCAGTCATTAGTTAGGAGCTACCCCCAGAGTGTAAATGTCCAAGTTACTCTCTACGCGAAGTGGGTGTCAGCATGAGGGAGCCTAGGAAATGTAGTTGTCTGCAACCTTGAGCAAAGCAGGGAGAAGGGCATGAAATGGGTCTGTGGGCAAACCAATGACAAGCACCTGATGATGCAGGAGACTCGGTCTTAGGGCCATAATGCTTGAAATGTGGTTCCCAATTTCTATTTTAAGATTTTAAAAGAACACTGGGTTATCCAATGAGTTCTCAGAATTTCCTGATTTTAGAATCTGATTGCATATGGGTGTTGTGTTCCAACATACACACCACCCTCTGCCATAGGACAGCTGGCCCGGCCAGGTGGTGTATGCCCAGAAATGTTCAGCCTTGGAATTTTCAGCTCTCTGAAGTCCCCAGTGCATGGCTTCTTGTCATGGGAAAAGGGACCAGGACGAGGTGTTTCCTGTGGAGATGCAGCGAGGGAATGTGGCTGATCGATCATTGAAGAGAAACCAATTGGATTGCCTTTATGATGGCAGAAAAGTGGGCCTTGAAAAAGCTTTTCTAAAAATTGTTAAAATCAAAGAAATATCTGGGTTTCCTCTGAGTTTTTTGGAACAACTGCTCTCCTGGGATCCTGGGATGCAAGACATCCTGAGCTCGGCATGAGCAGCATTCTGGAGTGGGAGGTGGGGAGCTGGAGGGGCCTGGCAGACCCGGCACTTGTTGGAGTCCCTACGGCAAGCGAGAAGTAAGGGCCTGCCATGCTGACTGCCCCTGGAAGGCCTTGTCCACAGACCTTGTCATGGATCATGCCATGGGATTAGGCCCTACCTGTCAAAGAGTTAGCTGTGGAGAGTGACAGCAGGGCACATGTGAAAGGCAGGGACTCCAGGCAAGCCTACAGGGTTTCTGACCTTTCCCCCTGCAGGATCCCCCAACTGGTGCCTTCAAACAAACAGGACCCCTTTCATGTATTTTCAAAGCTCAACCCAAGGTTCTGCCTGATCTAATACCACCTTTAGGGCATTTTCCTGACCTCCCATAACATGCAGGCCCCACCTTCAGCCTCAGAGGTCCCCAAACTGCCAACCCTTGTGCCGCACATCCTCACCCAGTCCTGTTTGTTGAGAACTGGCCCTGACCCTAAGCAAGTCTTCCTTCCTCCTCACCATTAAAATACAGTGTCCCAGGCGACAGTGAGCTGCAAATTCTGTTCCAGTGAGGTGTCTGGGAGTGATAATGTCTTGATATGTTTCTCCTTGCACCCTTGCCTGGAAATACAAGACCTAAGCCAAGGAAATGATGTGTTAGGCAAGACTTCAAACATATGACAGGCCAATGTGAGAGATGTTTTGGGGTACAGAAGCCCCTCTGGAGTTTTCAGTCACCAGGGCCAGGGCTCTAGAACTCGAAGAGCGTAGGAAGTACAGGTCCCTTTTGAACCTTCCAGACATGGTGTAGATGCTCCCGCGGGGCCCAGGCCCACTGGGCTTTGGATGCTGAAGCAGAGGGCTCTGCAACATGGAGAGGCACGGTGGGTTCCAGAAATCCCACATCTGTGCCAGCTGATCAACTAGTAATTAGTGTGAAAATCCCCTTTCTTCAGTTCTTCGTGACTTTGTATTCAGATTAAATCAAGTCAAGGCCAGACGCAAGAACATCTCTTTATGATCCCAGGCAAGTCCCTCTAAGTGAAGAGCCAGAAAAAATTATCTCCACGTTCTGCTTGCAAGCCAAGTGAATGTCTGGGTTCTGAAGGCTTCTTCGTTCAAGAAGAAAAAGGCACAGGTGAGCTATACCTTGAATCATAAGCCATGACAGTGAGAGGACACCTGAAATCAGGCAATGAGGCCCCCTGGTCTGGTTTGGGGTGGCCTACGTCACTGCCCGATCTAATACCAAGGCAGGGTACTTCCCTCAGCCCATCGCCTCCATCCACCCTGATGGAGTCTCCCCACACATCACCTCAGTGAGTCTCACTATCCTCTTCCCCTTCCTAATGCTAACATCCTCACTGAGGACATCCCTTATCTCCTTCACTCCACTTAACACCGAATTCAGCAAAATGTCACCTCCTCTGGGCAACTTCTCCCACAGCTGGTTGTTCCCTCCTCAGTGCCCCCAAAAGGCATGCTCCTGTGGGCTTATGCATGGGTCTGTCTCTCCCACCAGGCTGGGAGCTTCTCAAACCCTGAACTGATTTTCAGTTTGTCTCCCTAGCATCTAGCAAGTGCCTAAAATATAGTCAGTTTTCAATAATCACTCACAGAATAAAAGATTGAGAAGACATTTTAACAACATGGAGCTTATCTCTTCTTCCAACTTCCACTTGTCCTGTCTACACAGCTCTAAGTAGACCCATCCCTTCCTCCCTATGGCCCCCACTACTGTTGTGGTCCCCAGACAAACCTCTGTGCTTACGTCGTCTCTTCTGTACCCTCACCCCCAGCAAGTGGCCAGGTCAAGGTATGGCCTGTCTGGGTTATTGGAGAAGAAAAGGCAGCTATAGGAGGTGTTAGAGAATAAACACCAACAGGGCTTAACAGCAGAACGAGTATAGAAAATGGAGATGAGGGAGGAGTCTGGGGACCGAGAAGACTGCTGACAGACAAGACAGTCAAAAGGAGACCTGAGGACAGCGTTGGGGAGGGGGGAGTTCAGCTAAGGACAAGGTGACTTTAGGAGGTCAGCAGCATTCAGTGGGAGAGTTCCACAGCTCACTGAAAATACAAGATGTGAACTTAAGAGAAGTGGTATGTCCAGAACTGGGCATGTAGAATTTGGAGTCACTCACATTGAGATGAAAATTGAGGGCATATGTTATTATCCATTGAGAGTTCCAAGGACGAGAGAGTGGGCAAAAGAGAGAACAGGCCCAAGACTGGGCTTTGGAAGGACCATTGTTTATTGGGGGCGGGGTGTGGGAAGACCCAGGAATAAGACGACATAATAGTGCCAGAGTAGAGCCTGAAGCAAAAGGAAAAATCAGTAGTATTGATCCTGTCTTTATTGTAAATGTTTATGTTTTATTCATCATGGATTTTTGTATTCATTTTCATTTTTTAAAAATATTCCATTAAAGTGTTACTTATCTTGAGAGTCAGGATAGAAGATAACAATAGCAATGTCCTTCTCAAAAAAGGAGACCCAAGGCAGCTGAGCCCCATGGCCAGACCCCAAGCACTGAGTGGCCCCTGCCTGGGTTTGAGTCCTGACTCTGACACCTCTCAGGCGCATGATCTCAAACCAGTCATTTCCCTTTCTCAAACTTGGTGTCCTCACCTGAAAAATAACACCTTCCTAGCAAACGTGTCATGATGCCTTCCCTATATAAGTGATTTCTAAAGGTGTATCCCCATCCGCAAGGACTTGGGGTGCAGAAAGGAAAACGAATTGGCTGTACAAGAAAGAGATGGAGGCGGGAGTGATGAGTTCAGAAAGGGGAGGGAAGGCTGCAGCCTACATCTGACAGATGGACAGAGCCACAAAACCGGAACACTTGAGGCATGGTCCACATTTTATACATTGCATTACACACCATCTGTTAATATCTGTGACTTCCTTCCATTTGTGTGGGGGGTGGAGAATCAAAACCTTCACTCCCAGGAGGCAGGAAAGGCCCAGTGCTTAGAGCCGGCTGGAGTCTGGCCACTATTTGATCCAGCCCACTCTCCCAGCCTTGTCCCCCGGAAACATTGCCACCGTCCCTTTGATCGGCACCCTCACAGTGACAATGCGCAGCTGCTGCAGAATGGCTCTGTGGCTCCTGAGGACTGGTGAGAAGCTGACTGGGGGCTCTGCCATGATTTCCTTCCCAGCCCTCCTTTTTCAGAAGTCTGTAACTCCCCAGCATGTTTTTCTCTGGTGGAAAATGTCCATGTTTGGTGTCTGCCCAAAGGAGAATCTCTATGGAAAGTTTGAGAAAGATTCCCTCTGGCTGGGAATGTGAAAAAAGCCCGTGCCTTTCCCATTTGGAAAAAAAAAAGGAAAGAACATACTTGAGACGTGGTTATTTTTGTCTCAGATTCAGAAGGAGCTGACTTGGACAATGATCACTTGGCCTGTGTTCCCATCGCTTTGTTGGTGAAGGCGGATGGAACGAGCCACACAGAGGTGACACTGACCCCAATGCTCATGTCTCTTCTCAAGGACCTTCTTTTTTTACTCCTTTATTAGATATAGCCTACAAATAATTAACTGCACAAATCTTAAGAATCTTATGTATACAGCCTGGTGAATTTGTACATAGGTATATAACCACGTAACTACCACTCAGATCAAGATAGAAAACATTTCCAGGACCCTAGAAGGCTCCCTCCTGTCCCTTCCCAGTCAGTAGTCACCCCCAAAGCTAACCCATTAGTTTCGCCTGTCTTAAATTCCATATAAATGGGATCACACAGTATGTACACTTGACACAGTGTCTGTGAGATTCATTCAAATGGTTTTGAATTCATTGAATTCAAATTTAAATTCATTGCATATTGTATTTGTTTGCTAGGGCAGCCCTTATAAAGTACTACAGACAGGATGGCTTAAACAACAGAAATGTATTTTCTCACATTTCTGGTGGCTGGAAACCTGAGGTCAAGGTGCAAGCAGGGTTAGTTTCTTCTGAGGTGTCTCTCCTTGGCTTATAATGACCATCTTTTCCCTGTGTCTACACATGGTCTTCCCTCTGTGCCTGTCGGTGTCCTGATCTCTTCTTATAAGGGCACCAGTTGTGGAGGGCCTGTCCTAATGACCTCATTTTAACATAATTGCCTCTTCAAAGACTCTGTCTCCAAATACAGTCCCATGAAGTATTGGGGTTAGGACTTCAACTTACGAATTTGGGGAAGGGACACAATTCAGCACGTAACACATATAATACTGGTTGGTTCTTTTTTTCTTCTTGTTGAATTCCGCTGTGTGATTCTACCACAGTTTATTCATTCTTTTATCAATAGACATGTGAATATTTCCAGTTTGGGACTATTACAACCATTGCGGCCTTGAACATCTCTAGAACATGTCTTTTCGTGAACATATGTGCTCATTTCTGATGCATATAGACCCAGGAGTTCAATTGCTGCATCATAAGGTATGAGTATGTGTAGTTTCAGTAATACTGCCAGTTTTCCAGTACAGTAATTGCACGCTCCCATGAGCCACAGATGAGCAGTCTAGTTGCTCCACACCCTTGCCAACTCTAGATTAACAGCCCCCTTTATTTTAGCCTCTCCAGATGGTTTCAGTGCAAGTCCATCTGCAAAATCTATGCTCCTGGGAACTGCAGAGGGCATTTGCCATATAAGTGCAGGGAGAACCCCAATTTCTTTTGTGCCAAGAGCTCTGGTCTTCTGCCTCCACCCCTCTTGCCCAGGAAAAAGCCTGTCTTGGGATTTTTGGTGGGAAGTCTCCCCATTTGGTACTAGCATGGCCTGAGCAATTGGGGGGCCAGTAAGTAACATGACTGAGGAAGGAGGAGGAGAGAAGGTGAAGCCCTTCATGCAGCTGAGAGTTGTTTCAGGCCACCTGAAGAAGGAAGGCACCGCCTGTACCTGTCAGAGCTTAGAGGAGCCCCTGCAAGATGGTCTGTTTCCTCGCTGACCATTTGGCCAGCCTTTGGTGAGGAGGAAATCCTCAGAATCCCACACACCTAGGTCCCTCTAGTTGGTTGCTCAGACCAGACCCTTCAAAACAGAGTCCTCAGCCTGAAGGTCACAGATTCCAGACAGACGCTCCACTCCCCAGTTTCCTAGAATTGGCCTAGAAATTCCCACAGAGCGTCATTCCCCAGGGTTACATCATTCTCTTTCCGGGTGTCATCAAACCTCCAGAGACTGTCTAGATCTGAAGGGAAGAAGAAGATAACCATGTAGCCAGGTCCCCAAATGCAAGTTGGACTCCTCAGGACCAGCAGTACAGGAGTTTGGAAAAACATAAAGCAAATCCTTTATCTTACTCCTTAGGCCAAAGTAAAATCCAGCTGAAACAAAAACTGAAGTGTGAAATAGAAACCATAAACGCATGAGGAGAAAAAACAATTAGTAAATGTACTTATAGTCCTGGAGTGCAAAGTCCTTTCTAAGTAAGATAAAAACCCAGACGCCATAAAGGAAAGGATTGATACATACAACTGCATAAAAAATCATTACAGGGATTAAAAATACCATTAAGAAAGTCTAAAGGTAAACCACACTGGAGGTAAAATTTGCAACACATTTGCCAAAGGGCTAATATTCTGAAGTCACAAAAAGAAAAAGGGTTGCAAATTCGAAAGTTCCTAATAAGCACATAGGGAAAATGGAGGAAAGGGTAAAACCGGAAGGTTGCAAGGGAAGAAATACAGACGTCCAACATACATAAGAAAAATGCTCCACTTTCACCACAAATAAAGTAAATGCAAGTTAAAACAATAAGATACCTTTGTAAAACTGAGAGTACTGCCAGAAATACAAACCTTTCACAGGAGACATTTGATGAGAGTTTGGGGAAACTGGCGTGCCTGTGCACTGTTAGGGGTGTGTACTGATGGAGCCCTTCCGGAGGACCATTTGGCAACGTCACCAAATTTTACAACTCATATAGCATTTAATCCAGCAATTCCACTGCTAGCAATTTAACCTCGAGATATACTGACAAAAATGGTCAGTACATGTGTTCAAGATGTTTATTGCAGCTCTCTTTGAAAAAGCAAAAAACTGGAAGCAATCTAAATTTCAACCAGTGAGGAATAAATTGTAGTGTATCTATTGTAATGGAATACCATATGCTTGTACAAAAGCAACAGTTAGGCAGACCTATGTGTAATGGTATAAGTAAATCTCCAAGATATATTAAATGAAGAATGCACTTCACTGAATAATAAGCGTGCTTTTGTATAAATTAAAAAAAAAAACCCAAGTGTATAACAGGAATGTTTTTAGCTGCAAATACTCAGAAGCCTGAGTAACAGTGGCTTAAACAATAAAGGCATTTAATTATCTCACATAACAAGAAACCAGAAGGTTGGAAGTCCAGGGTTGTTCTGGTTGGAAGTCCAGGTTTGGTAACAAAGTCAGGAAGGACCTATCTTTCTGTACCCCCATCTTCAAGCCATTTGATCTCTTATTGTCACTTCCTTTTACAAGCTGGCTCCCCTGCTCTAAGCACCTTATCCACATTTAAAGCAGGAAGAATTAAGGCCAGCACTTTTCTCAAGCCTATCTCTCGGCTCATTGGCCAGGACTGTGTCACATGACCTCAATTCCATCATCCAGTTGCAAGGGTTTCTGGGAAGGTGGGTATCTAACAAAAAATAATATATTACCATGATTGCCTTAGCCAATCATTATCTGTCTTCAGAGGCTGGGCACTTTGCCACCCTAAACAAACTCTTTAACAGAGATTATCAGTGGTAATCAATATTTTATTGTAACAATTATTTTAAGCCTAATTGTAAAAATGTTTTAAATAAGTGGGTGAATAAATCATCAAACAGACCACAGGTGTGCTCATCTGGTTGGCTTTATTCAGAGCCAAGGACAAATGATAACCCACATGTTAGTGACCCCAGGTGGGAGCAATTTATCAGGTGGTCATATCTACCGTGAGAGAAGATGGCGCAGCAATTCTCAGAAAGGCCCAGGGTCTGCCTTAAGCTCCCAGACCACTCCCAAAGGACTACCGATGGGACCCAGAATTTAACAATAGCCTTATCTTTTTTGAGGACATAATTTGGACCGGTGTCTTCCTTGAGGGAACTGGGGACTTCCTTAGGGCTCAAGTAAGTTGCTTTTGTCCAAGGTGCCGACTGACAGGTGAGTGCTACTTAGCCCAAGCTACTCACTAGCACCCCTGCTGGAGAAGAGAGTAATCGCACAAAATGCCCTGAATTGGAGCAGAATCTGGGTTCTTGCAAGGCTGCCACACTTTCTAACAAGACTCTTTACCTTAATGGTATTCAGTTCCCTCATTTGTTAAATCTGGGACAAGTGGATCCATAATCTCAAAGGGTCCTTCCAGTTCTGTAAGGCAGGAGCTCTAAACAAATGTTCTCCCTCCATCACAGCCTCTGTGGGTCTCACTTTCACAGATTCTGGAGGTCCAACACACCTGAATTCAAATCGCAGCCCCCCCTTACAAGCTTTGTAAGCCTTAATCAAATTATTTAACCCCTCTGAATTCATTTACTCATCTAAATAACAGACAAAGTAATACTTTGCCACAAAGGAGTCTCACTTGGCATTACACCACAGCTAAACCTGCTCTTTCTGAGGTCCCAAGTGGCCTCCATATTGTCAAACCCAGTCGGCACTCCTCTGTCCTTATTTTTCCTTTTTGAGACATCTGACAGTCTCCCTTCCACACTTCTCTCCTCCTTGAAGCTTCTCCCTCCCTTTCTTTGGCCCCAACCTCTTCTGGTTTTCTCCTCCTTCCCCAGTCCATGCTTCTCATTCTCTCCTATGGGATTTTCTTCTCCTATTACCCTTTAAGTGCCAATGTTTTTAAGCACATAAAAGAATACTTAAACTCACTCACAATAAAAGGAATGCAAATTAAAACAATAGGAGATCACTTTTCACTCATCAGATTAACAAAACACAAGAGTTTGGCAACTGTCTGTGGGCAGTGATGTAGGGAAACAGACACTCTTGTGCACTGTAGAAGAATAATTGGTAAAACCCCTTTGGAGGGCAATTTGGAGCAATCAAATTTTACACACACCAGAGGATTTAATCCAGCAATTCCATTTTTAAGAATTTATACTAGAGATAAAATCTACCAGATATCTACCCAATGCCCATCCTCTCCTTCTTTACAATAGAAACTGATTTTGTTGGTAAAGCAATGAGACAAATTAAAAGATATTTCACAACCTCCCTTGAGATAAGTATGGTTGCTTGATACAGGTCTGGCCAATGAGATGTAAGAAAAAATCTTTTGGAAAGCTTCTATGAAATCCCTTTCAAAGGCTAAGGGAGCAGCTGAAGATGTACCTTTCTCCTCTTTCTTGTCATCCCTCCTGTCTTCCGCCTGGAATGTGGATGTGGTGGCTGGATCTGGAGCAGCCATCTTGTAATCACAGAAAAAGGAGATGTTCGAGAGATATTACTGACCCACTAAACCAATGCCAGCATTTGCCTGCTGCAGATTTCTCATGACATGAGAAAAAAATAATAAAACTGTGTTGTTTAAATTCTCTGTTGTTTGCATTATCTCTTGCCTGCAGCCAAAATTAATACCTATATGATGTCTGTACATACAAGGATTTTTTTTGCAGTATTGTTTATATAGCAAAAGCCGGAAGCACACTGAATTCCCACTTGTAAGGAACTGTTTAATTAAATTATGAGATGTGCATGTGATGGCATATTATGCAGCTGTACAAAAGAATGAGGTAGCTTTTTAGTAGCAATAAGGAATAATCACCAAGCTATTTAGTTAATTTTTAAAAGAGAGATGTAGAAAGGTAAACACAATGTGCTAATATGCATATAAAATTGTCTCATAAGCTTAAAATATTTCCAGAATACATAAGAAACTGGTATGCCTCTGGGGATGGGACCTGGATTGCTAAGAATCAAGAGTGAGAGAGGGACTCACCATTCACCATATATCCCTTTGAACTATTTGAATGTTCACCATGTGTATATTTTATCTTCCCAAAGTTAATTAGAATTGTACAACTTTAGCAGAGAAAAAGGTAAGGGAAAGTTAATGATTTCCTTAACCCATTCTTTTCCCCTTGTGCTTTTCACCTCATGACCCTGTCCGGTGGCCTCAACTGCCACATATATGTTAATGGACCCAAACCTGAATATTCAGTCATGAGCCCTTATGAGTGCCACTCTTCTCTATCTGACCACCCATTCCATGGGCACCCAAATTCAGTGTGTCCAATCCTGCAATCCTACTTCTCCACCTGTGTTCTCTTAAAGGGCAAGGAACAGTGTGTGGCCCTGCCATCTGTGAAAGGAGGAATCCTCCAGCTCCTGCTTTCCACCCTGTCTCAGGCTTCCCACTCCCCCAACACATCGGGTTTTGTTGAGCTCCCTAGAGATTCTGCACTCGGCAGACCCTTCCAAAAGCAAAACAGGAGACACAAATCCCCACTAGGGGCTCCCTCCCTGCCCCTCTGCGCAAGCGCCACTCTCGTCGCTTCCAGATTCCGGTCCTCTCTCCTAAACTGGAAAGAGGGACCACCTCTGTGCCTTTCTCTGCTGAGTTCCTTATCCTGTCATCACGGTCTGAGAGCAGAGCTCACACATCAATTGCACAAGCCAGAAGATGTGGCCATCTTCCCCCCACTCTTATCCAATCCCATCCCATCCATTCAGCTTTCCCACTAGCCACCAAACCATTTACTTTTCTCAACCTCTGAAGCCACTGTCCTAATCCAGGTCTTGTCTCTTCTCCCCCGAATCATAGCCACAATCCTCAACAGAACTCCTAAACCCAGCATGGCCCCTCTGACAGTGATGTTAGAATAGAATATGTAAAATGGTGATCTTATCAATCACCCACCAAAGCACTCACTGATGTGGTCAGACCCCATTACAGCCCCTGGCCTCCCCAGTTCTCTCCTTCCTCACCCAGACCTCTCTGAGGACATTCCTGCCCCTCAGGCCTGCCCTCGTTCCTGGGGCCCTGACTGCTCAGCCGGGAGCAGGATCCCTACAGCCGCCAAGAGGCCAGAACTGACATGGTTTAGTCCCCTTGCCGCTTCCCTCTAAATCTGAGCCGTGACCAAGAAGGGGGAGAAAACCACAGGAGAGAGAGAGAGATGAAAAACCATAGGAACAGGTTTTCAGTTGCCTCTCCAATTCTGTCAGGGGCTTAGTCCAAAAGAGGCTTTAATTGGTCAAACTATGTGCTTTTCACTGAAAAGAAAATGCCATAAATGAAATATGATTCACATTTGGCACAGGGGGGCTGGGGGAGAGGGACTTTGCCTTTGTCAGGCCCTTCAAAAGGAAATTGGGGGGCACCCAGAACCCCATGATTCCCAGGGGGACAGGGACACATCCCCAGAGGTAGCCTGGAGCCTGTGTCTTGCATCAGGCCGCAGCGGCCAGTACTGCCTGCCCTCCCTTCCTGGCCTGGCACACAGCACTGACCTCACACGGGCCGCCTGCACCCTGAGTGTGGGGCAGCAGGGACGGCCTGCAGCCTAGGAGCACAGGGGCTGTGAGCAAGGGAGGCCAGGAAGCAACTTCCATCCCCCCAAGCGGAGGAAGCACCCAGAGGCCTGCACAGCCTGGAGCAGCAGCCTCTCTTCTGCCCACTCCTGCTCCCTTCTCCCGGCTCACTCCACACTGACAGCATCCCCTCTGCGGAGTCATGTGAAGCCCCACCATGAGGGTCCAGGGGGAGCAGAAACATGCCCTGAGGCCAATGGAAGCTGTTAGAAACGTCCCCAAAGGGACCCTGAAGACCAAACATTGCAGCTGGGCCTGGCATCAGCCCTGCAGGCTTGTTGACGTGCCCCTGTGTCTTCAGGTGCCCTGCAAGTCCTAGGACTAGCTCAGCCCCCAGCAGGGTCTCAGTCTGAGGCTGACATCCAGGGCACCAGTGTCTGCTTTCCTCTTCAGACCTGGCTTCCCTGAACCCTAACTGGCCCTGCCCAAGCTAGTGCTCTGAGAGCCTTTGCCCCAGCATCCTGCCATGGAGGCCGCCTGGGCAGCTTCTCTCTCTCTCCCCCCCAACATGGAAAGAGCCCCAGACAAAGAGCCGAGGTCTGATTGGGGACCATCTGGCACCCACCTCTGGAGCTCTCTGTCTTCCATGAGGAAAATGGGAGTCGTTACACCAGCCCCGCCTACATCGTGAGGCGCTTTAGAATGGAACAAGGTAAAGGTCATAGGAACAAGGGGAAAGCTCTTGGAAACTCTCAAATGTTGGGAAGGTTTATTATGACTATTATTCATGTCTGATTTTGCCGCCTCTGTGGAGCCCCAGTTCGAGTTTGTGCCTATGCGATGCCAAAACAACCAGTCAAATCCATCAAAAAGTCACTCAATTGAGTGGGAAAAAATGCAGGCGGCTCTGTTGCGTGCTATCAAAAAATAAAGCCACCCGCATATCGCTGGTGTTTCTGAGAACGTGCAGCAGGTTGTTCTAGGCAGTGTTTTGGAGTTTTTCTAGGGCTTTCACCTCCTGTGAACCAAAAAATGACAATGGAAAAAATAAAGTCCCTCAACTGTTTCCCAGGAGTGAGTATGGCTTCAAGATGCCAGGTTTAGCGGAGGGAGGGAGATAGAAATTCTTGCAGGGGAGGATCTGGGTCACTCTTGACTCCCTCACTACAGCGGGTGGGCCAGGGGGTTGTCTTCTGTTCATAAGGTTACTTCCATCTGAGAAGCAGCTATGGAAGGTCCCCACGTAGGTTAGGGAGAAAGACGGAGATACCTGGATGGTCAGGCAAACCAGCAAAGGCAGAGGGAGCCCTGGCTCTGACACACAGGGCTGGCACCCAGAAGATGAGGACCAGGGGTGGGAGGGGTTGACGTCTGGGGGAGAGGAGATTCTGAGATAAGAAGATGTTTTCAAAACATAAATGTCCCAAGAGGGTTGCTTCAGCATGTCAAGTGTCAAGTAACTCAAGCCAGTTTAGCTCTACTCCGTGTGGGCAGTTCCACTTAGCATTTTGCTGGGATAAAAGATGGAATCTAATAGTTAAGAAGAGACTGGGCTATCATCCATGAATTTTAGTTCTACAGGCCTTCCCAGCACACCATTCTCATCAGCAGGTATCTGCCTCTAAAAGGAAGTTTCTGGATGGAAATGGGAACATAAATGAGTAAAAACCAAGCGGCACCCTTCATTTAATTCTATCAGTTATATAGAGATGCATGCATGCATCCCCAGTCCCCTGGTAGAGGCTGGTGGGGTGGGAGAGGGGGAAAAGAGGAGGAGCATCAAAAGGACAAGACCAGCAAGTGTAAGAAGCTCTAAATGAGGGCCCTGGCATGGGGTAGTGGGAGTTCAGAGGCAAGTGTGGACTGCAACTGTCCCCATGGACCAAGTTCCTAAGAACACACTCTGAACTCTGGCATTACACAAATAAAATCTCATATCTACCTATTTTTCAAACTCTCTCATTGATAAAACCCAGGAAAATTCACAGATGTGTTTACTTCTTGATGCTGCAACCTTACTCCTAGGAATCTATCCCAGTGCTCCACTAGCAAAAATATAAAAAGATGGATGGGTAAAGCAAGTCATGGCAGCATTATTTTTAACAGCAAAAGAATGGAAGCAACCCAAATATTCAACGATTGGGGCTTGGTTAGATTAGTTAGGGCTCATCTATACAATGAAGTACAATGCCACTGCAAAAAGCAACAAGGAAGAGCCACATATATAATTAAAAAATTATCTCTAAAATATTTGAAGTTAAGGAAAGAAGCAAAGTACAAGATGATTTGGATAGTTTTCTGCCTGTGTATAAGAAAGGGAAGAAAGTGATGTGTTATGTGTGTGTGTATTCTTGCCCAAAAAAAGGTATCTTAGTTCAGGCTGCTAAAACAAAAGGACCATACACTGTGTGACTTAAACAACAAACATGTATTTCCCACAGCTCTGGAGGCTAGAGAGCCCAGGGTCTAAGCAGTGGTAGAGCCAGTACCTGGTGAGAGCCCGCTTTCTGGGCTGCAGATAGCTGACTCCTTGCTGTGTCCTCACATGGCAGAGAGAGGGAGGAGCAAGTCCTTTGATGTCTCTTCCCATTGTTGGCAGAAAAATAGACATGAGTGGGTGGAAGAAGAATAAAGCGAATAACCCCACTAAAAGGGACTCAAGGAGTTAATAAGATAAAACCAGAGAGCCAGAAAAGACTCACAGAATTAATGAGTTAATTAGTAGAAGTTTCAAAGACCAAGAGCCACTTGGAATATCTGGATATTCCCCAGATAAAGAAAAGTCAACCCAGGACTTCTCTGCCCTACCTCATGAAGGAGGGCAGGGAAATAAGACAAGGGTCATGCCATTGTAATATCTACTTAGCCTGCAAAAAGGTCCAGGATATTCTTTAACTTAATCTGTATGCCATTCTTCCTCTTCTTCCATCCCCTTAGTCAAGTAACTTTGTAACCAGGGCAGGAGACAGACCTCCGAAGTGTAAATAAATCTATGTGGACAAAGAATGCCGGGATCTGGAACAACACAGTCACCTGAATAACCCTATTCTTAGGACAAAACTTCAAAGGAATTATGAATCACCTGTATATATCATGCCTTATGCTGACCCTTACCCAAAGCCCTATAAAACCCCAGACCCTAAACCCTTAAACACACCTCCTCTCTGAGGTTGCCCACACTCACCTTTCTTCGAGTGTCACTCTCTCTGTTTCACTCCAGATAGGTAAGGAGGCACTGCTGAGAGCTCTGATTTAAGCTTGCAGGTTTCCATAGCCTGGGTGACCTGGATGGAACTGCAGCTGTACACTCTTGCTCTTTAGTAGCCTTCCTGAAAGTCTCCTTTCTTTGCCTTTTGGAAGTTCTCAGAACATAATCTCACTCATCCAGTGCTCTGTGGCTCCCTGAAATCCTGGGGTAGTAGGGGCTTAGCTCCCACACCGTGTAGATTCAAGCAGACGCTGGATGCCAGATGATCCTGGCTTTAGGAATTGGCAGGCGACATGCTCAATGCTGAGCAGGAGTTCCATGAGCTTCCCTTTCCTCCCTCTGTTTTTCCTTCCTCTCTGCTTTCTTTAGTCAGGTAAACCTGCTTTTGTCTACCTTGACTCTGGCCTGCTTCTCCCTTGGGGCATATTCAAATAAAACTTTCATTCTGCTTCACTACTGTGTCTCTGCCCTTCAGTTCTTTGTTGCAGCAGGAACAAGAACGAAAGAGAACAAACTCAACCTCCAACACCATCATGAAATCTTTATCTCATGACCCAGTTACTTCCCAAAGGCCTATCTCCAAATACCACCACATTGAGGATTAAGCTTTCAACATACAAATGTGTTTATATATAATAAAACATTCACTCCATAGCACAAGGTAAGACAGAACCTAACTTTTAACACAGTTAACAACAAGAGGAAAGAGAAAACTTGGGATATGGAATGGAATTTGAGGGTCACATAAATATCTCAGATAATTAAAAAAAAATAAGTAAGTTCATTCAAAAAGGGGGGAAAGCACCCCTAAAAGTAAAAAATACGCTTAAATAAAGAACTGACTGTATATAAAGTTGGTAGAATAACATTGAGAGGATAAATATTTCAAATGACTTAAAACATAGTATTTTGACTCATAGCCCTAGTTAGTTATATTCTAAAGACAAAACAAACCACAAAGAAATCTTAAACTGGACGCAGTAGTCTCATGTATTTGTTTCTTATTGCTGCAATAACAAATGACTACAAGTTTAGTGGTTTAAAACAACACAAACTTATGATCTTATACTTCTGGAGGTCAGAAGCCTAAAATGGGTCTCACTGGGTTAAAAATCAAGGTGTTGGCAGGGTTCTGTTCACCTTTGAAGGCTTTGGAAAAGAATCCACCTTCTTGTCTTTACCAGCTTCTAGATGCTGCCCATATGGTGGGCCCCTTCCTTCTTCAAAGCCAGCAATGACCAGTCTGGTTTATCTCCCATCTCCCACTGTGCATCTCCCTGGTTCTGATTCTTTTGTCTTCCTCATCCCCATTTAAGACATTGGTGATTACATTGGGCCTGCTTAGATAATCCAGGATTCTCTCCTTATTTCAGGGTCATCTGATTAGTAAATTTAGTTCTCCTCTGCAGAGTTCATTTTCCCTTGCTCACAGGTTCTAGGGATCAGAACATGGACAGCTTTGGAGGGCCATTATCCTGCCTGCAAAAGTCTGCCCACTGGCCCCCAAATATTCACATCTGTCCTGCTTGCAAAGTGCATTCACTCTATCCCAGGTCCCCAAAGTCCCAACCCATTACAGCATCAAATCCAAAGTCTCATCTAAGTCTTATCAGCTTAAAACTCCAAATCTCATTACCTAATCATCCTGGGTAAGGCTCTAGCAGTATTGGTGTACTGGTTTCCTATTGCTGCTATAACAAATAACCACAAATCCAGTGGTTTAAAACAAAGTGAATTTATCATCTTGCACTCCTGGACACAATTCCTGAGAATTGTGAGACACAACTCATCTCCATCTGTGCACCTGTGAAACTCAAGAAGCATGTTAGCTGCTCCCAAAGTACAATGATGGGACAGCCATAGGATACCAGTTACAGACATTTGGTTCAAAGAAGGAAAAAATGGAAGGAAAAATGAGTCACAGGTGCCAAGCAATTGCCAAATCCAGCCAGTAAAACTCCACTAGGTTCCATGGTCTGGGAATAACCCTCTCTGGCTCAAGGCCTCACCCTTGGAGTCATCCTTTCTCTCTTCTGTGAAAGGTAGCACATGTTTGCACCTAAGTAGTTTTATAAGCTTCGTTCTTGCCTGTAGAACTTTAGGGGTCTTGCAGCCTTCTTTCATTTTGTCCTTTCTCTGTACCCTTTGGCCCAAGCTGACAGTGTTTCTGCTAGCATAATGTTTTCAAGAGTCTTGTGGATCTACTGTGTATATCTCAGGGATTTGCCCCATTAGACAAGAGGCTCCCCTACAGATATTTCCTGGATAATCCCATTTCTATCCCTGTCTTCTGCTGAGGCAGCTGAGGGATCCATGACTCACACACCTTGGAAGAGCCCTCTGTATGACCAGATACTCTGAACTTTGATCTTTAAAAGGCCCTAAAAAAAGGTTATATCCATCCACATTCTTAGAATTCTCTCCAGAGCATGCTTTCCTAACAGTGAATCTCCTAATTTTAGCTTCTTTTGCAATCTGAGAAGTTCCCAAATCATCAAGTTCTGTTCCATTTTGCTTAACAATTCTTCGCTCAATCTCTTTCCTCTTACATAAGAAGCATAAGAAATAGGCCACACATTTAACACTCTGCTTGGAAATCTCAGCTAAATATCTAAGTTCATCGTTGATAAGTTTTGGTTTACACATAACTGCAGAGAACAATTCAGTAGCTTTCTGCTAATCCTCCTTCCTCCAATTTCCAATAATATGTTTCCCATTTCCATCTGAACACCTCTAATAACCACCTTTCCACCAACAGTCTGCTCATTATGATGTAGGTACCCTCTAAGGCAATTCAGGTTTCTATTACCATGCTTCTCACTGCCTTCTAAGTCGTCACTAACAGAGCCATTAACTTCCATATTTCTATTAACAATCTATTCAAAGGCACCTAGGTTTTTTCTGTCACACTCCAAAAAATTCTTCCAGCCTCCAGCCACTGCCCAATTCCAAGGCCACTTGCACATTTTTAGGTATTTGTTTCAGCAGCAAATAAGCTCCCAGGCACCAAAATCTGTATTACCTTCCTATTGCTGCTCTAACAAATTACCATAAACAAAGTGGCTTAAAACAATGAAAATTTATTATCTTATAGTTCCAGAGGTCAGAAGTCTAAAATGGGTCTCACTGGATTAAAATCAAGGTGTTGGCCAGGCTACATGCCCTTCTGGGGATTCTGGGAAACATCTATTTTGTTGCATTTTCCAGCTTCTAGGTGCTTCTCACACACCTCGAATCATGGCCCTTCCATTCCCAAAGCCAGCAATGACCAGTCTAATCTTCCTCATAATGCTATCTGGTTTTGACTCTTTTGCCTCCCTCCTCACCATTTAAGGACCTTTATGATTACCTGGGCCCCACCTGGATAACCCAGGATACTTTCCTTGTTTTAAGATCAGCTGATTAGTAAACTTAAATCTTTCTGCAACTTTAATTTCCCCTTGCTATGAAACACAACAAATTCACAGGTTCTAGATTAGGACACAGACAGACCTTTGGGAGGGAGGTCATTTTCTGCCTGTGGCAGTCAGTATTGTTATTTTGAAATATGCATAGACATACACATACACACACATACATAAACAAAGTAAGATAAAGCAAATAAGTAATTATGGTTAAGATTATAAGGAATTGAACTGATTTTTAGTATATGATAAAGGAGGTACAAATATAAAATCAGATAAAGTTAAGTAAAACTTATCTGATGTATGGCCTGTATGGCCAACAAGCATATGAAAAGATGGTCAACATCAACTAATCAAGAGAAAGGCAAAGAGAAACCACAATGAGATACCACCTCACACCCATTAGGATGGGTTCCATGAAAAAAGAGAGGAAGGAAGGAAGGAAGGAAGAAAGGGAAGGAGGGAGGGAGAAAGAGAGAGGGAGGAAGGGAGGGAGGGAAGGAAGGAAATAACAAGTGTTAGTAAGGATGTGGAAAATTGGAACCCGTGTGCATTTTTGGTGGGATTGTAAAATGTTGCAGCCACTGTGGAAAACAGCATAGAAGTCACTCAAAAAAATTTAAAGAGCTACCACATGATCCAGCAATTCCACTTCTAGGCATGTATCCAAAAGCATTGAAAGCAGGATCTTGAAGAGATGTTTGCACACCCTTGTTCATAGCAGCACTATTCATAATAGCTTAGAGACAGAAACAACCCAAACATCTATCAATAGATGAATGGTTAAACAAAAGATGGTATATACATACAATGGAATATTATGCAGCCTTAAAAAGGATTGTATACCATGCAACATGGGGAAACCTTGAGGACAGTAGGTTAAGTGAAATAAGACAGTCAAAAAAAGACAAACACCAAATGATTCTAGTTATATGAGGTATCTATAGCAGTCAATTCATAGAAACAGAAAGTAGAATGGTGGTTACCAGGGCCTGAGGGAAACGGGAATGGGTAGCTGTTAAGAATAGGTATTGAATTTCAGATTGAAAGATAAGAAAGTTCTGGATCTCTGCTTCACACTTAACACTACTGAATTGTACACTTAAAAATGGTTAAGATGGTAAACTTTATGTTATGTTAAAAAATTTTGTTATGTGTAAAAAATTTTTATCACAATGAATGAAAAAAAGAATCAAGTCTCTGTCCTTTTTTTCTTGGATAACTATATTTCAGAAAAAAACAATTAGCTGAGGAATCACAGCTAACCAATGCAGAAGGAATGACAGATTGAGAAAAATCACAATTTCACAACCCCTGAAGAAATAATGAATCTAGGCAACAAATAGCTACACAAACGATTTAGTGTTGTTTGTGGGGAAACTTTTCAAGAATTTTTTATTTGCATATCAGGCTGATAACTCCTGAACCTACAGTTTATTCTTTGCTCCCTGAAAATGTAACCAGATATTATAGAATGTCTAACGTGATGCAACAGGAACTACCTGAGACAGCCTATGAAGCAGACTTGCTAAAGAATAAAAGAAAGCAGAAGCACAGAAAAATTAAATTGTGAAATGCTAAGATGAACATGTTGGACAACATCATGAGGAAATGACATCAACAAAAATGGCAGAGTAAAGATCTCTGCAAATTCCCTCCTCCATAATAGCAAAAATCATCAGAATCAACTCCTCAAAACTCTGGAAATTAGCCAGTTAATTATTACTGACAGAGCACTTATTCAAAGAGAAAAGTCTTGTTGAGGACAGTGAATTTTGTGGCATTTTTAACTTGCCCTCGTCCCAGCCGCCACTGTCCAGCTCTGCAGTGATCTTAAAAAATAACAGTCCATTTGCATTGAAAAGTAGCTGCCTGGGAGCCACCAGAAGGAGCAGAACAGGGTTGGAATTCTTTCAAAGCCACAGTCTTAAAGAATTAGCATTACCTGACCTGTTTGGTGATTCCTTGGAAGGTTCCACTTGCAAGGCTGTCTGTATTTGACCTGACTCAGTCCTTTCCCAGTGAAAACGAGTGAAAAGCTTTTTTCCCTTGGGGGACATTGGAAACAATTAAAGACAAATTTTTAACTTCACGCTACCCAGGGTGGCAGATAACAGTTGGAGCACCCTTTAGACTAACCAAAGAGCTTAAAAGGAAGAGCTGGGGAGTGAGATATCCACAGGGACTTTGAAAATCTCGGACGTATTCCTGGGAATCTTGAAGATGGCATGTGCGCATAGGCTGTGCGCATGCTCAGGAAAGGCCTGAGAAGGCTCTGAACTCTAGCCTCTGGCTGACTTTGAGGATCTACACAAGCAAGTGAAGGCAAGGAAGGGGGACCAGTTGCCCGGCTCACTGTGGAAGGTGTGCCCCAACATGCACATAGAGCCCCTGGCAAAGGCAGGGAGACTTACTCATTCTCATATTGGAGGCTTAATTAAGGAATTCCCTGTCCAGTCATTAGCTGACCACTAAGCTAACCACACACAAACCTCAGTGGCTACACATGAGAAAGATTACAGACTTCACAGAATTTATTCAGAAAAGTCATTAGGCAAATAAACAAGATCTATAACCAACAACAGTGAGCCCAGGGAGAGTGGCGAGAATCTGATTTCCGGGCTTGCCACACTGTGTTATTTCAAATGTACAGCTTTCAACAAAAAGCTATGAGACAGGCAAAGAAAACAAGACAATCTGACCCATGCACAGGAAGAAAGACAACCAACAGAAATTGTTCCTGAGGAAACTCAGATGATGAATTTATCAGACAAAAACTTTCAATCAGCTACTTTAAGTGGAATGGAATAATATTCAGAATAGGCACAATCTATAGAGATAAAAACTAGATTAATGCTTGCCTAGGCCTGGAAAGGACCAGTATGGCAGAATGGGGAGTAACTGCTTATAGGTAGGGTTGGTTTTTGAGAGGAAGCAATGAAATTGTTCTAAAAATGAGTTTGGTGATGGTTGCACATATCTATGAGTCTACGACAATGCATTGCATCATTTTCTTTAAATGGGTGAATTGTATGGGATTTGAACTATATTAATAAAGCTGTAATTTTAAAAAATAATAAAACTAGACCTAAGCAAAGAAGAGCAGCCAAGGTCTGAGCACATAAGGGAGTCGTTCCTTTGCCAAATGCTGCTCACCCAGCTTCTTCCTCAAAGAGATTCTCAGAGAAGTTGCAACTACAGGCCCAGGTCAACTTTAACTTGGCTCTTCAAGAAGTTGATCACAAGCAAGCACAATAACCCCTCACTCCGGTTCAGTGTTGGCTTTAATCCCCCAGATGCAGGTGCATGAGAGGCAGGGCCCTTTGCTGGCTAGTTTAAGTTGCTTCATGGAGTTAAAATGAAAAACAGTGAGCATTTACTCATTACCTTGGTATTTGCTGGACACTTGAAAACTCGCAGCCAGGAAGCAGGCGGAGCAGTCAGAGCAGCATCTGCCTTGGACAGTCCGTGCGTCAGTCTCGACAAGTGACACAAGCTCAGAGTGGGGACACGGGGTGAGCAGAGCACACATGCCCCTGCCCTCAGGGAGCCCTAAGCCTAGTGGGAGAGGTAATGATGAACCAAGGCATCGGCCCAGGGGGAGGACACTGAGGAAAGGTGACCATCCTGCAGGAGCTCCTGACCAAGAGGCTGTACCAGCACCAGGCAGCTGAGAAGGTCCAGATGCCCACTGAGAGGCTCCCATGGGACAAGAGTGGGGTGACACACATTTCTTGACCTGGGTGATGGTTACACAGACATGTTTACTTTATGAAAGCTACTTACCTATGATTTGTGCCTTTTTCTGTGTGTTTTCCTTTCATCAAAATTTCACTTGAAAATACTGTTGTATTTTGCATTGTGTAGAATATTTGGAATAAACACAGACACCTGTCTGCATCTCTGGGTGGCCCCTAGCTTCCTCTCTAGCTGCAACTCATGCACTCACTCTCCATTCTCTAGGCTCTAAGCTCACCAACCTTCATTCGGTGCCAGGAATGCCAAGATTTTCCTGGCATAAGACTTTTCTCTGTGCTTCTTTTCTGCCTGCAGTGTGTTTGTCTGCTCTTCCCGAACCTGGTGTCTCTGAAACTCCAATCTCAGCTGAAACAGTGCCCTCTCCGAGAGGCCTGCTCTCAACACCCCACCTGTTACCCAGTGCCCCCCACGGTCCTGTCACAGCACCCTGTGTGTGTTCTTCATTGAACTAGACTCAGTGCCCTTCTGTTTTTATCATCTGTCTCCCGTGATAGACTAAGATCGGTGAAAGTCAAGGCTGTGTCTTACTCAACGTTTTACCCCCAGTGACCAGCAAAATGCTTGATACCTAGTGTATACCTGTAATAAATATTTGTGGAATGAATGAATGAAGAAATGGAAGGCAGTGCTCAACCCACGAGTGGGCCAATAATGTGGCCTTTCAGGCACCATGGCTTAGACAGAAAGTGAGGTTTTGTTAGCAGAATCTTGTGGCTCCCATTCAATCACCCTAGATAAACACTACCTGGAGATGATGGATTATAGTTACTCCTAGGCCAACCTTTTAAGGAGGAGTAAATGCATCAAACAATAAATGACAGAAGCAAAGCCCCTATCATTCCCATTACCTCTTTGGATCTGTGGCATCATAGCATCCTGATTCTTTACCCAGAGGCACCGGGGCCGTTCTGGCCTGTCAGAGGGTGTGCCTGTCAAAGCAACTCTGTGTCAGTGTCACGACACTTCCCTCACACAGCAAGGAGAGACGGCAGGCTGTAATTTTGCCCTGGCCCCCGTTACCAAAGCCATACCATATCCTCCCCAACCTTAGAATTTACCTAAAAGTGCTCCCGCAAAGGTACCAGGTGCAGTTGGGGAAGGTCTCTTAATGCCAAAGGGGGTGCTAGGGAAGTAGGAAGAGCTTAAATCAGAGCTGGTCAGAGATGGGAACAGCATCACACTAAATCAGCCCTACTTTGGGAACCTACCCTCAGAAAAAGCCTCTGACCAATGCCCTTACCCTGCTCTGACCAGCCACCTGCTTGCAGCCCAACCCCTCACCTGAATACAGCCCGACCCCCACTCCACCCACAGCCTGACTGTCCTGCCCACAGTTTGGCCTCAGGCGGCCCCACTAACTCCAGGCACAAACTTGGGGTACATCTTATTTCCTTACTCAGACTGTGAACTTTCTGGGCAAGACACCAATATCTCCTCTGAGACTGAATATATAAATGGACAGTGGCCAGCATGTATGACAATAAAACTCTGACCCACAATCTGTAGCAACCAGCCCAGGAAACCAGAACCCTGCATCGATCATCCCAGAATGACCAGGAATTGGTCAATGACTTCCAGCTTCATTTTTTACACAGGATTCCAACTCAAGACCAACCAGAGAAAGGCAAATATACTCTCCGAACCAATTACATAGGATGGCCCCCCTCTAGTCAGGCTCCCTTCCAGTGTCCCCAGGCCAATGACCTCCAATCTCAGAACACCTGAAACCTAGCCCCCACACCCCACCCTTCTTTTCTTTTCTTTTCTTTGCTCTAAGGGTCCCCACTGTCTATCTGCCTGCCTTCATTCAAGTCCCTGCCAAATGCAACCAATGACGGCTGACTCCTTTGCTATAGCAGGCTCTGAATAAACAACTTCGGTTTCTTCTCATGTGGACAGTCTTCACTTAGTTCCATAGTTTTCCTGGAGGTCCTACTGAGGTACAGTCTGCACTGCCCATTGCAGCAGACCCCAGCCTTTGGCCGGGTGCATTATCTGTAGATAATATATGAGCCCCTCCCGCCTTTCCGCTCATGGCTTGTGGAATCCATGCCAATGTGGTAAGTCAGCCCTTGTTCTGTGCTCCCTCCCTTTGCACTGAGCTCTCAGCTCCTCATCATCAGTTTGGTGCCCTGGTTTCGGGACTGCATGCCACTTGTTTGCATCCTTGGTGGAATCAGGTCATTCCTTTTCATCTCTCTGGCTCTCTTTGGTGCTTCCCATTTTCTGTTATGTTGTCAAAATCATTGCTGGTCGCAGGAAGGAGAATCTCAGGGCACCACACAGGCATAGGGGCCCTGGAGGCCTGCTGATCACGTCAGCCTCACCCAATGACTTTGTGGTTCTTACTAGACCAGAATCCATTCAGACAAACTTTGCTGTAGTCACCAGCGACACTGGGCACGGCTCTTCCTCCATCTCAATACCTTGTCCAGAGGAGTCTTTGTTTTGGTTTTCCACCGGAAGTGAAAGGTGCCATGTTTGCACCAGAAGATGGCCGACTGGGAGGCTAAGACAAGTTTCCCAAGCATGACGTTTCTACCGATCTTTGCAGCTCTTCTGGGATCGTCCAAGTCCTCCCCACCTCCAGGAAAAACTCCCGCTGCTAACAGACATTCTCCTTAGAATCCTAACTCTTGTGCCTATCTCTCCAAACGGCCTAACTTTACCAGGGATCATTCGGGCTTTAGAATGCTTTTGGGTGCGTACAGCCCAGGGTTACCTGACCTGTATCAATTTCACACATGGTCAGAACCACAAATGCTGAATCCTGGATAACAAAAGCTGATTAGACTGACCTGGATCTCTTTCTGCAATAAACTGGAAGGTCAAAAACAGGCCCCCAAGAAGGGCAACATCTCCTAAAAGCCATATCTGCAACTTTTCTAACAAAAATCTATTGGGCCACAGTTCAATCAGGCAAAAGAGAAAAACTGGTCTTGGTGCTCTACTGTTTGATCAAACACTAATCCAAATGTTTCACTGAAGGTATTTGATAGATGTGAATAATATTAATGATTAGTTGACCTTAAATAAAAGAGATTATTCTTGATAACATGGGTGGGCCTCATCCAATCAGTTGAAGGCCTTAGGAGCACAAACTGAGGATTCCCAGAGAAGGAGTTCTGCCTCAATACTGTAACAGAAATCCCACCTGAAGTGACAGTCCGCACTACAGATTTTGGATTTACCAACCCCCACAACGAGTGAGCCAATTCCTTAAAATTAAAATTAAAAACTAAAAAATTATATGTATGGGTGTGGATAATAGGATATATATATATATATATATTTCCTTTTAGTTCCGCTTCTCTGAACAGCCTGTTACAGCCCTACAGATAAAACAGCTAAATAGCCTACTTCCCAGCTGACCAACTTTATTAACAAGGATTCATGTAGATATTGTGAACAGAAGGCACACTGGTAAAAGATCATCCCATTTCCAAAAGAAAAACCAAGACAAAGAAAAGTCCCTCAATTTAGATCAATGAGGGTGCTCCAAGGAAGGAAACAGAACTCAGTATCCTGCCTTACCCGTAGACATCCAACATAAACTAACTGTAAATATAGATAGTCACCCACATCAATTCTTGGCAGATATGGGTGCTATTATTCCTACAATAACCCCTGCTTTGTTCAACCTCTTTTTCAGATTAAACACACCACGCAGGTGGCAGGTGCTCCAAAGAGCTCACAGAATTTCCCTCTCTCTGCCCGTAATCTTAATGCTTGGGCCCTTGGCTGAGAAACTCTCCTTCCTGCTCTGTGATACCAGCACTGGAAATAAATAGGAAAAGACTTACTCCACAAATAGGATGATAGTATTAAATGCACTATTTAATATACACCAGAGAGATTATATTTTGAGGTTCCAAAGGAATTTTCTGCTCATAATCAAGTTGCAACAGTTATGGATATAACTTTACCTTCTCCGTTATATTTGATGCATACATTGGAAAAAGTTTTTGACACCATCTGTGACACTAAAGGCAATGGCAGAGCATGGTGCCAAGCAATATCAGCCAAGGTGTACTCGTTTCCTGTGGCTGCTGTAACAAATTAACACAAACTGATGGCTTAAAATAACAGACATTTATTCTCTCACACTTCTGAGGCCGGAAGTTCAAAACTCAAGGTGTTGGCAGGGCTACACTCCTTCCAAAGGCTGTAGGGGAGAATCCATTCCTTGCCTCTCCCAGCTTCTGGTGGCTGCGGGCAATCCTTGGCATTCCTTGGCTTGTAGTTACATCATTCCAGTCTCTTTCTGTCCTCTCATCACTTTCTCCTCTGTGTCTCTGTGTCTATCTCCCTCTGGCTCACTCTTATGAAGACACTTGTCATTGAATTTAGGGTCCACCAGGATAATCTAGGATGATCTCCTTATCTCAAGATCCTTAACTTAATTACACCTGCAGAGACTCTTTTTCTAAATAATGTAACTTTTACAGGCTCCAGGGTTTAGGACATGGACATATCTTTTGGGGGTGCGGGGCCCCATTTAAACCTACTACACAAGCTTATGGTCCTAACTAAACCACCAAAGAATAGATCTCTGGAGGGATTCAAAGACCATTATAAAATACCAACATTTAGCCTCTGATTTTAAAAAGGAAGAATAGAAAAAAATCTGGTTATAACCTTTATTCGCATAATCTCTGGCATTCTCAAGGTGGCCAGTTGGTGGAACCAGATTTCAAGTGGATATTAGCTGAGTGAGTCATCAATGCTCCTCTGCTATGTATGTACAGACCCAGAGCAGCCTTCTGCCCAGATCCTGCAGTGTCCAATGACCACCTTCTTTCCTTTAAAGGCCTGAGGCCCTAAACAACAGTCCAAGCCAAGAACTACATGCACATGTTGGGCACATTCTGACCCTGGGCTTTCCTATTCCCTCTCTGGGAGCAAGGGCATGTGCCACTCCAATCCATCTCCCAGTTGGTGCCTCTCAAAAGCACCCCTCCTAGGAAGATGCCTGCTCCTGCTCTGGACAGACTAGGCTCCCTGTACGTGGGAAAGCCCTCCCAGTCATCTCTTGCAAAAGGCTGTCATTCTGGTATAGAAGTACATTCATTCATTCATTCATTCATTCATTCATTCCTTTTTTGATTCATATTTTCATCCACTGACTGAGCAAACTCACTGAGCAACTTGAAGAGGCCAGCCCTGCACCAGCTCCTGAGCACAAGAAGACAGATATATCCTAGCCACTGAAAATCCCAAGCAGGCCACTGTGTCTAGATACCATTATCTGCAGATGCCACCAACACACTACTCTTCAGAGGAATAAATCAAAGACACTGGGGACCCAGAGGAGGAGTAAATGGGATAATGGCAGGCATTAATCCCCATGTGGGACAGAGTTATTATCACCATTTTACATTTATGGGGAAAAGGAGGAACAGAGAGATTAAGTGACTAACCCGCAGAAGAGAGGAAGGAGCCCAAGGGATAAGGCATGGACAACATGAAATGGGGAAGGCCATTGCCTAATTTTGTTCACTTCCTAATTTCTTTCCTGGGACACTTGGGAATTTTCGCTTTCTCCATCCTTCCATTCCTCTAGGGAATCAGTATCAGGAGAAATCTTCCTTTCTTCACTGTCTTCTCCAGAGAGTGAATCTTGGCCCAGGAGAAAGGAAGTGGAAAATGGCTTTGGGCCATCTTATTTGTGAGCTGGAAGGTTTACATCCCAGCAGGAGTTGTCTTAGCCTCTCTAATTGGGTTTGGAGTCATGCAACCCTGCCTGGCCTCTCAAATTGATTATAGGCCACTTCCTCTGAGTTGACTGTCCTATTTTAATTCTGTGTTAGGAAATCTCCCTCATTAGTATTTGCAGCTCCATTGGGGGATCAGGGGGAAGGGTCTGAGAATTTGTCAGGTTAGCAAAGCTTATCCCTGGAATGTTCTCATTACCACAAAATATCCCTATGTAACATCTTCCCCACGCCTCCTATTACCCACAGTGGGTAACCAGATCTCAGGAGCTGGAGGAGATAGTAATCTTGTGTGTCACCTCTACTAGGAGGTACGAAGAATTTGTGATGTAATGAGAAACACAGGTTCTTGGACTTAGAAGACCCAGAGTGTAAGGGTGGAATTTCATGCTCTGATAAAGGAAGGTGAGATATTCCAATTGGCACTGGGTGGCTTCAGGTAGAGGGGGCTCTCTAATCTCTCCATGAAGGTTAAGGCAATGCAAGCTGAGTCCCCACTGCTCACCTGAATTCTCCTTTTGCATTCCCAGAACTGAGTGTGTTGGGATTCACTGTCACCAGGTCATTCCCAAAGGGCATTCCAACTCTAACCCTTTTTTAGTAAGCAGGGCTGGAAGTGTGCATATCGAGCCTGGTCTGGAAGGAATAGCTACATGAAAAGCATTCATTGAGCCAGGGTAGAGTTTAGCTGGGGGTTCACAGGAGCCAGTCTGTCTGCTCTTTCCACAACCAATCCATCAGGCATTGCCTAATTAATGCCCAAATCAAGCCTTCCTGGGACTCCGGCTGTCCCAGGCTGGATGGTCGTCACATCCATTCCCTTTCCCCAGACACTTAGCTGAACCACATTTCCTCCTCCTTGTATCTAAGTGCGGGGCATGGGCTTGGACACAGGTGTTGTGCTTGGCTCCTAAAATGTCTACGTAATCCTCCACACGTCCTCTTTGTTCTTTGGGCAGCTGGATGTAGGCAATTTAGAAGAGGTCTCCAGGGTCCTGAACTCCTAGGCTCTAGGAAACAATGGAATATTCAAAGGAGCCTGGGTTCCTGAGTTGCCTCATGGAGATCTGTCTGTGAGAGCTGCCCACTCAGATGCATTCACATTAGACGTTGAGTAAAGGAGAAATAGTCTCACTGTGCTAAGCTACTGAAATTTAGGGGTTGTTTATTGTAGCTTTTAACCTACCATATGTCTAACGAATCTCTGCCCCATGGCAAGAGTTTTCCACCCTAGTGGGTCTTCCAACTTTGTCCAATATCCTGCTTCCCAGCTTATTGCCTCTTCTGAAGAAAATAAAAAGAAACAAAAGAATATCTCCTAGGAGCAGAAGCAGAAACAGCCACCCCAGGGGTCCACAGAGCCATGGGCTCTTCGCCAGGCTCTGAGCAGGATATCATTCCATTGGCGCCCAGCCCTGACCTCTGCCATTTCTACTATGATATGGACATATAGTCATTAACTTCCAATTCCATTAATTTTAGGCAAAAATTAGCGTAAATAATCAAATCATAACTGTCTATAAGTCCCCCGAAGCATCTGGTGACACAGGGATGGGCTAGGAGGATGGATTACAAAATACCCCCATGCAGAAAAAGCATCCTTTGACCACATACTCCCCAACTATGACCACTGAGAGGGGGCCAGTGCTGAGCAGCAGACCCAGCTGCCTTGAGGGTGGAGCGTAGTCTTGAGCCTTCAACCCTTCACGCAGTGTGCCTGCTGACTATAGCATGTAACTGGGGTGAATGACACAGGAGTTGGGGAACCAAGAAAGCTTAAGCTGTGGGTCAGTCAGTGTTATGGGTCAGGTTGTAGCCAGGGATAGGGAAGCCATGGTAAGCTTAAAGGTCAGGGTATCCATTTGCAGCTGAAGAATAGAATGGTTGTCCATGTTCTTCATTGGGACTGTTCCAGGGAGTGGCAGCTCAATGCCCTCCAATGACATGCATGATTTTGCACCCTGTCAGCTTCCACTGCTATTCTGAGGTAGGGAGGTACTGGAAAAGGATTCCTTTGAATTTGGATTTTTTTTTTGAAGATTTAATTGAACAGAGTCTCCAGAGATTTCAAACCCAGAGAAAACTTCTGCCTACAGCAATGAGAAAGATCACCTCCCAACTTTCCTTGGTAGCATTTCCTGCCATTTGAATGGAAGTCCAGGATGGCAAGGACTCTGCTTTATTCAACAGTATATTGAACAGTGCCAGGAACAGTTCCTGGCATAAACCTGGTGCTCGGGTAACTTGTGTTGAATGAACAAATAAAGGTTGCCCAGGCTTGGTGGGATGGGAAGGAAGTGGGATTGGCTGGCTGTCCCCGCAAACAGGCTATCTCAGGATTGCCTTCTGCATCAGCATTCTCTACCATTCCAGAGTCTGATTCTGAAACTGACAAGCACCTGCACCATCTTCACCAGAAAGGAGTAGGTCCAGAGCTCCTCAAACCCCTCATGACCTCTTGCAGGGTTTCTTCAGGCCTCCTTAGGGGCTGCAGTGCAAGTTTATCAGTCCAGGAGTTAACTTCTCAGTTGTACAGTGAACCTTCCCTTTTTCTTTACTCTCACTCTGAAGGAGTCTCATAAAGGAGAGGAGATAAATATGGATGCTTAGTTTTTCATCTTAAATAGAAGCCATGCCACTGGATCACAAAGTGCCCAAGACCGGCAGAGTCTCCAGAGCTCACCCTGATTTCATTTCTACTCTCTCCAGTGAGTTCCCAAAGATACAAGTAAAGCATGGAAGATATGATGTGGAAGCTGAGGGGTTTGGAAGAGTTGTTTCTAAGCTATGACTACAACAGGTTTGGTTTCTGGGGTAGGGTACCCATCTTTCAACATTTCTCCCATTTTCTGCTTTTTCTCCAAAGCACCTTCTCATCTAGGGCCCTCGGATATCCTGCCCCTGTATCACCTGCAACCAGTGGGCACCAAGGCCATGAGTTCTCTACCCCATCACAGACATGTCTCCAAGCAGTTCCTCATCTCTCCCCATGGCTCAAGTCTTCCATCATTTTCCCTGCAACACCCCCTCCCGCACCACCCAGTGTCCAGCATGGTGCCTGCCCATGATGGCAGCCTAACCAGGCTAACCAGTATTTTTATGTTGATCAAATGAATGACCTCTTTTTGTCTCTCCGTACCGTCCTGCTAGTCAGGAAGAGGCTGCTAGTCTAAAAAACCCTCCCTTCCACCTGTGTCCCGGTTCACACCAGCTCCACACCCCCTTTGCCCTCTGTCCTCCCAGTTCAACTCCTGCCCTGCCAAGACCCTCCCAGCCAACAAACGCAAGCACTGGAGGCTTAACACATATTAATTCATTTGATCTTCACAGTTATGTAGACACCACTCTTATCCTCAGTTTACAGATGAGGAACGGGCACAAAGAGGTCCAACAGCGGATGTGGGGTGATGCCTAGATTTGGGGCCAGACTGTTCGCACCCCCCCACCCTTTTTACCCATCCCATCGCACCAAGTGCTGTTTCCCACCCTCCAGTATTTAAATCCTTCCTCCCCAGAACGAAGCCGCTAATTTAGTGTAGCAAGGATGTTTTATTCCGACATTTGATATGGTACAAAGTTAGCAGTGCAGAAGTTGGTATATGCAAGCAGATGCGTCGTAGGCAGGGTCCGAGGGCTGTAACCACGTAGTCTCGTTCCTTCGCCCAACACAAGCCTGCACAGACATCTGATCCCTTCCGGGGCTCTCTCACGCCACCGCACTGGACAGAGGTGTTTGAGACCCTCCCCCGACCAGTGGCTTGAGAGAAGGAAGGAGGTGCGGTAGACCCAACCTGGCAGTCCCAGTAGGCGACCCGCCGCGGCGCAGCGCGGTCCAGTCCGCAGTCCGCAGACCCCGGGCGCTTACTGCTCTCTGGCGGCCGGAGCCGGGAGCCCGGGGACCTAGGAATCGCGCCTTCTACGCTCCGCGCGCCCAAGGGCACCAGCGAGTGACCGAAAGGCGGGTAAAGGGCGAGAGACAGGGGGACGCAGCTGAGAAGAAAGGAGGAGGGGGCTCGGGAGGGGCGCGGGAGGGAGCGCAGAGCTGACCGCGAGGGTAGACGGCGGACGTGGCACCTGCGGCGAGGCGGGGGTGGCTGCCGCGGGGCTGGAGCCAGCGCCAGCGCCGCGGCCTCTCTGGACCCCGGATCGCCCGCTCGTCCGGTGAGCACAGGCACAGCCACTTCCTCCCGCGCGCGCGGCGCCCCCTCCCTCGGCGCGGGCCGCCCCCTCCTCCTTCGAGCGCTGCCCCTCCTCCGTCCCGCCCCCGCGCCGAGTGGAGAGCGCCGCAGTGGCTGTGCCTGCACCGCCCGGCCCCGAGCCGCCGCTTTGCCCGCTCGCCTGGGCACGCTCAGAGAGCGCGCATCGCCGGCGCCGGCTCTCCGCTCCCACTCCGCGGCGGGCCGGCTCGGCTCCGCTCGCCGGCAGCCGCGCTCCGCGTCACAGGAACTTCGGCAGGACACCGACGGGACCGGCGCGCGGGGCTGCAACCGGAGCCCCGCGGCTATGCCTGGTGCCCCCCTCCCTGCCAGTCGCTCGTCCTGCGCCCGGGCCCGGGCCCCGACGGCCGCGCGTTGAGATGACTTTCCGAGATCTCCTGAGCGTCAGTTTCGAGGGACCCCGCCCGGACAGCAGCGCCGGGGGCTCCAGCACGGGCGGCGGCGGGGGCAGCGCGGGCGGCTCGGCCGCCTCGGAGGGCCCGGCGGTGGGCGGCGTGCCTGGGTCCGCGGGCGGCGGCGGCGGCGGCGGCGTGGTGGGCGCGGGCGGCGGCGAGGACAACCGGACCTCCTCCGGGGAGCCTGGGGGCGCGGGCGCGGGCGGCGAGGTGAACGGCACGGCGGCCGTCGGGGGGCTGGTGGTGAGCGCGCAGGGCGTGGGAGTGGGCGTCTTTCTGGCCGCCTTCATCCTCACCGCAGTGGCTGGCAATCTGCTGGTCATCCTCTCTGTGGCCTGCAATCGCCACCTGCAGACGGTCACCAACTATTTCATTGTGAACCTCGCCGTGGCTGACCTGCTGCTGAGCGCCACCGTGCTGCCCTTCTCGGCCACCATGGAAGTTTTGGGCTTCTGGGCCTTCGGCCGGGCCTTCTGCGACGTGTGGGCCGCCGTGGACGTGCTGTGCTGCACGGCCTCCATCCTCAGCCTCTGCACCATCTCAGTGGACCGGTACGTGGGCGTGCGCCACTCGCTCAAGTACCCCGCCATCATGACCGAGCGCAAGGCAGCCGCCATCCTGGCTCTGCTCTGGGCCGTAGCCCTCGTGGTGTCCGTGGGGCCGCTGCTGGGCTGGAAGGAGCCAGTGCCCCCTGACGAGCGCTTCTGCGGCATCACGGAGGAGGTGGGCTACGCTGTGTTCTCCTCCGTATGCTCCTTCTACCTGCCCATGGCTGTCATCGTGGTCATGTATTGCCGCGTGTATGTGGTGGCCCGAAGCACCACACGCAGCCTCGAGGCTGGAGTTAAGCGAGAGCGGGGCAAGGCCTCCGAGGTGGTGCTGCGCATTCACTGTCGCGGCGCCAGCACCGGCCCAGACGGGGGGCACGGCACGCGGAGTGCCAAGGGCCACACCTTACGCAGCTCGCTGTCTGTGCGCCTGCTCAAGTTCTCCCGTGAGAAGAAGGCGGCCAAGACGCTGGCCATCGTCGTGGGCGTCTTCGTGCTCTGCTGGTTCCCGTTTTTCTTCGTCCTGCCTCTCGGTGAGTAACCCCTCTGCCACCAGCCCCTCCCTTTTTCCGTGAGTTTGTGGCCGTGCCTTCCTGGCACACAGGCTTGGATGGCCCTCCCAGGTGGAGGGTGACTCTCCACCTGAACGTGGGAGATTGATTCAGTAACTCCCAGGTCTCAGGCAGGTGCATGCTGCTTTGTGGAGGACCAACGAAGAGCATTTCAGGCCTGCAGGATTTGACAGGCTTCTAACTTTTATGTCCTTACCCCTCTTCCTTGCCTTTACAAGCCTGGCTTGCTTTATGGTCCCAACCCCTCTAAATATAAAGGCCTGTGGAAATCTGTGCCGGCATCTGCTCATAGTAGATGGTCAGCAGTATAGGGTGGTCATCTACATATCTCACCTCCCACCCCAGCCTAGATATAAATGCCACCCCTCGAGAGGTGGGCGCACAAAGTGGGCCTATGGGTTCATTCATGGGCGGCAAGCGCTGGCCAGTCAACATGTATGTAGCAGGCTCTAGGAGCCACCTACCTTCTTCTTCAGTCATTCAGTTTGGAAGCTGGCCCCACTCAGAGACCCTCCCCAGCGGGTATCTGTGAATACCCTGGGCTCTCACTTCTAAAATCTCCTCTTGGAGGTGGAGGGCTGTGTGAAGGTGAGAAAGAAAGGGACAGAGGCAAATGATCAAGTGGAAAGTTAATATTGTTCATCGTCATTTCTTGAATTCACTGAGCCCTTTAGCTCTGCAGGAGAATTTGCCTGTTTCTTTCACAAGCCCCCCTGCAGAACCGAGAGGTGGGCAGCTGTTCCCAGGGGCTTCCTCCCACCCCCTCAGCCCTTCTGGGAGCTGGGTCAACACCGGGACGGCAAGGAGAGCAGCAGCACCTCTGGGGCCGCATTTTTCCCGAGTCACTTTGCTCATGGCTGCGAGCTCAGCTGGCCCAAGCCCGGCCTCCGCTGTCTTTCCCAGGCCTCACTCTTTCCCCACTCTGCGGCTGAATCAGGGAAGGGACAGTGGCCTCCCTCCTGCTCCCCTGCAGGTCCTCTCCGCACAGCAGCCAGAGTGAACTTTATACATTATAAATTAGAGTGTCACTTTCTCCTAAAGCCCTCAATGCTTTCAACTGCCCTGGGAACAAAATCCAAACTCTCCACCGTGGCCCGTAAGAGGTGACCTTCAGATTTATTATTGTCCAAATCAAAACAAGACATTATGAATACTTTCTCAGGGGCCAGAGGCACAAACCCGGGCAGTGTGGGCAGACCTGGACGTGTGGGTGGGTCCCCTCCTGTAACAGGGCCCTGCGTGTTGCCGCCCTGCCTCTTGCTCATTGCATGCTTAGTTCCTACCATCCTCCTCCGGTTCCTCCCCCACGCCAAGTTCATACCCTCGCACTTGTTCCCCCCTCTGTCTGGCCTGCCCACCCCACCCCCTCCCAGCTAACTCTCATTGTCTAGGTCTCAGTTTACATGTCTCTTCTTCGGAGAGGCCTTCCTGGATGTGTGTCCTCTATATTTTCTCCCTTGGGGCTCAAGGCTTTCTTCCTTTACTAGCTTCTTAGCTGTGATCCCATCTGTGTCTTGCTTCCCCCACTGGCCATAAGCTCTGCGAGGGCAGGGCTGTGTTGTCACCAAATCCATAGCACCCAGCACGGTGCCTTGCATGTGAGGAGCAATACAGCCCAGCAGTAGGGACCGCAGGCACTGGGTGAACCCGTCAGCCTGGGTTCAAATCCCAGCTCTGCCCCCTTTCTAGCTGTGTAACCTCCAGCCAGTCCCTGAGCATCTCTGTGCCTGTTTCCTTATCTATAAAATAGGGATGATGGTGATGGTAATAATGCCCACCTGTGGGCATGTTGGGAGCCTTCAGTGAGTTTGTATGTGTGAATATAACTATGGCACATAGTGAGTGCAATGTAAGCTATTGCTTTTGTAGCAGGTGCTGAATACAAGATAAGGAATGACAAAATTACTGACTTGAAAGTCATCCAACCAGAGGCTGCTTTTGGGGAGGAGGAGGAACAGACACCAAGCCTCATAGCTGGGGAGGGCAGTAAACAGGCAGGCAGAAGTCAGCATGCCCCTGCTTTAGAAACCCACCCACCCAGGATTTGGAACCTCTTCTCCCAGCTGCTATGCCCCACCAACCAACCCCTGCTCCAGCCTTGCCAGCTGTGCCCTGTCCCAAGTGCCCTTTTCCCCCTCACCGTCCCCCACCCTTGGTTCACACTGGCTCCCTGCAGGGAATAATCAAGCTGTGTAGAGAATGCTACCTTCCCTTATGGTCTTTTAGCTTCTTTTAAAGATTTTAGTTAACAACAGAGAACAGTGGTTGCCATAGGGGAGGAGGGCCAGAGGACTAGTGAAATAGGTGAAGGGGATAAAGAGGTACAAAACCCTAATTATAAAATAAATTAGTCATGGGGATGAAAGCACAGCATAGTCAACAATATTATAATATCTTTGTACAGACAGATGGTAACTACCTTATCACAGTGAGCAATAATAATGTATATAGCTGTCAAATCCCTACATTATACACCTGAAGCCAATATATCAACTATATTTCAATTAAAAAATAAACATTTTAATTACAGCATAATGCATAGATAAGGAGATAATAATATAACAAGTGCTCATGTACCATAATCACCCATACTGAACAGATGTTGGCATTTTGCCATATGTGCCCCAGATCCCTTCCTCTCCCTGTTCAGAGAACTAGAGCACAGCCACAAGTAAGCATCCACTCCTGTCCCTTCCCTTCGCCCTTCTTTTGCTCCCTCCCTGCCCAGAGGTAAATCTGGAGGTTATCTCTCCCGTTCACATGTTCATACTCTTACTACAAACATCTGTATCCATTTAACGCATAGTATTGTCTTGTGTGTGTTTAAGGTTTATAGAAATGACACCATGGGCATATCATTCTTCAGTTTGCTTTTTGCACCCAAGGTGTGTCACTGAGATTTCTCCAGGCTGGTTCATGTTAACAGCAGAACGGTGCTCCACTTGAGAACATCCCGTGGTGTGTTGATGCAGTCCTGTGCTGAGTGTTAGGTTTTTCTAATTGGTCACTGTTAAACAATCAACACTGCAAAAAGCTACTGTCTTTTGAGGTCCTAATCAAATGCCCACCTCTTCCAGGAAGTTATCCCTAAATTTCCATGACCTTTGCCCCTTGCTGGCACACTGCTCTTTCTCAATCCCTCCATCTCTGCTTCTCCTCACACCTGGTGGGGGCCCCACGGTGTCCCTTCTCCTGCTGCCTACTGCTCTGTGCTGTGCCCAGCCTTCCGAGCCCTGGAACAGAACCCAGGGCTGCTGGTGGAGCTGAATTGAGTGGAACCTGACAATAATGAGCAAAAAGGACAGAGCCAAGCAGGGAAACAGACTATTCCGAACTGCCATGATCTGGCTCCCCCCACACGCAAAGCTGATGGAAGCGGTAGCCCCAGCTATGGCAGGGACACAGCCAGTGAGCATCCCCAATAGCCCAGGGGGCATTGGGAGGCTTAGGAAAGGGACCCAGGGCCTCAGAGGGACATTGGCACAGTGGGCCACAGACTGCCACCTGAAACGCTGTGGGTCAGGCCAGAGCATCAGCAGAGAGAGACACAGATGGGGGTGTCAAATTTGGGGCTCTGGGGGGCCCAAATGTAAGACACTTAAAATCCTGAGGGGCCTGGAAAGGGATCCCCCCACTGACCTGTCCCTCTGAGGGTCAACTGCAGGGTGTGTGGCAGGTAGGCAGAGGCTGAGCTCAGTGAACCTGAGATCACACATCCAGCCCTGTGATTTGGGGCAGCAAGGCCAGCGACGACAGCACCTGCTCCACCAGGGCACCCGGGGAGCTGCATGTGCACACGATAAGTATCACCTGCCGCATGAGAGGTTGCCCACCTGCCTGGCATTCTGCACTGATGCCCAGCCGAGTGAGCTGTCTGCTCTATGCAAATAACCACACAAGCTGGTTGGCCCAGGATGGTCCTGGGTCTACCCGTTGACAGGCATGATTACTATAGTATGCTCCCCTTTCATTCTCAGAGGTGTTCCAGTCTGGACGACAGAGCACGTGGTCACCAATCCTTAGGGCCTTTGGAGGAGGGGCTCTTGGCAGATACTACCTTGGCAGGAGGGGCCTGTGACAGATAGTACCCCTGCCCTCACCCCAGCAAGCTGGTGCAGAATTGGTTGCCTTGGGAAATTGCAAGGCATTGCATACAGGTCCCTCCTTACAGGAATCTTTTAGCCCAATGTCTAGAGGAGCCCAAACTTAGAGAGTGCATATGGGGAATGGCAGCATGTAGAACCTGCCGCCTGCAGACTTCCAAGGAGGACCCCCAGGAAAGGGGGCATGGCGCCGTTGGAAATGCACCTGATTAAAGCCTCTGTCCTGGGACGCTTAGAGCAAGAGTCCCCTCTCCTGCAGAGGTCTGAGCCAGCCTTTTGGTGTAGAAATGCAAGGCCCCTCTCTGTGGGAGCAGAAGGACTGGGGAAACTCTGTCCTGGGCAGGCATCCACCTGCAGAGGTGCTCCGCCCTCTCCCACACACTCCTTGATCTTGCATGGTGCCAGCTCCTCGCTGTTTCTGGCATTGGCCTGCCAGCAAGTGCTCCAAGCCATGCCCAGAGGTGGACCTACACCACACACACTCACCCCTGTGTTAGCCCCACTCCCTCTCATTCCTAGTGACCCCAGCTCCCTCTCTTAGGCAGATCACCAAGCCTCACTGGCCTCTGAGTCAGTCTCCATCACGCAAAGCAGCCTCAGAGGCTGAGTCCACGGGCCTCTCCCCAAATACACCTCAAGGTGTGCTGGCCATCCAGAGGCTCTGATATTGGAAGTCCAGAACAGTGCAGCCCCTGGGAGCCATACCTGGACCTCACTCCCATACTTGTCAGTCTAGACCTGTGCTATTGCTGCCTTCTGGACCACCCCCAGGTTTAGTTAGGTACTTCTTCATGCTCCCCAAACACTGCATGTGCTTTTATCACAGTGCACTGTAACTGTCAATATTTTTACACATACCATAAAGTGTGAGTGCAGAGGAAACTGTCCATATGTAGGCATGGAAGAGTGGAGGTGTTTGTGGGATGCCCTGTGGTGTGGATGAGCTGAAATGTAGAGCCTATGAGGAGAGGGGTCACAAGACAAGGCGAGATGCCATGAGCAGGAGAATAGATAAATAAATAACGGTGTTTTCGTTGACTGGACTACATACTGCCAGGAAAAATAACAAACTTGATGCCCATGGCAGCCTGGATGAATTTCACAGACACAACGCTGGGCAAAATAAGCCAGATCTAAAAGCAGCTGTATGATTCTGTGTATATAAATTCAAAAACAGGCAAAACTAATCAGGGATAATACAAACCAAGATACTGGTTACCTGTGTGTGACAGTGGTTGCCTGTGTGATATTGACTGGAAAAGTGCACCAAGAAACCTTCCGAAGGGCTGGCAGTGTTCCATATCTTCATTTGAGTAATGGTTACATTGGTGTATGCATATGTAATGTCATCAAGCCATGCTCTTAAGATCTATGCACTTTATAAACCTGTCAGTATCTTATGCCTTAATTACAAAGAGAGAGAGAAAGCGAGAGGAGGCAGGAGAGAGGGAGGCTTGAGTCATGCTGAGGAATTGGTGTCCGGACTGGGAAGCAGCCGGCTGTGGAGGGTAGATTCCACATGTGCATCCGAGAGCGTTGGCGAAGAGAACCATCGCCATGGTTCTCTGAGGTCTGCACAGGTCTGCCTGGGGTTACTAGGAATGACAGGGGGTGGGGCTGTCTGTGGCCCCTTTACCAGCAGGCCAAGGCCAGAAGCAGTGAGGAGCTGGTGCCATGAGAATGAAACCAGATTGTTGGCCCATGGAGTAGCCCACAGTCTGGAGTTTGCATCCCATAGTGCCATTTAATGTGTCCCTCTGTTTCATGTATGTCCTGTAAACTGGCTCAATCTGATTCAGGTTCAGTGTTTTGGGCAAGAATTCTTCTCTTTTGTGATGTTATGATTGATCAGGGATTTAGGTGTGGTCAGCCTGATCCATCCATTATAAAGTGTTCCATCAGCCTTTCATCTGCTAGTTTTAGCAGCCATTGATCATACCCTGGATCCATTATATCAATGGGGCTTAAAGTGGTGATAACCAAATCTAGTCATTTGTTCTCCTACGTTTATTTGCTGGAAGTCGAAAAAATTTGCTACTAGCTGTTTGGTTACTTGAAGTGGAGTCTAAGGAGGAAAAACAGCAGAGTTGTGCAATGCACCCCTTTATTGGGAGAGTCAATTCCCTAGCATTCTTTCCAAAGGTGACCAATGAGGTTTTTTTAGTATGACACTGATTTTTATATCTGCCATGTTACAGACATCACTGTTTTGGGGTTGGCCAATGGGCACCCTTGCAAGTTGATTCCTGAGATCTTTGGCATAACCTAGAGAGTCTTGAGTACCTCCTTACTTTCTGGACCGATAAGATGTTTCAGACTTGTACTTTCTTTTGCCCTGGTCCTGGAAGCAGCCATTTCTCTAAAGAGCCCTGGTCTCTTTTAGTAGAAAATAATCTTTTAAAGACCACAATCTGACCTTTTGGCTATTCATCAATACTGAGTTGGTCAATGATTCAGTGGACAGAGGTAGAAAATAGATTGTTTTGGTAAAAGAAAAATGCACCCCATCACTGATGGGAGTGGACTTCTGTCTTTGGCCACAGACCCCTCCTTCTCTCAGGGTCTTGTCCTCTGCCCAACTCTTGCTTATATGTTTGTCCCAAATATCAGATGAACTCTTGATCGCTCTGCCTGACTCATTAAGACCTGGGTATTGGGGTCACATGCTTTCTCCCCCACCCTCATCCCTGACTCTGGTCATCAGTCTGACTCCACTGTACTGAGGCAGACCCATAATGACACTCAGGCCTAGAGACTGCCGTGACTGCCAGCTCCTCCCTTCCTCCCAGGGCCACACCCCAGCCTGAGTGCCCGCCTTGGCCTACCTCCCCACAAATCTGCAGTTAATCTCTGCCACCTGAGCCCATCTGCACGTTGGCTCCCGTGACACCTGCTCATTGAGCCTTAACCAGACCTTCACCTCCCTGCTCCTCACCTTGTCCTCTGGTCAGTTGGACCTCCCTTCCCTGGCCTGCTAAAACCATGATACGACACTTCACCCTCTCTTGCCATCTTTAACTCCCTGGCCTCTCCTACCTCTGTGAGCCCCAAACCCTGAATCAGGCCATTCCTCCTGTGGTTCACAGTGGTGTGCTAGTGAATGTTAAACAATGGGCTCTGGAGTTGGCTAATTTGTAGCGTCTGCCCGACTCCATGGTGTAAATATTCCCAGTGTGGTCAATTTCAAGCTACCAAAGAGATGTCAACTGGCTTGCAAAATTCCTGAAAATGTAACGATCAGCTCTCATGAGCCAGTGCAAACCAGTGTGCAGCTGAGCACTTGCTGAAGACAAATCACGCTTTCCATAGTCAAGCCTCCAAAGGTGAAGAGAACTGAGGGTGTCCTCAGAAGTCTTTCAGGTTCCTGGAGCTCTGCATTGCCCTCACCCCTTTCCTTCCTGAAGGATCATACTCTGTCAGTTGCTGCCTGGGCTTTCCTGCCTTCCACCTTTCCGCTGCCCACCGCAGCATGCAGATGTGTCCACAGCTACTCTTGAAAATGAGTCTCTCTCAGCCGTGGGACCACTTTGTCCTCAAGCCCTCTCCCCCTTCTTACTGTAATCTCGCCTCCTTCTCATCTAATTACAAGAATATCCCTAGCTACTTACTTCTTTTAAAAATATCCTGATATTAATCTTCACCTTAAATGTCACAGGTGGGATTGGAATGCAAGCGCTCCAGTTCCAGAGTCCTTGTTACCCCCTGCCTGGGTCAGAGCTCAGGCTGGGGCCAGAGTGAAAGGCCAGTCATCAGCTGTGTCTCAAGCTTTAAATCTCACCGAACCCGTCAGCCTCTGCACACATCCTCCAAGCTCACTTCCATGCTCCCTTACACCCTGGATCCTGGCCATGGTGGGGTCCTGAGCATTGACAAGGGACACAACTACTTCCTCTCACGGAGTCCAGAGCTCCTGAGCCCACCCCTCAAGGGAAAGTCTCTGAGGTCCTGGGCTACCCCAGCCGCACGTGAGCCATGCTCCACGAGCAATATGCCCACCAGAAAGGTCTCCTGCAAACATGAAAGGGTTTACCAGCCCTCGCTTTGAGGATGGTGACCCAGGAGAACAGAGTCGTGGGCCCCTGAGAGCCAGCACTGGGGCCTGGTAGGTATTACCAGGCAGCTCTGTGCTGGGACAGGGTGACCACTGCCTGGGACCTTCTCTCCTGGGGCATAAGCACTGATCTGCTCAGACCATGAGCCATCTGCCAGTGTAGCCCCAGAGCAGAGAGGCTCACACTCAGACCAGGGTCCCACTCAGATGAGAACCAGGGCCACTTGGCAGGGACTTCAGCCTCCGGTGCTAGAGCTTATGGCCACTGCAGGGCCACAGGTCAGCACCTAAGTGAGCTAAGAAGTGACAAAGAAGAGCAGAAAGAAGGCAAAAGTAGAGAGAGGGGGAAGGGGAGGAAGGAGTTGAAGGGAAATGGGGTAGGTGTCGGACAGGTCTGTGACACATCTCCCTGCCTTGGGCCCCACCAGGCAGCCTCTGTGGCTCTAGGAGCTGCCCCTGCTCCCATCCCCACAGCTGCAGTAGGGTGTCCAGGGCCACACCAGTAGTTCTCTGCCAGCCCCACAGAGCTCAAGAATCCTGAGGCAAACGTGGAGCACAGAAGAATTTCTGACTTATTCCTGGTCCATCTTGAGCCAGTGGGCCTGCCAGCTAACCATGGAAACTGGCAAAGCGATTTGGCGTGGCACAGGAGGCCCCACAGCACCCTCAGATTGCCCCTCCATGTCCTCACAGTCCATCTGAGACCTGGACCCCATCCAGACCACCTCTTCCTGACAGCCTTCCATGACTGTTTCTACTTTAAAATAGCCTTATCTCATGCCACTCTTCCTGTCTCCTTCTCTGCCCCAGGGATGCTGACTTCTTGCTTATCCTCCAGTCTTTCAGGTATCCTGCTGCCTCAGGGCCCCTGCACATGTCCTTTCCTTTGTCTGGAATTCTCTTTCCTTAGATGCCTGGCTCACTCCCCCACGGGGTCTTCAGGTGCCAGTTCAAGTGCACCTTATTAGAGAGGCTCGTCTGCCCCTTTAGAATATAGCAAAAAGATGCTGGCTGGTGGCAGAGGTCCCAGCCTCTCTTGAAGAGCTGTGGTGATCCAGGGTCAGAGCCACTGAGTGAGCAACTGAGAGAACTGGGAGAGAGAAGGGATCCTAGGGCTGGGAATCCCTTATCTCCTAGCCATGCTGGTAGGAAGAGACCTGAACAGCTAGGAAAACGTGGCATTTTTGACCGCCTTCTATCCTTCTGGCCAGAGAGAAGGGCTGCCTGTGGGTGGAACGTCACTATGGCGGAGGGGTGGGGGTGGGGAGGCCAGGGTGCAGCCTGATATTTCCTGGTTGGCTGCAAGTTATGAGCAAGGCTGGCTGTGAATTCTGGCGTGCTGCCAAGAACAAGTTCCCTTCTGGTGCTGCCAAAAGGGTGCTGTTAATCACACAGTCCGCCCCTTGGCTTCAGAGCTTTTACTCCTCAGTGAGCCTTGGCAGATTGGTCCCCTTCAGCCTTACCAGCATCTCCTGGGCCCAGGCATTACTGCTCCTAAGGATGGGGGGCTGGCCTGTGATGACCTCATGGGCTGCCAGCTTCCCCAGGAGTGTGGGTGCCACGCTGGCCCAGCCCACATGCCAGAGAGCAGGCTCACCTGCTGACACAGGAGAGGCCCTGCCTTTTCTAACAGTGGATATCTGGCCCTCCCTCTGGACATTAGGTTAGACTCCTGACATGGGCACCCCAGTAGAGGGACTGGGGAAGGCAGGTGGGGCAAGCTCAGGAGAGACTCACACGAGAGGACAAGCAGAGAAGAGTGGCAAGAGCTGTGCTTGCGGTCACCTCCTCCCCGCGTCCTTCCCTCCTCTCCTCACAGGCGGCTAAGTGTATGTGCTCCAGCCCCTGCTCTGGGTCAGGCACTTGCATCAGAGGCCAGAATGAAAAGAAAATTAATGCCGTCCCTGCCTTCAAGAGACCTAGAGTCCAGGAAACAGAGCAGTAACAAATGTTATGAAAATGCAGGCTTGCATAAAGGGCATCTAATCCAGGCTTGGTCACGGAGGACATCTGACCCGAGGCTGGAGGGGTGGGTGGAGGCAAACAGAAGGCACCTTCCAGCATGAGGAGACCCTGTGGGAAGACCTGCCTGTGGCTTCATGTAACCGAATTTGCTGGGTCTGAAAAAGACGTGAATACAGCATAAGAAAGTTGAGGCTTACTTCTTGGAGCCACTGGAAGCCATTAACAGTTTCCAGAGAAGAAGGGGAGAAAACAGTTTTTTAGAAAAAGCCTCCAGCAGCTGTGTGCATAGTGAGGCCAGGAGACCATTTGGGGCTGTCACAGCCAAGTAAACGAAAAGAGATGCCAGACCAAGCAATGACTTCCAGAATGAGGTGAAGGAGGGACCCCGCTAGAGAGAAAATGAGATGCACTGAACACGTAGGGTAGAGCAGAGGGACTCGTCCAGCAAACTGGGCAAGCACGGAGCACCTGCTGTGAGTTTGGTATGTGCACGCTATCCAGCGATGGCAGTGCCGCACCCTGCGGACAGGCGCCAGCTCTGCCCCAGGGACTTCCGCAGGGACAGTACGGGAGGAGGTGATGAGTGCAGGGAGAGGAATAGTGCCAGGTCTCGGGTGATGGGGAGCATGGGGGCTGTGGGGCATGGCAATCTTAAACCGGAAATCATGGAAGACTGGCAGAGGGGCGGGCGTGAGCCATGTGGCTCTCTGAGGGAGGAAGATTCTGGGGAGATGCAAGTGCAAAGGCCCGAGGTGGGACTGTGTCTGGCATGTCCAAGAAGCAACAGGAGGGCAGTGTGACCAGAACTGGGGGTAGGAGGAGGAGCAGAGGCCAGAGGGGATGATGGGGTGAGGGAAGGACATGTTGAGCTGTGTGGGTCATGGGCTCTTACCATGTGGGGAAAGGGCAGCCCCTGGAGGGTTCTGAGCCTGAGTGACACGATCTGTTTATATTTCTAAAGACTCATTCTAGCTGCCAGTTTGAGGACAGATTGAAGGGTGCTAGCAAGAGACAGTGCGGAGGCTGCCGAACCCCTCCAGGGGAGAACTGATGATGTCTTGCACAGGGTGGGAGGGTGCGGGGTGGAGGGCAGTAGTTGAGTTCTAACCTCATCTCTTACCTTCAGTCCTTCCATTCTTCCTGCTGCAAACATACCAGGGTCACCTCAGAGCCTTTGCACTTGCTATTCCCTCTGCCTGGAATGCTTTTCACCCAGATGTCCATATGCCTCAATCATCTCTTTACTCAAATGTCACATTCTCAGCAACCTTCCCTGGCCACGTTATCCAGAATTTATACCACCACCCTAGACACACACACACACACACACACACACACACACACACACACACACTCACTCACCCCTCTCATCTTCCTTCCTCGTTTTATTATTTTTCCTTAGCATCTTTTATTATTCAATACACTTGCATTTTCCTTGTTTATCCTATGCACTGCCAGTCTTGCCCAGTGAAATGTAAGCTTCATGGGGGCAGGATATGTTTGAGCTGCTAGTAGACATCCAAGTGGAGATGTCTGGGAGACAGATGGATCTGCATCTAGAATTTGGGAGAGCAGTCTGAGCCAGAGGTAGAATTGTGGGTGTCATCAACCTAAAGTCAGTATTTTAAACCATAAGCCTGGATATAATTACCAGGAGAATGCAAGAAAAGAGGGGACAAGACTCTTCTAATAAAGGCAACCTTAGATTTAGCAATGGGGACAGGAGGAAGAAGCTGCAAAGGAAATTGACACAGTAGAAAATCCAAGAGAGTGGTGTCCTGGAAGCCACAGGTGAGGTTGGAGCTGTGTCCACAGGTTGAGGGCCTGGGTGGGGTGGGGCTGCAGGCAAAGCAATGGAATGAAAAGCAGGTGTGGAAGAGGAGGCAGCAGATATGGAAAGGGTGGAGAGAAAGAAGTTGTAGGCAGAGAACCAGCAGAGAGGGCGCAGCTGTGACAGAGGCATGCTCATAGGGCACTACTGATACGTGGAGAGCTCCACAACACAGGAAGGGACCCTAACTTTGGGTGGGAGGAGAGACTCCTTTGTTAACCGGGGAGGTAGAGTGGTGAGCAAGGTTTGAGCAAGTGCCTAACTTCTTTGCCTTCCGTTTTCTCTGTGAAACAGGAACTGAGATCAGCTGCCCTGGATAAGGCGAAGAGGTGGGCAGGCTCAAGGCTTGTAGAGAGGAGCAAAGGCTCCAAGGAACTGGTGCAGGCATTGGGGAGAGCAAGCTGAGGGGGACCACAAGACTGTTGGAAACTCACGACCCAGAGCTGAGGTTAGAGACCCTAAGCATGCTCAGGGAGTGGGTGACTCCCTCGAGAGTTAGGATCCAGCTGGATAAGTACCATCCAATCCCAGAAGGATGTGGACCTGCAAGGATGGAGAAGAAAACAGCTGAGGCGGGAATGAGTGGGAGCCTCAGCTCAGCAGACATGGTAGGAGAAGTCTGAGGGGCTGGCAGAAAGTCAAAGTACAGAGAAGAAAGCGACAGGACAGGAAGTAGCAGTCAGCAGTGGAAGCGGGTTTTAGGTGAAGAAATGAAATGCTTAGGCTTATGTTTCAAAAGGATCCCCCCAGCTGCAGTGTGGACCAGGGGCAGGGGGCAGAGCCGGGGCCCCCTGAGAAGGGCACTTACTGCAGGCAGGTGATGATGGGAGCTGGGCGGTAATGGGGGAGGGGTGCAAAGTAGGGGGATTCTGGGACCAGTAGGCGTGGGTGATGGATGGGATGCAGGGTATGACAGAAAGAGAGGGGTCAGAATGTGTTGCGCACCCACAAGGTGCTAAACATGGGTTTAAGGAGACACACTGGAAACCCATAGTTCCCTGCACTGTCTTGTACCTAGAAGTGAGCCAGTTCAAAGCAGGCTTCTGCACAGGTTGGCTGAGCATAAATTAGAACATTGTTTACAACAGTAAGGCCCCAGCCATAGTGTGATATGCCATGCCGCCCACCAATCTGAGTAAAAGCCATGCTGATAACAATGCCCTTTGGCTGGCTGGAGGCTCGCAGCTGAAAGCATAGTCCACTGATTTGTCATCCCGGGCTAAATATAAGAGAATGGTGGCCTGAGTCAGAAAGTTATTTTCAGCACCCTGTCTTACTTTGCAGTCAGTCCTTGAGGGATGCTGGTCAGAGGGCCGCCTTCCTGGAGGCTGAGGTCAACCCTGGTGGCCCTCACATTCCAGGGGAACCTACCCAACTCTTCTCCCAGGAGAAATCACCTCCTTAACACCCCCTGACTGATACCCAGCCTCCCCGAGACCACCAGGTCTCGGCTTCTGTTTCTGGCTATTCTCTAGAGCTGAGAATTGGGTCTGCTCCCAGGGCTGAGGTCTCCTCTTTCAAAAGCCAGAGAAAGAGGGAGAGGGGGAGTGAATAGACACCAGAATTTATTAAGTGATTGCTATGTCCTGTGTCCTGAAATTTATGAGTCTTCACAAAATCCCTTCCAAAGAAATATTGTTGTATTTCTCAGAAAAGGAATATTAAGACTGCGGTGGCCGAATAACTTGCTCAGAAATGCATGACCACGGTTTGAAAGGCCTGTGTCTCACCATCCCATGTGACCCTCCTCCTCTTCCACCACAGTGTCTCTGAACACCAGGAATTCTCTATGTGGCAGGAGGGAGGTGATATGAAAGAGCCCCCATGTCAGAGAGGAGTACATAGTGCCTCTGCCCCATTCAGTAGGGGACACTGCTCTTATTTCTTTTAGGGGAAGTGGGAGAGAGAGCAGGTCCCATGATTTATCAACCCCCTGCCCCTGGCCTGCTCAGCCTCTGGGGCACCTGTAGATTCTGCCCAGGATAGGACCCTCCTGCCCTCCACCCCCCCTGCCCCTGTTGCTGCTGAGGATGAACGAAGTGAAGAGAGGGTGGTTTCTGCTTCCTAAATCACACCTTTGCATTTTGTCAAGTGCTTTTTGGAAACATGACTCTTTGAGGTCAGTGGTGGGGATACCAGGGGAGAGGTCTGTGGGGAGGAGGATCTTCCAGGCACAGCTCAGACCCCGGTACCCACATCCCCTCCTACCTGGCACTCGCTCCCTCAAAGCCACTGCAGAGGCCTTCCCTGATCACTTCCACTGGGACAGCCCCACTGACCTGCATTCTAGCAGCCGTGGGCATTGAGTTCAGTGAGACTTCATTCTAGGCTCTATCTCTCTCTCTCCTGCTTAAAATACTCATGGCTCCCAACTACCCACAAAATAAAAGCTGGAATTCCCAGCATTTAAGGCCCTTCACCAGCTGTCCCACATGCAGTTTTCTGAACATATCCCACAGAACATTCCCAGGTCTCAAACTTATTACTCTTCTGCCCCCTGGCCCCTTGCACTTCTAACACCCACTGCCTCTCCTCATCCTGCCTGGCGCCTGTCCATCCTGAGACCCCTGGAAGCTCCCCACCCCCCCACCTGCGTTCTCATGATATTTTATGCACATTGCTACTGAGAGAGCAGGGCCATGCCTGATGTGAGCCCAACACAGGGCCTGGCATGGGGCAAGTCTTGGTCGACATTTAATTTAAGGTTTCTGACCTTTTTGTGCTAGACTACTCAGGCATCTGGTGAAGCCTTTGAGCTCTTCTGAGAGTCACGCTTTCAAATGCATAAAATACAAAGGATTGCATGTGAAACCAATTTGATTGAAAACCTTGAAAAAATATTCTTAAGTGAAATATGTGATTTAGTAGCAAATGCTTCTAGGTTAGGACATTGAATAACAAGATCTAGCTGTGGGTTCTAATGACTGTCATTTCCAAGTAGTGAAGAGCTTAGACAATATTTTTAAATATCTGCAACAGCTGAACGTGATAGGAAAGTACCTTGGGGAATTGCTAACAGGTTAAACCACTTGAAACTGCCAATATTGCACCAATTTTGAGCTATAAAAACGGCCATTTCATGTGGTTGTGTCTCATTCTGCTTCGGTTTATTGCCTACACTCATCTAGGGAAATGCTCAATTTCAGAGAGACATGAGTGAAACTGAAGATTATTTCTCCTCATCCTCAAGCTCAAGTTCTTTCAGGGATCCCTTGGGGAGAGAGACCTTGAGAGCCCCAAGTTGGTGGCTCAGCCAGGTGCCGGGAGGGTGGGGAGGGCGGCCCCTTTTCGCCCAAGGGCTACCTGCGCGACCCTGTCCCGGAGCATCTAACCAGCGTGGCTCTCTGCTCCCCGCAGGCTCCCTGTTCCCGCAGCTGAAGCCCTCCGAGAGCGTTTTCAAGGTTATCTTCTGGCTAGGCTACTTCAACAGTTGCGTGAACCCGCTCATCTACCCCTGCTCCAGCCGCGAGTTCAAGCGCGCCTTCCTCCGCCTCCTGCGCTGCCAGTGCCGCCGGCGCCGGCGCCGCCGACCCCTCTGGCGCGTCTACGGCCACCACTGGCCGGCCTCGCCCGGCGGCCTGCGCCCCGACTGCGCCTCCGGCCGGGACGCTGCGCCCCCCGGGGCCCCGCTGGCTCTCACCGCGCCCACGGCCCCCGGCTCCCCCGGCACGCCCGCGGTGCCGGGTCCGGTCGCCGGCCGTCGAAAGCCTCCCTGCGCCTTCCGCGAGTGGAGGCTGCCCGGGCCGTTGCGGAGACCCACCACCCAGCTGCGTGCCAAGGTCTCCAGCCTGTCGCACAAGATCCGCGCCGGGAGCGCGCAGCGCGCAGAGGCCTCGTGCAGCCTACATGCCGAGGTGGAAGCGGTGTCCCTAGGCGTCCCGCACGAAGTGGCGGAGGGCGCCACCTGCCAGGCCTACGAATTGGCCGACTATGGCAACCTCCGGGAGACTGATATTTAAGGACCCCTGCGCAGGGCTGGGGAGTGTGCTGGGGAAGGGCATGGGAGGGAGGCCGGCTTTGTCCAGGAGCCCAGGTGGATCTGGAGCCCAGACACTGATGGAGCGGCTGCTCTGTAGTGTCCCTGAGGAACTAAGGCGGAAGTAGAGCCCTTGAAGGGTGAAAAGTTGTGGGCTCCCTTCTGGACACAAATGCCCGGAGCGCCTTTCAAAGGAAGGGGCCACGGGCTCCATGTTTGCTCCCAGTCCTTGCGTGAGAAACACTGCCCCATCCATGTCCTGATTCCTGGGTAGACAGCCCCAAGTATGGCCAGGCGGGCCTGCCCTCCTCTTGGGGAGAAAAGGGCAAAGAGGCCCTACCCGGCTCCCCCCAGTGCCTCCCCTAGGGAAAAAGTCAGTGGGGCCAGGGCTTCTCAATGGACACCATTTCTCCTTACTGCCGCCTGAAGGAATGGGTGGACCTGCCACTGCCACCCACAGCTTTGGCAGCAGATTGGATGACCATCCTAGAAGCCTGTTGTATTTGCGGTGGGCCCACTCTCCCTACCCAGGCTCCTCCATGCACACCCCCTCGCCTGGCCCAGCCCCCTGTTCTGTGCCCCCAGGGGCCTTACTGTTTACACTCTGTACATAGCTCCTCATGCCTGTGCCCATGACTTCTGGCTGGGATCCGGAGCCTTCAAATGGGGAGAGCTTTATTTGTCATTTTGAGACATATTTATTGGTAAGAGTACTTCTATTTTGTCCAACTGTGTAAACTGTCCCTCTTTAGCTTATAACCCATAAAGAACCTTTTTTTTTTTCTAAAATCCTTAAAGTACTAAAGGCCCACAATAGGACACATTGGTTCTGCATTCACCTTCCTGGTTTCAGCTTAACTGTCTCTCTAACTTGATGACTGCTGTCCTTTAGAACTTTTAGCATGACTAAAGCACTCAAGGGTTTTGTGGGCTTTTAAGTTTCACATGATTAGTCTTAGGAACCAAACAGTAATTAGAAGCACACATTTTTGCTTTTTCAGTCCCTATAGATGCATCTGTGATGCTCTGAGGGCCTCAGTGAGGGAGATGACCATCAGTTAAATGGGTGAAACATTACATGAAGAAATACACGAGCCCAAGTAGACGGGTGTACATGGTGAAGGAAGGGACACCTACCGGGGAACCATGCTCCTTAGCTTTGAGTAATATGTTCAGCACTTGTCACATTCCCAAGACATGGCACATGGTTGAGTCTTCAGCTGGATGTCAGTCACTTACATCCAGCCAGCACAGGAGTGATGACTGTGGCCCAGCAGACCCTTGGAAGGAGAGCTGGTTAGACAATATCCTGGGGTGTCTGGAGTAGGATATTCTGAAACTGGAAAAGCCAGCTGCTGGGGTCAACATGGACCAGTATTTGGAGTCAAAAGTTTCCATCCTGTCCTGGGGAGGTAGTCTCCATGAGAGGTCACAATTTCAGACATGCTCACCCCAATTTTAAAAGGTAAAAAGGCAGTCAAAATTGGGGCTCAGGAGAAGACTTTTCACACTGAGGGTCCACAGCAGGTCCTGGACTTTTGGGCCTGGCATCCCACCTGTGGCATAGGAGGGGCAGTTGAAGACAGGTGCCTGGAGCATGTTGCACATCCCAAAGAGGGTCCCACGTTGCCACACATCAGCCACCCTAAAAACGGGACACTGGAGGACAGCCCTTGCTATCTTCTCACCGAGCTAGAGGCCATGTTTGTCAAATGTGGCCAGCACCGGACAGTCCCCAGCAGCAGAGAGTCGCACACTGGGCTTCTGGACGGGTTCAACAGCAGCAGAGGGTCTTTGAGCAGGATGGATGTGGCCTGCCACATTTCAGGGCAGTTGGTCTCACAAGGGGTCAACAGTGGTGGCAAGGGAGCAGGGTGTGGAGGGAGCCTTCATTAGGAGGACTTTAGGAGGCCCTCCCTGCCCTGGATAACCCAGCAGGTGTGGAAGCAAGCAGAGCTGGCAGCTGGCCCAGTACTTGGTGTAGGTATGATGATCAATCAACAGAACACATGCATTGTTCAAGCCTCAGCCCCTGTCTCTTGGGCACAGGGTTCCTCTGCACACAGCTGTGCCCTCCTGTACTGCCACACCAAATACCAAGCCTTCAGGAGATGGGAAAGAGCGGCGGAGCCCTCAGAGAGGCTGTGCTACAGCAGGGACATCCAGGAGTATGGTTCTAGTCATCCATAAAGCACTGAGCTACTGACCGTGGCCTCAGGACGTGCCAAAGGGTCGTAGAGTGGCCAAGAGGAAGGGAGGGAATAGCAACAGCCCTCAGGGAGCCTCTTGCAAATGGTTTGGGGCCATCTGCAAGAAGTGCAGTCACTGCACTATTTCCTGGGTCCTCAGCTGCCCTGGCCCCAAGCCTGGCCCACACATCTGATTTGAGAGACTTTTACATGCACCTGAAATGCATATTTAAAAATGGAGCTGTTGTCTCCAGAGAACCCTGTGCAACGTCAAGGTAACAGGGAGAGAGAAAGACTCAGCATCCATCAAAATGAGTAGGACTTTGCACAGTCCTCAAGGGATGGGGTGAGGCCTAAGGGAGTTTGTGAGTGGGAAAAGATGGTCCTATAAGATGTGCCAGAGACAGAACAAGCCTCCAGGGACACTGGCATTTGCCCAAGCCTCCCTGCCCTCCACCTTAGAAAGCCTCTTTCCTGCTTCCCACCCAAGGCCCCAGCCCAGTCAGCCTGCCCTCCCTCCTGAGCTAGGCTCTGGCCACCCATCTTGCCTTGCTTCCCACACTCTTTCAGGGACCTCTGTCCCCACCATCCCCCAAGGCTGCTTTTGCAAGTCACCTGGGACCTTTCATTTCCCCCATCTCCTCCCCTGTCTCTGCCGCACTCCATACTGGTGGCCACCCCTGCTTGCTGGAAATGTTCCTCTCCCTGCCCAAGCCACGCCCCTGGGATCTCTGCTGCTCCCCTGACCACACTTTCTCTGTCTCCTGGGCAGGCCCCTCTCGCTGCCCTTAAATGTCCCCCAGTGTTCTCATTTTCCTTTTCTCAACTGTCCACACCATCCCATCCTTTCCAAATCATTGCACTGACCACAAAACTGGCTTGCAAGGGTCTGTCTCTCATTCCAGCAGTGTGCCTTCACCCTCCCTCTGGATGACCCTCAGCCCACCTGCCTCCTGCAGAGCTGTCACCTCCAGGCCATGTGGGCGTGACAAGGCCACAGATGCTGAGGCTGCAGGTTCCCAGAGGCCTTGACCCTGCCCACCGTCTCCCCTCTCCATCATCTTCCCACGGTCTCTCTCCCAGATGCCCTGCTCAGAACTAAGTCCTGAGCGTCCCCCAGCCCCCCAGGAAGCTTGCTCACATGAAGGCCATCGTGGCTTAGAGTCCACTGTTGAGCCCCTACCTGCATCCATCACAGGGAAGTGGGCTTTCTGTCCCCAGCGCTGCTCAAAGCCAATGTGAGTGTTCATTAAATCCTGGACTGATGGAGTTGGCCCATCAACCCTTCCCTGGGACACTGTCCCATTGCTCACCTGGTAACTGGCTCAACATCACATCTTTGCGAGGCCCCCATCCCCACTGGTCCCACCAGTCTTCACGGGACTAGAACTTGCATCCTCCCCCACCCATAGAGGCAGTGGTGCCCTGAACACATGCTCCATGGACCCTCCAGCCCACCCACCCCTCCCACCTGGAGCCCCACTCCCTAAAGACCTTTCCCCCGCCCCCTACCACAAGCCCATAGTCCCTCTTGCTCCAGGCGCTGACAGGTCCTGGGGAAAGGTCTGGGACCTCAGTCACCCTCTCCTCAGTGACCTGTCAGAGCTCTGACTCCCCAGTGCCCCCCTGACCCTGTTTCTATTCCCATCCTATTACACCCCCCAGGGGGTTTCATGTTCACCGTCTACTTGGAAAGAATTTCCTTTTTTTCTCCTCCTTGTGGCTCCAGTGAAGCACAAAACCAGATGCTTGTAAAGGCTAAACCGGTCCTGCAGCCTCTGCTCGGAATAGCCCTCTGGAGAGTCCGGGGAACCCAGGTTGTGGGGCCTTTGGGAAGGGGGCTGGGCTGGGCTGGCATTTCTTCCCTTCCCACCCAGTCCTTGGCAGGAGCAGGGAAACAAAGAGAATGCTGAATGGGTCCCTGACCCACATTGTCAAACTGCTCTGGGGGAGAATGAAGCAGGAATTACACGGTGCATTTGGAATCAAGAAAAAAATCCCAGGAACTGGGGCCATGACTGGTCGAGCTCTCAGAGCCAGAAGCCAGAGGGAGGGATGCACTGCAGGCAGCTGCTGGGACCTCACTGGTGACATCTGTGGACGTACCTTCCAGGGGCTCGCCATCCATGTGGCCTCCCCAATGCTGCTTGCATCTGCCTCTTTCTGTCCTGCCAGAAACCAAAGAAGGAATCCCAGTTCTCATTGCTGGGAGAGACCCAGATTGGTCCCATTCATCTCTTGAGCCATGTCACAGAGGTCATAGGTCACTGGCCAGCCTATGGATTGGCTAGTTTGGGGACAAGTCTGAACAGCTGGGCAAGCAGATGGGCATGGCATGGATCATGTGATAACAAAACACAGCTGTCTGGGTGCCCATCTCTGTGGGTGGAGTGATTCTCCTAGAAGGGGAAGGGGTGATTCAGATAATGACAGACATCTCGAGCATGCTGGGTGGGCTAAGAATGCAGCTGCAAGTAATAAGGAAGCTGATCGATAGCTGCCTAACCAGGGCACAGTAAGTTGCAAGGTAGATGGTTGCTGGCATTGTGTGTCACAGGCCCAATCTATCTTTGCTTCCTATTTGGTTTGTTGACTTTTGCCCTCTTGGTTGCCTCATCATGATCAATGGCTCCATAATTCACATTCTTATTCAAGGCAGAGACAAAAGAAGAAAGGTCTGGGCTGTAGCATGTGCCTCCTTTTACCGAGCTAATGAAAGCTTGCGCAGAACCACCTCTCCTCCAGCACACCTTCCCTTGGGGACCAGGACCACCTTGCAAGGGAGACTGGTAAAGTACAAAACAGGATGGAGTGATTGGATGAGAGCAGAGGTCTGCAGAGTGGGCTGCATCCAGCCCTCCACCTTTTTGTACAGCCCACAAACTCAGACTGGGGCAGCGGGGAGAGTCAGAAGAAAAATTTTGACAGAATCCATGATGGAATTCATGATGGAAAAATTATAAGAAAGCTCCTTCTTGGCTTGCACTGACTAAGTTTACTAGCTTGCCCTTTACAGAAAGTTTGCCGACCCTTGCTTTAGGGCAATGTGGTTCGTTGGGCACGTTGGGCACATTGCTGACCTGAACAAAGTCAGGACGCTGGCAGCCTGAAGCAGCAGAGAATGGATATGGGGCAGGTAGCTCTCAGTTTCTGCTACCTATGCCAAGCAACACATTTCAAGCCTGCATCCAGTTATCTAACCTGCAACAGCATAAAGTAAGGGTTTCTTTCCCCTCTCTCCAGGAACCTGACACAAAAGGGTTTTTCTGGAAGCCCTCAGCCTTGAGGACATCATTGCAGACTGACCAAATGTGCAGGATTTTGAAAGAGACCTGCGAAAAGGAAAAGGAGACACCAGGAAATATCTGGCTGGCTGTGTCCCAAAAGGCTCCATGGGGTACTTTGCTCAATGAACTTGCCCCCAGCCAAGGTGCTAGTCCTCAGTATTAACAGGTCAAGAAAATGGACCCACTCAGTGCTCCAGTTCCTGTCTCAGATAAGCTGACACATATAGCTTAACACACTAGGATGTGAATTTCATAAGCCCAAAGCCAATGTGCTAATTTTTAGTGGGAAATACAGCTTAACTATTATGCAAGCTAGTGTCCTCAGGATGACAAACGGTAGGAAGACAAACTGTGGTCTGAAAGCCCATTAGTGAGTTCAGAGGCAGAGCCGGGAAGTAAATAGGAGTTTATTTAGTGCACAAGGCATGGGGCCTGGTTCCTAGTTCAGAGCTTTACCTCACTGTGCATCCTGCCTCTGTTTCCATGGCACATCCTTTTCCACCCTCCCATCTACATGACTCAGCCTTTGTCCTACCCTGTGCCTTTAAGTTCACTTTACTTGTTTCTAATTCCATCCATCCTGGATCCATTTCAGAGTGGAACCCTCAGAAGAACTGTAATATCCAAGCCCTTTGGGACACTTCTTATGGCCTCCCTAGTGGGCAAGCCTACAAGGGGCAGGTGCCTGGTCTCCTGCAGATTAGGCAAGCAGTTGGCATTCCTCCAACTCAGGTGTGAACTGCACCTGCCCGAGTGGGGCCCAGTTGTCTTCTGACACCTTTCAACCAGCCAGAACCCTCCAGCCAATAACAAAATGGCCAGGCAATGGTCACTGAACAATGCAGGCTTTGATAATATTCACTGAGCACCTACTATGTGCCCAGTAAGTAGGGATATTTCTATGTACTAGGGAAAAAAAATCTCCACCTCCATGGAGTTCTTGTTTTGGGAGAGACAGGAGTGATAGGTAATCAACAACATAAACAAAATATAAGTAGATGGTGATAAGCAAAAAAATATAGAGAGAAAGAGAATAGGAAGTACTGGGGATGGGGAGATTGTACTTTTAGATGGAGTATCCAGGGAAGTTCTTCAGTAGAAGGTGATGTGTGAGAAAAGATTTGTGAAGATGGTAAAGGAGTGAATAGATCTCTGGGGAAAAGTATTCCAGGCAGAGGGAACAGCAGGTGCAAAACCCCTGCCTTAGGAGAGGACCTGGTGTGTTCAAAGATTAGCTAATGCATCCTCCAGGGAACTGAATCCTTTGGCCCATTCCTCCCAGGCTTCCTTGCTGGGCCTGAATCACCTGTGTGCCCTGGGTGGCTTCCAGTCAATGGGCCCATTGATCACTGTATAACTAGTGCCTAGAAATACCCTTCTTGGGTTGGGTGACTCCCCCAAAGAGAGGTGTATCAGTCAGCTGTTCCCATGATAATGCTGCAAAACAAGCCACCCTTAAGTTCCCAGGTTATGTGTCTGTCTGCAGGTCCTAGATTTGCTGACAGTTTCCATGGGCTCAGATCTTTCCTCTCTTCTCCATATTCTCCTTGAAACATCAGCTATTGGTGGAATGTTCCTCTCATGACAAATGGCAAGTACAAAACTGTGAAAATATGTTTAAAACTTCTGCTCATATCATATCATGCCTGTTCACATTCCAATTGGCCAAAACAATTTCAGCTGCTTCCAGAAGGAAAGTGAATGAATATTTGCTGAATAATCTTCCAATCTATCACAGGGAGCTGGCTTGGGACTTCAACATATGAATTTGGGGGGAACACAACTCAGTCCATAACAACCTCTTTAATGGGAGGAGATGCAAGGCCACGTGGCAAAGCACACTGTCACAGGAAGGAGCAAAGAACTGAGGTCACTTTGGCCATCGCCTACCACAAATGGCAACACCAATCTAGCTCTTGCCCTGAGCTAGAACAAGCACGGGTCCAGACTGGACCACCCACTCCTACGGCAAGGACCCCACCTCACCAAGCCCTAGGTTTCCTCCTCTGTTCACTGGAGCCCAGCTCACTTTTTTGTGAGAATCAAATAAGATCCTGTTGTACATGTGCTTTGAAGAGTAGAAAGAGCTACAAGGAGAGACTGTGGTTCTCTAACCTAAATAGGGATATCACTCAGGCATAAAGGCAAGAGGCAAATATTTCCAAACCTGGTCAGTGTAAATACCATTAAAAAGGACACATTGGAAAGAAAAAAGGGGGTATAAATAAAGTCACAAGAGAGAATACCGTGAACAGTTTTAGACCAGTAAGTATTTAAACCAATGCCAAAAGGTCAATTTTCTAAGAAAATATAAACTGCCAAAATTGCATCTTCCCCCCAAAACTGGAAAATCTTAACAGAATGCTAACCATAAAATAAATTAAAACAATAGTCAGAGAGCTCCTTCCAAGAAAAAGAGCACTAAGTCCAGGCAGCTTTACAAGTAAATTCTTCAAATCTTCAGGAAACAGATACTTAACCGTTTATACATACTTTTTCTATATATAGTAAAAAGATGTAAAGCTACCCAAATTATTTTAAAAGCCCAAGGGCAGGGAGCAGGAAAACCCTAGAAATCCAAGAGAGAAAAAAATCTTAGGTAACTTGTAGATTCAAAAGCCTAAATAAATATTTGGACATCCAGCAATATATTAAAATAATAATATACATGACCAATATGGTGGATGGTATTATCATCAAAACATTTGCTTTGTCAAAGTGCCCCAACCTGCTGGGCACTTTTCTGCAGGAGGATTATATGTCTATTCACTGACATCAGGCACAGCAATGACTTGCTTTGGCTAGTGGAATGTGAATAGAAGTAACACATGCCATTTCCGAGCAGAAATATTAAGATATTCCAGTATATCTCTCTTTTGCAACTACCATGAGATGCTCCACCAGCGTGGGTCCTAGAATTAAGAAGACATGAAATCAATCCTCAGTGTTCATGTGACATGAGCAAAAAATCAACTTCTCTTGTCACTTGCCAAGATTGGGGGATTGTCTGTTACCAGAACAGAACGTAGCCTAAGCTGACAGTCCTAAAATACAAGGAAAACATTAGAAATGTTATCAATGTAATTAACACATTAGCAGATTAAAGGAGAAAAACCCAGTGATAATCTCAATAGATGCAGAAAAGCATTTTGATAAAATTCCATATTCATTTGTAATAAAATGCTTACAAATTAGATATAGAAGGGAATTTCTTTATCCTGTTAAAGAGTATCCACCACAAACCTAGGGCAAATAGCATGCTAACTAGGAACTTTAGAAGCATTCCAATTACAGGAACAAGGCTATGGTCCCCATATCACTCGTTTAGTCAACAGTGTACCAGTAACTATATTTAATGCAGTAGGAAAAAGGAAAAAAGAAACAATTGGCATATTGACAGTAAAGAAATGTGACTATCAAACTTTGCAGGATCATCTAACAAGTAATATTGCAATAACCAGCCAAAATGAAAAATAAGCATAGACCTGAACTCCTGCCTCATACCACAAGTCCACTAAAGATCTAAATATATAAAATAAAATTTTAAGAATTACTAAAAAACATGGAATACTATCTTTATTACTTGGGATAAGAATGCATATTTTAAAATAGGTTACAAAAAGCACACATCATAAAAGGAAAGGTTGATAAGTTCGTTCATTTCTGTATTCAAAACGTCTATACGTCAAAAGACCCCATAAACAAAGCAGCTGACTGGGAGAAAACATTTGTAATTCATATTACATGCTAAGAAAGAGACGAACAACACGGAAGTATGGGCTAAGGGGTAGGACCGACAGTTCCTAGGGAGAAAAACAAAATGGCTAATAATCACAAGAAAAAACATCACAAGTTGGGAAGTGCAAATTAAAACAAAAAATGAGACACCCTGTTTTATGTACCTAGTGACAAAAAAAAGTCAGTGTTGTTTTTTTTAATTATTTTTTATTAAGATATTATTGATATACACTCTTATGAAGGTTTCACATGAAAAAACAATGTGGTTACTACATTTTCCCATATTATCAAGTCCACACCCATACCCCAATGCAGTCACTGTCCATCAGTGTAGTAAGATGCCACAGATTCACAATTTGCCTTCTCTGTGCTACACTGTTTTCCCCTTGATTCCCCACACCATGTGTACTAAATATAATACCCCTCAATCCCCTTCTCCCTCCCTCCCCACCCACCCTCCCACACCCCTCCCTTTGGTAACCACTAGTTCCTTCTTGGAGTCTCTGAGTCTGCTGCTATTTTGTTCCTTCAGTTTTGCTTCATTGTTATACTCCACAAATGAGGGACATCATTTGGCACGTGTCTTTCTCCACCTGGCTTATCTCACTGAGCATAATATCCTCCAACTCCATCCATGTTGTTGCAAATGGTACGATTTGTTTCTTTCTTATGGCTGAATAGTATTCCATTGTGTATATGTACCACATCTTCTTTATCCATTCATCTACTGATGGACACTTAGGTTGCTTCCACATCTTGGCTATTGTAAAAAATACTGCACTAAACATAAGGGTGCATGTCTTTTTGAATCTGAAAAGTTGTATTCTTTGGGTAAATTCCAAGGAGTGGGATTCCCAGGTCAAATGGTATTTCTATTTTTAGTTTTTTGAGGACCTTCCATATTGCTTTCCACAATGGCTGAAACTAGCTTACATTCCCACCAGCAGTGTAGGAGGTTCCCCTTTCTCTGCATCCTCACCAGCAGTTGTTGTTCTTAGTCAAAAATATCAGTGTTTTATTCTGAGTGATTGCACAGATACAGGAGTTCTAATACCCCATTTGTGGGAGTGCAAATTTGGCAAACCTCTTTTCAGAATAATTTGACAGTGTCTTCCAAAACTGAAAGTAATGATGCCCCATGATCCAGGGGCCTTAACATACGTGCACACAGAGATTGTTGTCTATGGTTACTGCAACACTGTTTATGATAATGAACAATTAGAAACAACAAAATTGTCTATCCCTGGCAAAGAGGATACTTAAATATGTATGGTCAGACAATGAAATGCTATCTATCAGTTAAAAAGAATACACAAGATCCAAAATTTAAACACAGAGAGTTCTCCTCTTATTGTGTGAACAAAAAGCAAATTAAAGGAGAATATGTAGAGGGTAATTCCATTAATCTAAACATGTGTACACACAAAATACCATATAATTTACATTCACATATGATGTTTGATGTTATATATGATCTTACATATCACATATATTGTAGAAATTTTTAAAAATATTTTGATAGGACAAACACCAAACTCATAAGGTTGTCAGAATTAAGGAAGTGAACACAGGAAATTCTAGCTTTATCTGTAAAATTCTTTTTTTTTAAGAGACTATTTTTACAACTATTTGTGTCACTAAAAAATAATTTTTAAAAACTTAGAATATTCCATCAATGACACGATTGTCTTCAGCTGCTTAATAAATATTTTTGTCCCCCCATTATATATATCTGGACACTATGGGGACACAATGATGCCATCTCTGTGAAAACCATATGGTCACATGTGAAGACACATGGTCACATTATTAGCAAAGAAAGCAAATATGATGAAGGCAGTAAAGAAGCAAATTTAAGTGCTTACGGAATTTCAAGGACAGAAATGTACCTGTGGCAGGGGTAGGGTGTTGTAGATAAGGCAAGAAAATCACAAGAAAGCTCCATTAAAGGAGGTTACCTGGAATCTGAGTCTGAAAACTTAGGCAACTTGAGAGAAAATCTTGAGATAAGCAAAATGAGATGGTGCCTTAGACTTGGAGAAACATAGCTCTAAATACAGCAGATTTCTCCACAGAAATCATGGAGGCCAGAAGGAAGGCACAACATTTATTTGCACTAAGAAAAGAGCTGCCAACCAGAACACTAAATCCAGTGAAAATACTCTTCAGGAATGAAGGGGATGGGAGGAGGTTAGAACGATCCATGTGGTGATGGATTATAATTAGACATGTTGGTAAGAACCCACACAAAATATAGATACAGATAGTTGCATATAGAAATAGTTATAGATTTGTGTACACAGAAGGGTTAGAGACACACAGCTCTGTCAGCTGAGAGGGCCTAGAAGCAGTAACACCCCTGTAAACAATAAGCACACCTACTGCCAAGATCTTGGTTTCTATACCATTCTCTGTTAAAAGGAATTAGGGTTCCTTGGAGCAATGGCTATTTCTATGACCAGGGCAGGATATATGCAAGATGAGCCTGGAATATCTAACAGTTCCAGAAAGTAAGGGAGTGCTCAAAGAAGAAAAAAATACACATACACCTTGATGGGGGCATGTCAAAGACACATAGAGCCAACTGAAAGACCTCCCAATGGCCAAAGCTGGAGCAACTTGACAAAATTAAGTGATATTGGATAATCCAAAGTCTATAACAAATATCCATGAGTCTATTCTGAGACAAATAAATGATTGCATAAAATAATCAACAGGGAATGGGGAACTGGGGAGAGAAGAAACAATTCTCCTGTGCAAAAGAATTCCAAATAAATTCATGTAGATATTCTAAAGGAGGGGAGCATAATCCCTAAGTGTGGCTGCACATACTGACTTCCTTCCAAAGAGCAGAGTATGGAAAGGGGGAGAACAAGTTTGCAGTGCCGAGACCTGACAAACTATCTCGGAGCAGTGATCAAGGCCAATATCAATAGTCATAATCATGTTGATAGTATGTGCCCCTTGATGTGATGAGATGAACTGGCGCTTTACCTCTGAGGCTTTCCTCCCTAAAACCTATAGCTCCAGTCTAGTCATTAGAAAAACATAGACAAGTTCCAGTAGACAGGCATCGTACAGTATACCTGTCTATACTCTTCAAAACTGTTAAGATCATAAAAAAACAAGTAAAGTCTGAGAAAAACCCTAACTATGGGCTTTAGTTAATAATAATGCCAATATTGGTTCATTAGTTGTAACAAATGTACCAAATTAATGTCAAATGTTAATAATATGGAAAATGGTATGTGGGGTGGACTCTACTCACTTTTTCTGTAAATGTAAAACTGTTCTTTTAAAAAGTGTATGAATGAAAAAAACTGATAAAATTGAAAGGATAAACAAATACACAATTACACTTGGACACTTCAACACTCTTCTCTCAACAATTGATAGAACCAGACAGTAAATCAGCAAAAATATAGGAGAAATCAACACCACTGTCAAGCAACAACAGGATCTCATGAACATCTATAGAATATTACACCCAAAACTAGCAAACGTAAATCCTTTGCAAGTGCCATAGATCATATACCAGGGTAGACCATATGCTGGGCTATGAAAAAAAAAACTTGACAAATTTAAAAGAATTGAAATCATACCATCCAGATTCACTTGGGGAACTTACTGTAGCATAAAGTCTGGTAAATGAACAAAAGAATGGATGAGTGGGTGGATAGATGAAAAAGAGAGTATCTCATCTTGGGGGCTCACAAGGCCTCTTTTTACTATTGAGAATGAAAAATAAATGATACTCTAGAATAAGGTACAATCTTATCTTATTTGCTTATTCAACATTAACTAAAGTACTTTCTGTGATTTATTGGTTTTTGGGTTTTTTTAATTCAGAAGTGCTCACAGAGAATCCAGGACACACATGTTCTCGCAGGAAGAGGGCTGTGGTCCCAAATGGCCAGCAGATGGCCCCAGAGGACGTGGTTCGGCCCATGAGGTTGTCCCTGCTTCCAAAGACCTTAGAGCTGTGGCTCCTCCCCACCTCTCCCAGCCGTGGTGAGAAAGGAAGCCAGTGACCAGAGGATCCCCTCCAAACTGCAGGGTCGGGATAGTGAGGATGCAGGGAGAGCAAGTGTAGAAATACTAATGTGAAGCTTGAGTGCAAAAGGGAGGCCAGGGGAGGCAGTAGCAACCGGAGGGTGGGTGATGGGACAGACGTGGGCCTACTGAAATGTGGGAAGAAAGGATGGAGGAGAAAGAAGGGGAGAGGAAAGGATGAGGCAGCCTCTGAGTTTGGGACATGGGATGCACAGTGGAGGGTCACAAACTTCCTTTGTGTGTCGGGGAAAGTCTAAAAGGATTGGTGTGGAGGCCAGCTATTTGTGGATTTGATGAGGAAGTTGCCTCCAGGTGGCTTCTATTTTGTCTATGGTCAGGAGACCTCATTGACTGTTTGCAGTGAGGAGATGGGTGGCTGAGGTTGAAGAGGGCAGAGCTGACAAGGGAACCCAGGAGGGCTGCTGGCCAGCACCGAGGGTGGGTCTGGGGGTGGCACCGTTCAGCCTGGCTCCTTCATTCACTTATTCATTCATCCTGTAAATATTTAGCAATAACCTACTATTACACCAGGCACTATTTTGGACACTGAAACTTACATTCCAGTGGCAGGGAGGCCTTGTAGATAAATAAATAAACATATCAATAAACAAACACAAAAAATAACAAAGGAAAGAGAAAGGCTTTGAAAAAACAAAGGGAGGAACAGAGAGAGCAGTGGTGCCATGAAAACAGGGAGCCGCAGGAAGTCTTCGGGAGGAGTAACAGCTGAGTAAGGTCTGAACATGGCGAGGGAAGGAGATTTACAGATACCTGGGGACAAGGGAAGAGGGCAGTGGCAGGAAGTGGGGGCCCGGGGACAGATCACACAGGGTGTTGGAAATCACCTTTGACACTCAGTGTGATGCACACCAGGGAAGCACATGACTGGATCCTATTTTCAAAGGATCATGCTGGCTGCTGTGTGGAGAGCAGGCTAAAAGGTCCAGGCGTGGAAGAAGGACACCACCCAGCAATGAGATTCACCATGGAAGAGGCACAACACGATCAGACCCAGGATATGTCTTGTAGGTACAGCCAGCATGACTTGCTCGTGGCAAATCTGATGGTCAGCGTGCAGTGTGATAGTCAGTGGTGACTCGGGCGTTTGCCCTGAGCCAAACGGTGGTACCACTTCCTCAGCTCACACAGGTCAGGTTGGGAAGGAGCAGATGAGGAGCCCTGCTCTGGTCATGTTAAGTCCATGGAAAGACCCTGCGTGCTGTGCTGTGGCAGCCGGCAGTCACTTCAGTAGCACCCGTATTGGTGACCCGTACGGCTGACCTGTCAGTGACAGCTGTGGGGAAAGCAGACAATTGATCCGTGATGGGGATTGTGTTGATTGGCTTTTACACAACAAATGGCATGAGAGTCAAGGATATTGGAAAGAGACCAAGGAAAATGATAATTCATCGAAAGCCCACTCCTGAAACCAATTTTAATTAAGACCAATCACAGGTGATACAGACCTAGCCAAAACGAATTGAGCAAAAGGGAAACCAATGGGTCAGGTAGCTGGAGGGGGCACTGAAGTAGCTCACAGATGGGAAGGGAGAGCTCTAAGGCACAGACAGAGGAATGTGTGACCCCATGTGCCACACGTACGGCAGAGGGAAGGTGACAGATCCAAGACAAAAAGGAGTGATGCGCTCTGCAGTGAAACTGAGAACCCAAAATTGCACAAATACTGAGTTCACTGAAATAAAATGTGGCTAATGTTTTGCATCCCCTAACAGGGACCCAGGTTTTAAACACTCCTGCAAATTCTGTGTTCAACAATCACTGCTAGAATCAGGGAGGCAGGGGGAACAGGGGCAGCTTTGTATCCATCACCTCCATTAAATAGTATGAAGCAGGGCCGTGACCAACCCCTTCCTTTCTTATAATAAATACCTAGCATGAGCTTAGATGTCCTGGATGCCACCTCTGTAGGGCCACAACTCCCACTTGTTGAGATTTGATTTCCCTACACAAATCAGGAGAACCTCAGCAAACATCCCAGGCAGGCATTATGAGAAACACAGCTGCGTTTGGCAGATGATTCATTAGACAGGCAGTTCTCTGGAGCTGAACCAGCAGCCCACCTCACTCTGCACGGTGGGATATCCTTGGGCTCTTACCAACAGGCCCAAGTCCATGTGGAGTGACTCCAGCCAGAGGCGCTTCCCTCCTACTTTTGTTTTGTGGGTGGGGCAGACATTTAAAGTGGCATCCGTGAAGTGCGGGCTCACACACTACTCCCCTGTCCCACAGCAGGAAAGCTTGAGAGAGACAGTACCAGCTCAGCAGCCAAGTCATCACTGAATACCTTGCCTGTGGATTCAAATGAAGCCCGCAGCACAAGAAACCATGCAAGCAATCCTACCTAGATTCTAGTGCCAGAACTTTCCTCTCATGTGACCTTCTACAGGCGCTAGGAATCATGTAACAGGCACTGACGTGGGTGCTGACCTGAGCAGGACACATTTGCCACCCTGCTACTGGCCTTTGGGTTTCAGTCCATGCTCAGGCTGCTTCAGAAACCCAGTCCCAGCAAGGAACTCCTCCTATGTCCCCAGCACATCTGTTCTCTACTTGCTTCTAAAAGGCCCTTGCTTTTCTGTATCTGTCTTGAATCTGGCTTGGGAGCTACAAATCCTAAGTGCTACCCACACTAGGCCATTCTTCAGTGTGGACGTGGCATGCTGAGGGCTGACTGTTCTGGGAAACTCTCCAGGGCCATGCCCCACACACCTGTCTCCACCTGTGTGTCCCCAGGCTCCCTCCACCCACCTCCCGGGGTGCTCTGTTCCACATGAGATGGCATCCTCTCCAAGCTGTATGGCCTTGCACAGTCCCACACATGTCCTTCTGGGAACCTCAATTTCCTCTTCTGTGAAAAATCCCCACCTCCCTCCCATGGCCACAGATGTCCAGATGGGGGGGACACAGGCAAGGGGTCTAGTTAATGGTGACATACTATGTAAATGCAAGGCTAATCCTTATCACCCAGCAGCCAGCAGAGCATAAGTAGGTCCTTCCTCTCTTTATCTGCTCTCGGGATGCATCATCTCAGCCGCAAGGAGGAAACTGGCTGGGCCAAAACAACCATATGTTTGGGATGGGATGGTTAGGGGGAAGGGTATCCTCAGACTCTTTTTAAAAAAACTTAAAATTGAGTTGCATCATACATACAGGAAAGTGCATAAATCTTCAGTGTGTAACCCCATGTATTTTTACCAATGCACAAATCCACTGTATAAACACAATCTCTACCCAGATCAAAATATGGAACATTTCTATAACCCAGAAAGCACTGCCATACTCCCTCCCAGGCACTACCTCCATTTCTAACACCATAGATTAGTTTGGCAGGTTCTTGAAGTTCATATAAAAGAAACCATACAGTACATAGCCTTGTGTTTGGCTTCTTTCACTCAACATGTTTTTTGTTTTTTTTATTACGGTATCATTGATATATACTCTTATAAAGGTTTCACAAGAAAAACAATGTGGTTACTACATTCACCCTTATTATCATCACTCAACATGTTTTTGAGATTAATCCATGTGGTTGCAAATATCAGTTCCTTTTACTCTATTGGTACACAGTAGAGTTGACCCTCGAACAACATGGGGGTTAGACATGCCAATTCCCTCACAGTCGAAAATCTTACACCTTTTGACTCCCCCAAAACTTAACTGCTAATAGCCTATTGTCGAATGGGAGCCTTATCAATAACAGGAACTGTCGATTAACACATTTTGTAAATGTATTATATACCACATTCTTACAAAATCAAGCTAGACACAAGAACATGCTTTCAACTTGTCACAAATCTCCCCAAATTTTTCCAATGTATTTATTGAAAAAATCCACATATAAGTGGGCCTGAGCAGTTCAAACCCATATTGTTCAAGGGTCAATTGTATTTTGTCGTATGAATGCACTACAGTTTGTCATTCTACTACTGGTGGGCGTCTGGGCTGTTTCCAGCTTTTAGCTATTATGAACGATGTTGCCATGAACGTTTTGGTCTGTGTTTTTCTTGGTCACACACACTCGTTTCTCTTGGATGTATACCCAGGAATGGAGATCCTGACAGACACATAACCAGGTTCGAAGACCTGCCACACAGATCCTCTCCATTTCCAGTCTCTCCAGCAATGGCTTCAGATTTTTTTTTTCTTTTTAGATGGAACCAGCCTCCTCCCTTCATTGTGCAATAAACAGAATGAGCCTGAACTGTGAATTGCTTTAAGTCTCAACATTACCACCTACCGGAGTGACCATAGGTGCTTACTCTTTGCTTCCCCACGGGGATAAATCACCCCCACCCTGTCCCAGCCTGAGCTGGCATCCATGCCAAGAGACTGTGTGCCAGCATTTATGATTGACAGCCTGCCTGGCAGGGGGTTGGCACTAAGAGAATATTCTCTCCTCCCTCTTGCACACCCATGAAAAACATTACCCAACATGTAATCACTGAATAAGCATTACCGGCCCCTTTCACCCCTATGATGTCCTTCCAAATTCCTATGCCTGTGATCCTGAGAATCTACTTGTTACTTTCTTCCCCCATACTTGTGTGACACTTCTGTCATCCCACCACAGTAAGCAGGGAAAATTCCAGGACATGGGGAGGGGCCGCCCTCCATCAGTGCCTCCGGAGTGAAGTTAGTAGAAGGCACTTCCCACAGAGCCAGTCTGGACCAGGAGGAAGGAGACAGACACACCTTGACCAAAGTAAGGTCCAAATTTACACTGTCTGTTTAAGTACTGTTGCAGAAAGACCTCCAAGATACATTTACTAAACCCAGCAAACCACAGCACAGGCTACTTTGTCACTTTCATATAAAAAGGAGACAGAAGGTGTGTATTTATACTGACAAATCTAGAAATGGACACACAAGACACCAATAACATGGGGCTGTGGGGAGCAGCAATGGTACTGGGTACAGGTGAGGGAGGGGCTATCCCAGTGTATCCTCTATGACCATTGACCTTGAACCACATCAACAGATCCTCCGTTCAAGAAATTTAAATATACTTACTTTTTTTTAAGTTACACATCGGGCGAGTATGAATCCTTGCCATAAACTCCACGAAGATGACTGATGTATCAACCCTGGCAAAGCAAGGATGCCTGTTAGATATGTGTGTGTAGGTGGGTGCAGGCAGGTGTGGGAATAGGTGTGTCCATGTGTTGGACATTATCATAATATGAGGTGAGCGGGGAGAGGATGCAGAGTCACACGAAGGGCAGTGCCCTAAACTTCCAAGAAGGGGCCCCATCCTGAGCTCATACATAATTAACCAGGGGTCCCATCTGTCTTTTCACAACTTCCTCTGCTACCCAACCCCTCTATAGAATTCAAACTCCATCACTGGATAAAGAAAATGACTAAATGTTCTTTAAGGTTCTATGCATGTGTGTAGACATACTTGTGTGTATGTGGAAGGGTGTGGGTGGTACATCTGCGGGAGTGAGTGTATGTAGATATGTGTGTATGTAAGGTTGTATGTTTGTGTGTGTGTGTCTTCACTCAGCAAAAAGAAAACAAAAGACTCTCCCCCAATAAGTGGTAGGCCCTTGGAGCACAGCAGGTGGCCAACACTTAGGGATATCCCCCTGCCAAAAAAATAGCCAGACTATCCACCTTCTCAGAAGCCAAAAGCAGCCACCCCAAACATCCAGATGACACTGATTAATAATTAACATATCTGAGCTTGGCTTGGAGCCACAACAGGTATGCCCCCCCCGTGGGGCTCACCTCCACTCCATGTGGCTGTGACACCCGGTCAGACCCTGAGAAGTCTGGAAAAGGGCCAGAGGGCAGACCCAGGCCTGTCCTGAAGGAGCAGGGACTGGGCAGTGAGGGGCCCTGATCCCTGTGGGGTCTCGCCAGCAGGAAGGCAAACAACCACAAACAGATTGGGGTGAGCAAATACCCCTTCCAGTAAAGGCAGACACCTTCCCTCCTGGGGGCACAGCCAGGCCACAGCTCCCCCAACAATCCCCTCACTCAAAGAGGGTGTGATAAAAAACCACACACACACAAGAGGCTGAGGAAAATGGAAGAGAGAAGCTGAGGAGCTCAGGAAGGGCAAGCTTCTTTTATTATCCCCAAAATGCAAAGTATTGAAGGCACTTACAATAACAAGGAGGGAGGGGGGGCATGGGGAGGTCAGAGGTCAGAGCACAGAGGTAAATCAATAGCCCCACCTTGGTCACCACCTGGCATAGAGAAGAGGAAAAGCTACAGGGCCAGGTGTGAAACTAGTCAGGGTGTCTAGCTCTACAAAAGATACAAATCCATTCTACAGAGAATTCGGAAATTAGGAGCACATGGCAGCAAAGGGCAGGGCTGGCAGTCACGAGTTAGTGGTTCTTTAAGGAACACGCTTGGTAGTGATGAGGGCCCTCAGGTCCTCTGCTGGAAGAGGTCTCGGTACATCTCGATGAGACGGGATGCCTCGCGCTGGCCAGAGAGCAGAGCACCATGGGTGGTGGAGTAGTACTTTCGGTGGGTGGCCTCACCCGAGAACAGCACCTGCATGGGCTGGGCCAGGGACGGGGAAGTGAGGGTGGAGGAGCAAGAAAGGCTGAGAGGCTACCTGTCTGCCCCAGAGCCCCCCATCCAAACTACAAGGCAGAACGGAATGATCAGGCAGCTGTGATGAAGGTATTGCTGCTTCTGCAGGACAAGGAATTGCCCATCCCACCTGGCCACCTTCCCGTTTCTTCCCCATCCAGGCCTCAGTTCTTTCTGCTCTGAGGCTTTTAGGAGTTCTGACTCTGCCGTCTTGGAGGCTCATGGTGCCTCTCACTAGTGAACTCAGGGTAAGTCGTTTAACCTCCCTATGCCTAGATCTTCTCATCTGCACAATGGATTTAACACAACTACTTCTCAGGGTGGTTGCAAAGATTTGAAATAATATCTAAAGCACTTAAAACCTTGAAGAACAAGCACTCGATAAAGTTAGGTGGTAATTTAACAAACCTTTACGGAGCCCCTATTAGAGTCCAGGGACTGTTCTGGGCACTTGGAAGATAAAAGGTGACCGGGCTGCTGCTTTGAGGAGCTTCCTTGCTGGTGGGGAAGCCAGACACGAAACCCAATTACTAAACAGCGTCATACGTGACACGATGGGTGTTTGGGTGAGGTGCTGAGAGCCCAGAAAAGAGGCCCACTGTTGGGAATGGCACAAGGCTTCCGAGAAGACAGGACCTTTGCGCTGCTTCTTGGAACGTGCTGGGTAAATAAACAGGCAAATTATGTTTCAGGAAGAAGGAAAAGTGGGGGCAAAAATGCACCTAAGCAGTCCTCATCCAGCGGACAGTGAGAATTTTGGTAAAGCCAGGGCTCAACCTTGAGAATTGTCTGGGTGGGGTCCGGGCAAAGCACAATAGCTTGCATTCCAAGGTTGAGTTTGGACTTGATCCCAGTGCATCTCAAACTGAATGTGCAAAGGCACCAACTGGGAACTCTGGTAGAAGGCAGGTAATTCAGCAGGTCCTGGGTGGGCTGAGAGTCTGCATTTCTAACCCACTCCCAGATGATGCTGGCGCTACTAGGCCACAGACCACCCACTTTGAGTAGTGAAGCTTTAACCCACCAACAAGGAGCCTGCAGAAGTGGTTAGGCTGAAAGGGTGTACGTGCTGTGGCAGAGGGCAAGCTGCTTACTCCCACATCCATTCTCCTCCTTCTCCTCAGTAACAAAGCCCTGATTTGTAACTGAGTCCACTGCCATCCAGAAAAAATTATGTAAACCACCAGCCTTTCTAGCAGCTGGTGTGACTATATTCTGGCCAATCAGCTTCAAGCACTGTAGCTTAGAAGCAGTGCCTCAGCCAGGTAGGGAGGAGAGTGGACACGATGACTCCCCTCTTTTGCTGACCTGCCGGTCACAGATGTGAGGGCAGCAGCCTCTGCAGCCCTCTTGGACCACAAGGGGGCCTTGAAGATGGAGCCAGGTGCTTATGATCCTGGGTCCCAACACCTACCTCCAGATTTCCTTTTGTGTGAAGGAAGTAAACTTCTATCTTGCTTAAGTCACAATTATTTTTGTTTTGCTTTTTGTTACATGCACTAGTCCTAAGTGATGCAGGTGACCAAAAAAGATTTGCTTTTCAGGAGGATGACTGCAACAGCTGTGAGGGCCTATTCCTCTCTCCCCGAGCAAGGCCAGGGCAGGCATAGCACACGTTGGCTGAAATCCTCTGCACCAATTACACCCAAGAATTGTTTTAGACAGAATTCTGTTGGGGTTTTAACATTTATTGTATGTATATGCTTGGTGAGGGAAACTCAAAATCCACTTTCTGGGAGAAGATATATACTTATTTCTCTCAGACTTATTATTTTTCTCTATTATTTATTATATGGTTGATATAATTTTGGGGAGGACCAATACTCTCAATTTTATTTTCTAGAACATATTAGGGGGAAAAATATACAAAACACATTGGAGAAACTTACTTCCATTGAGTCAGTCCTACAGAACTTTCCAGGATGATAGAAATGTTCTGTAGCTACACAACCTAACACGGTAGCTGCTAGCACCATGTGACTATCAAACTTGAAATGTGGCTACTGCAAATGAATACTAAACTTTTAATTTATTAATTTAAATTTTAATTAACTTAAACGTGGTTAATGGCTACTATACTGTACAGCACAGCATAAAATGGTTCCATTTTTATAACCCAAAGAAAGCAAGTAACCTTTCAATTTGATTCCATCTTTTCTTCTAGAGCTTGTTTTCTCTCTCATTGTAGGAGCTACTCCACCCATCTCACCCTGGCACCCCTCAGTGATCACTACCTTTCCCACCCTCCTCTTGGGGCAAACACACATACAAAATGCCCGTGTCCACCCCTCACAGACCCTCCTCACCTCCTCACACACCACACTCACCGCCATCTTGGAGCTCTCTGTGTACGGCAGGGGCTTGGCCAGCTTCTCCACGTCTGCCCCACTAGAGCCCACCTGTGTGTACGAATAGGAGCCCCGGAAGTAGGGGTTGCTGCCCCAAGCAGAGCGCAGGATTCGCCGAGGTTTGGGAATGTTGGGGTTCCCTGTTGGGGAGGCGGAAGAGCCAAGGGGAGGGAGGATAAGAAATGGCTGCACACAGAAGGCACCCCTGTGCAGACAACTCCCACTCCACCTCCAGGGCTCCTTGACGGCCAGGCTACCACCAGTAGGGAGGAAGACAGGGGAGGGAGAGGGAGGCTGGGGTTCAAGCTGTGTCCCCTCAATACCTCCTTATGACCCCCAGAAAAACACCTCATCTCTCTAGGCCTTAATTTGCCTATCTGAAAAACATCCCAGATGATCATGTTTCCCCTTCGGGCGTCTGGGGTTCTTGTGAGGCTCTTCTGGGAGACGGATGAGAGACGGTCAACTAAAACAATCAGACAGTAACACACACACCCACCTCTTGGCAGGACAGTAAGAGTAGGAAATGGGCAAGCTGAGGTTTTGCGGTGATAGCTGAGTTTATCATCAGCCCTTAGAAAGAGAAGAAACCCAGTGCCTATGGTTGTGCATGTTTCAAGTTCCAAACCGGGGGGGCCGGCAATTTAGGGGCCGAAGCTGAGACCGGGCACCCTGCGGTGGCTCTCCCCTGGGGCACGCCAGCTCGGTTTCCCAGTCTGGGGGTGCGGGGTGCTACCCCACGTTCAGGAGATCCAGAGGGTCCGGCAGTGGGTAGTGGAGGGAGAGGCCTGTGGGGGTGCAGGGCGCACCTGTGAACTGCCGCAGCATCTCCGTGCAGATCTCGGCCACCGCCTCGTCGTCACACTTCTCCATGACGAGGGCCTCCTCCCCGCAGATCCAGCCGCTCAGCACGTGGCCGTAGCGCTCGGGCGGGTAGAGGACGTCGAAGCCGCAGATCTTGCGGTACCAGAGCTCAGGCGGGTAGGTGAGGGTGCGGCTCTCCGCCTCGTCCTCCCACACAAACTGTAGGCTGTTGCACTCGGGGCCCCAAAAGGGCTCCTCAAATTCCAGAAAGATCTTGTCGGTGGTGCCGATGCCCAGGCGGTGGATGGCAGCCACCTTCTCTGCGGGCAGGCCCGGCCGGAAGAAGCTGGCGTGCTGCTTCTTGAGCACGCCCAGCGACACGGTCACGATCACATGGTCCGCCGGGATCACCTCGCAGTCCTCACACTCCACCACCACCGGCCACTGCTCGTCCTCGTCCCGCCCGGGCCCCCGGGACTGCTCTCCACCCTGGCCGCCCTCCCTGGCGTAGTGATTGTGGCCGCCCTCGCCCCGGGGCTCAATCTCAGGGCCCCGGGGGCGGGCCGAGGCCTGGTCCCAGTGCACACAACGGACGGGTTTTCCCAGCTGGATGACGTGCGCCGGAATGCCCTCGGCCAGCAGCTCCACAACCCGCATGAAGCCGGAGGGGATGATGTGATGGGCGCCGGGGATCTCCGTCCACTCCCCAAAGGCGCTCAGGGACACCTCGTCCATGCTGTGGGAGCTACTCTCACAGCTCTCCACCTGTGGGAAGAGCCAGAGAGGAGCCAGGTGACCACCAGGGCTGGACAGGGGTGGGAGCAGGGCCGCAGAGCAGCTCTGCTCTCCTCTGGCCCCAGATTCCCCAGAATTGGTCTTCCTCCCTCTGGCACCTGTACTCAACAAAGCTCCAAGCTGGCAGAAGTACCTTCAGGTACTGCTGGATCATGGCAAGCTTCAGGCGCTTGGTGACCTCCGGGTCGTCAGGGTCATTCCTGATGCGGTTGCGCACCTCCTCCCGGGTGAACACCCCCACGCTGTTCTGACTCTCAGCATCGACTGGTTTACCATTCCGGAAGAACTCCTGGGTCAAGTTATAGACCTGCCAGAGAGATCCCGGGGGACTGAAAACACACTCTCTCATCCCACCTCCATCTCGGACCAAAGGACCCCAACTCAAATGTTGCCACCTCCCAGACATTCCTGAACGTGCTGAGCCCACGGCCCCTCTCCCTTGAGGAATGGTTGTGGCGCTCAGTACTGCCCTGAGGCTGCACCAACACGGTCAAGGTTCAGGGTTGGCAAGCCACCCCAGGCGGCCAGCTCTCTTGCCTCCAGATATCACCTTTAAAGGCCACCTGGGTCTATGGGGAAGGTGTGAAGGCTCTCTTGCTGGGCCTCTGTTTAGAACAAAGTGAAACACTTGGTGCCTATAGTCTGTGCAAAAGGAACTCTCCTCTCACGGTTCTACGTGGTCAAGCATACCACCCACTGGAGAACCCAGGCTGCACACATTTCTCTTTTCCAAAAACCAGATGTGCAAACCCTTTCCCTGCCACTCCTGCCCCAGCATGTCTGCTTGGCCTGCTCCCAGGGGGCCTGTCTGGGGCCAGTGTTTGGGGAAGAGAAAGAAGGGACCCTGAAACCTGATCTCTCAGGAGACCCTCCCTGGCCCTGCTCAGATCGACAAAAGTGTCCCCTGTATCACAGAACTCAGATACATTTAAGAAAGATGGCCATGACAGGCAAGGCATGTGGAGAGAGGAGGGAGGTCCTAGTGTGCTGAGGAATGGGAACACATTTCATCGGCATATTTTGGCAAGAATTCCAGTGCACACCTCATCAACAGAAAGGGATGAACAGTCCTCTGGAGCGGAGTCCTATAGCCTCCCCTGCCTGCCTAGTATATAACTCCCACCAACACTGGGCAGGGCTCCCTGATGAAAGTAAGCCAGTGCTGGGTCAGGCACTGGATCCTCAAAGGGCAAGGTCTCCCCAACATTCACTTAACAAACATTTACTAGGCTCTGTACCAGGCACAGGTTGTAATGGTGAGCAAGACGGACACAGTCCCAAGCCCCTGCCCTCACTCAAGTTGGGGAAACACCATAACTGGGCTGTTTCTATGTGATGTGCAGTGACAGGAAAGAATCCAGGGGCTCTGAGATCAACCCAGATAACCCTGGACAGTTAGGAGACAGCCAGGTTGGCAGTGGGAAGGAGAGGAAAAGTATTTTGGACAGAAGGAACAGCATACTCAGGATGAAGGAGAGAGAGAGTGAATGTAAGATGCATTCAAAGTGGCCCAGTCTTGCTGAAGTGAGCAGTGAGAAAAGAGAACATTTCAAGAGATGGCTTTGGAAAGGCAACTGTGTGTGTGTGTGTGTGTGGCGGGGTGGGGGTGGGGGGGCATGAAGGACCAAGAGTCATGTCAAGGACACTGGACTTTATCCAAAATCCCAGCATCACTGAAGGGCTGTGAGCATGATCACATACCCACTCTCCCTCCTGGGATACTGGCAAGTCTGGGCTCCTTGGCCAAACATCTGTGGCTGATACTGAATTATGGTGCATTTCCCTTTCTAAAGTGAGTTGGAATTTGGTCAGCCCATATGCATGGGAATAATTTCTGCCCTGGAGCCCAGCCCTGGTTTAGGCCCTGTGGGGCTGCAGAGTGGAGGAAGGAAGGTAGCATTGCCCACCCCACCAACATTCCACTCGAGGGAAAGTCCTCCACATGAGATAGAAACATGAATTAAACATGTCTCTGAAATATAAAATATAAAGAAGAAAATGAATTAAATTGCTTGTTTTTCTTCCCTAGAGTCACAAGATGCTGGGTGTTTGGCCTTAACTGGAGTCCTCAGCCAATCCTTCACCCAGTATCACTGGCAAGGAGTCAGGCTTTCAGCTGGCCTCCTCCTCCCTGGGCTTTTTTTCCTTCAGTGATAAGCAACATGGTAGCCAGCATTAGCTTATGTTGACTACAGGTCAAAATGCCTGGCTGAAGAGTAACAAATTCAGTCCATCTACATGATTCTTTGTGTTAACCACCGAGGACAGCCTTAACTGAACATGGATTTATCATATGCGAACAGTCTCCTGGCCTGAGTTAAATGACATCTTCCCAATGTGACCTAAGGAAAATGGGACAGGCCAGTAACAGCTAATGCTACCACCCCAATTCTCATTAAGCACTTTTCACCAGGATCGCCTTTAATCCTCATGACATGATGAAGTAGGTATAACTATACCCATTTTATAGATCAGGAAAGACTCAGAGAGGCTCAATACCTTACTCAAGATTATACAGCTAATAAATGGTAGAGCTGGTATTTGAATCAAAGTAGTCTTGCTCCAAAGACTAAGCTCTATATGATACTACTGCACAAACTAATTTATTTGTTAACAAATATAATACGTTCAAATGAGTAGCCCTTCAAAGTCACCACCTCTGGAAGGAGGCCGCATATTTATTATGAGGCCGCCCTCAGGCTTCACATGCTTAGAACACACCTTAGAGAATGACCTCCAGCACTGGTTAAGAATCACACAAGGAAATCTATCTCCTGATTTCGTGGATAACACCTCTTCCTTCTGACCCAAAACATCACCACCCAGGCTGATAATCTACCTTATATATATCCTACTTTCCACAGCTCACACACTTCTGCCTTTCAGAAATCAAACCCACAGGCAGAAGTTGATGATGATCTACTCTTAAGGACATTTAAAAGACATTTAAGAGAACATGGATCCTGAAAGTCATTCTCAAGAGGCATCTATACTTTAATCACTCACAATAACCTGGGAATCAGACTGCGACAGATTCCCAGTAGACCAGGAAGGTTTACTTTGAAGAATACTAGTTCTTATCTTCTCATTAATAATTCAGTTTCTTTGCACATGAGTGAGAACACACAATACCATGGAACTGTATACAATATACCTTGTGGGTGCACATGCCTAAGACAAAGTGTGCCTGCCCTCCATTGAGCAGGGACTACCCCAAAGAAAGAGTCATTTCTCCTTTTCTATTCCCAAGGGACATAGAAAATGTGTAATAGTAGGTGCTTGTTGGTCAATTTACTGACCTGGAGTGAAGGGTCATTATACTATAAATGGGGAACTATCAGCAGCAGGACTTACATGTTACCTTGCTTATTCAGTACAGTTAACTAGCACTACTGAAAGATATTTAAAATATTAACATTCTTTTAAAACCCTAAATAAAACATGGATGTGTGCCACTGCCACTTCCATCTAACACTACAGCGATGTTAGCCAGTGTAATAAGGCAAGAAAAATAAATAGTCTTAGGCTGTGCTATCCAGTACAGAAGCCACTAGACACCTGTGGCAATATAAAATTACATTAAATATTTATTTCCTCAGTTTTACTAGCTACATTTCAAGAGCTCAAAAGCCACAAGGGCCTAGTGACTGTGATACTAGATAGAGAAGGCCTAAAACATCTTCATTATCATGGAAAGTTCTAGTGGACAACACTGATCTGAGGATGAAAAAAGAAGAAACAAAATTCTCCTTTTTTGTATAGGATTATATACATAAAATTCCAAAATTATTATTAGAATATAAATTAATATATTAATATAGTATTCAAATTAAAATAATAATATAGCTAAAATCAATATATAAAAATCAGTTATAGTCCCATAAGCCAGGAACAACTAAAAGATAGTTTTTAAAAATTACCATTTACAAGAGTATCCAATAGCAAAAATGACAACAATCACCACCCAAATACCTAGTAACATATCTAATAAAAGATGTTTAAGGCCTTTCTGGAGAAATATTTAGTGATGTGTATCAATATTCTCTTAACTAGTACTTCTCCACTTATTACCTTCATTCTATCCTCAAATTATCCTGACTGTCCAAATTTGGATCCCATAGAGTGTGCACAGATGTGACTGAGATGGTAGAAGACCCCAGCAGGTTGCCTCACTTCCCCCACACTGCCAGGGCACTCTCTGCCCCCAACCCCTTGTGCCCAACTTCCCTACTAACACCTCACCTCGTTGTATAAATCGCTGAATTCCTCAACCACGTCCTTGGGGACCCTGTGGCCATGGTTGGTGAGGTAGCAGGCCACGCCATTCTTGGAATATAGGCTGATGCGGCCCACGCTGCGCTCCCCATCAGTTGTCTCTTCCAGGAGGCCATTGGCTTCTGCTAGATGATAGATGGGATTCCCATGGGAACCATGGATCCAGGTGGCTCCCAGCTCAAAGGTGGCGTGTCCTGATGGTGACAACAACAAGCAACAAGCCCTTAGAGGGGCAAGGACTTCTTCAGAAACAACCAGAATGCTGCCCCACCCTCCTTCTTCCAAGAGGATCCTTCCACCCTCACCCACAGCAGAGCAGGAAGAGGATCAGGTTCCCCTCTGGCAACCGACCAAAGTCTTCAGTGAAAAGCTCCCAGCGGAAGCCACTCATGGCAAAGAATGGGTTCTGCTTTACAGCTAAGATGACTGCCACCCTGAATGACTCTGTGGTTTGCCCAAGGCACCTCACTGGACTAGGTAGGAGGTTCTTCTTTTCTAGCCCACCTTTTTCTGATGTAACACCAGATACCATACCCTCCTTCCTCATTGATGCATTCCCCTCTGAAGATATTCTGTGGGCACCTGAGGGTACAGTGGTCCCAGGGAGGGGAGAAGGACTACCTGAAACACCAGTAAAGAGAACCCATGAGGAGGTCCTGCCCTCCAGACCCCAGGTCCCCATCTGACCTTATCCAATTCTTCAACATCAGTGGTCCCAGTCTTAGCCCCTCTCCTGGACAGAAAATGGCCCTTTCCCAACTCAGTCTGGGACAGAGGAGAGAGGGCAAACATTCCAGCTTGGAAGACTCCTCCCCAGGGCAGTCTGAAACAGACTTCCAGAGAAAACTAAGCTTTCTAGCCTAAGGCATAGGTGGCAGAACCCTGAGAGCTGGACAGGGGCAGGGGTAACTCTTGGGCCCTAATGGGACAGGGACTGGGGCTGACTCTACCACCGCATCCACAGCCAAGGTACCAGATGCTCTGAGGCAAGTTGCCTCTGCATCTGGGCCTCAGTTTCCTCTTCTGATGCTGCAGGGACTGTAGCACATTGTCTTCTTCCCCACCTAGTTCCCAAGGAAATTGAAACAAAGAAAGGAGAAGAGAGAGGAGCATTTTGGGGGGGGCATTTTGTTTTGTTTTTCAAAGCCTGATTCAAGATACCATGTGTAGTAAATTTTTGGCCATGATAGGCACCATGATTCCTCCTATCCTTGTATATTAGGCCCTTTGCAACACAACTTTGCCAGTCCTCCCATGACCTCTGGGCTGGCCTTGTGATTTGCTTTGGTTAATAGAATGTAAGGAAAGTGATGTTTGTGGCTATAGACCCTAGGCCTCAAGAGAGCCCTGTGGCTTCCACTCTCTTAGAATGTAACCTCCCCAGAGAAAAACCCAGGCTTCTTCTGCTGGAGACACATGGCCCAGACAAAAAGCCAGCACCAACCAGCAAACACACGGGTAAGGCTATTCTACACAAGCCAGCCCTAGTCAAGCTGCCAGATGACTGCAGCTGGGTGGGGGATCCCAGGTAAGGGTGAGAGTCCTGCCCAAGTTTCTGTTGCACAGAATTTGACCAAATAAGATGGGGGTATTTTGAGCCACTACATTTTGGGGTGGTTTGTTATGCAGCAATAGCTATCTGCTCTGCCATAAAAGACACTATCACCCCTCACCCCAGGAACTGGACATTCTTCTTTTTTGTGCCTTCCCTTTTTTGAGCTGCTTCTAATTAAGCTGCCAGGTACTAAAAACAGCCCTGCAGGCAGGTATGTGCCAGTTACAGGGCAAGAGAAAAAACTATCAACCTCACACCACAGCCAACAAAACAGAATTTCCTGGTTTCTCTGGGAGAAGAGGCAGGAATGCATAGGTCCCTCTGTCTAGGAAAAGTGGGAAGACTGGAGAGCATGAAAAGCTGAAAACCCAGTGCCCTGCCTCCAGTGGGTTCCTGGTAGGCATTGAGGCCATTTATTACTAATTCTCCTCTACAGCCTCAGGCTTCCCAAAGTGTCTGGCCTGGCTTGAGCTCCCAATGGGAGCAGAAGGGAGCCAGCACCCTAGGGAGGGACCTGGGCCCCTCTCCAGGGTATGCCAGGGAGCTCCAAGTCTCCCTTGGGAGTGACAACCAGGCACAGGGCACCCCTCCTGGCTTGACACTTGGCAAAAGCAGGAACAAAGTGAGCAGCTTGAGGTCAGCAGCCCACCCCTATCCCCCAGGATTTGCAAGGAGGTGGGGCATCCCAGAGCAGGCCCTAATTCTGAGGATGCTTCCTACCCCCTCCCTCTGCCTCTATCATCCTTATGACACGAATGCAATCAAATGGAACCAGGCACCATCTCCACATCTGCCCCACAGTGTTCTGGGACCCTCTGGCCCCTGCTCTTACCACTCAGATTCACAGCTACCATCCCACACTGCGGCAGGTCCAAGACAGCCTGGGCTTTCAGCCCTGCATATCTGCACGCACACGCATTCTTCTCTCTCTCTCTCTCTCTCTCTCTCTCTCTCTCTCTCTCTCTCTCTCTCTCTCTGACATATGCCCCAGCCCGGACATGCTCTCCCCTCTCCTGGCATAGTCTGCTCTGATCTCACATACCTCATCCCACGTGTACTGCCCCTCCTTCGCACTACCTACCCAATTTCCGAGGTCTGACCAAGCTCCATCTGCCCAGGCAGCCTTCCTGCCCCCACTAGACACATCCTGCATCCCCTCAGCCTCCTGTAGCCCATCTCTTCTGCTGCCTTGTACCATCATTTCACTGCATGGCATGTCCCAGCTGGCAGCTACCACTGAGAGTAGGCCATTGTCCCCACCTCCATTTTCTGCTTCTATGTCAGACCCTGAATGTCTTATCAAGACTCTAAGGCTCCAGCCAGCCAATCAAATGTCGAGCAAAGTCCCAGGGCTTCCCTGCTGGCTGTCCCCAGGTTTACAAGTGCCTCAGACAACTCTTTCATCCTCACTGTCAGAACACACTCCTGTGTGCCAGGGGAAGACAGACACAACTTCACGCTCATCTCGCAGAAAATGCTCGAGGGGAAGACCCTTAATGTAATCAAATTTCTGAAAGAAGAGAGGAGGTCCCCATGTGTCCTCAACCTCTGCTTGTTCAAAGCCTGACCACTTACTTCTCTAAGCTCGTTTCCCCATCCATCAGAAGTAGGCACACAGATTGGCTTGGCCCCATGTGAGAAAAGACACAAACACAAGGTCCTCTGGAGGGTCAATGCAGCCCCCAGATTCAAAGCCATGGTGCATGGTCTCGGGGCCATTTTCATGGTCCCCACCTACTCAACTTCTCATTGCTCAGACCCCCTAGCTGGAAAGCCCTAACCTCCAGCTGCATTTTAGGCAATTTCCCCATCCTTCAGGACCCCTGGTAAAATCTGCCTACCCCTGGGTGAGTCTCTTACCTGTCTGTTTTCTCCAGAGCCCCCATTACTCTGCAGCCTAGACAGTCCCTCTTCTCAGACAATCCTAAGACCTGCCCATCATCCACAAGGCAGCTCAAAATCCCCTTCTACTTGTGTTGCCCTGAGTTCCTACTGACCCAGAACTAGCTCTCAGTCATGATATACTAATTCACACTCAAAGGTTAATGACTAACAGAAACTTACAGAATTATTCTTCTTGTGAAACAGAAACTGGTCAACCCACCATCAAGACAGTTTGTTCTGGATATCCTCTCCCTCCTAAACACTGTGAACCCTAGGTCATGCTCCAAAAATGAGGCCATCCTGCCTACCTCAGACGGCTGCTGAGAAGGGCAAAGAAAGCTCCTGGAAAACACCCAGGCAGCATGTATGATGGAACACTTATCCCAGGGAAGAAGCTAAAATAATGAGATTTCAGGCAGGGCTAGGGTGTTGGAGAATAAGATGTAACCCCAGGAGGTGGCACTTACCGAGTTTCACGCTCTGCACGCGGCCTCCGATGCAACGGGAAGCCTCAAGCACAGTGACATGCGTGAAGCCCTGCTCCAGAAGTGCTTTGGCTGCAGCCAGGCCAGCCAAGCCAGCACCGATCACCACCACGCGAGGCTGTCCCCTTCTCCGTAGCCCACGACTGAGAGGGTCATCCGCGCTGTCGCCACTGGATTCACAACTTTGCATACCGTCCGTACTCGCCTCCTAGAAACCTGCAGGGGAAAGGGTGTCACGCTCACCTCTCCTGCCTCCACTTCCCATCTGCACCAAGGGGACACTCGTGAGCTCTGCCCACAAGGGGGATCCTGGACCCCTCCCGCTCCCCCCTGAGGACCTGGATAAGAAGAATCATTTCCAAAGGATATGGCGGTGGGGGAAGGAGAGACCGAGGAAAAAGAGAGGTGGGGAAGATGCACTGTGGGCTCCACCAGCAAGCGGGAGAGCTGGGAGCCCATCCTAAGTCCCTGAAATCCATCAATCCCATCCCAAGCCTGCTAGGCACTGCCTCTTCTTCGAGGCTGAGACAAGAGCCGGCCAGGAAGGGAATGACCAAGAAGGCCAAAGTCAGGAGAAACTGAGCCTGGCACTGCTGACCCTGAACCAGCTTGGCCCAGCACGGCTGCTGTGGTCCAGCCCACACTGAACCCAGCATGTTCACGCGGACCTCAGGATTCTCGCAGGGACCTCAAGACACTTGCACACACAGTGCTGGACCCTCTGCTCTCCCTCACTTGCTTGGCTCTTCCCTGGCACTCTTTCCTTTGCCCCTTGTCTTCTCTGGCTTTCTGTGAGTCTTTCACGGCCTCAATGAGATGGCAATTTGGTGGGCAGGACAGAGTCCCGCCCTCCCCCCAAGAGTGCCACGAGGCTGGTGTTGGACCAGCCTCTGCTATTCCGGGTAGGTCTCTGGTTGTTTTCCCCAGCCACCCAGCCCCTCAGTCACCACAAAGCAGCGAGGAGCCCAGGAAATGGTGGATCATGAGGACCCGTGGCACCAGAGGCCAGACATCAAATTGACAGTTACACTAAGCCAGCTTGCTCAGAGACGCCAGACTAGGGAGCTGATGGCTGCATGGCCAAGGGGGTCCCTGAATCTGGCCCCAGAGCTGGAAGAGGCTACCTTCTATTCAAAGAGAAACCATGAGGCTTTAAAGGTATCTGTGGCCATCCTGAGATGACACCCAGCTTTGACCCTGTCCCGGCTCTTTGTGCAACCCAAGCAACTTAGATTCCAGTGGCCTTTGCTGATGTTTCAGAGGCAGAAGGTGCAGACTCTACTAGTATCCAGGACCTAACGCCAGGGGAGCAAATGTGGGTGGAAGGCGGCTGTCAGGCTTTGGAGATGAGTATATATTTAAAAAGTCCCCCCTCCCTAATAAAGTTCAGCATAACCCAGCAATCCCACTCCCAAGAATGCACCCAAGAGAAACAGGGCATATTCCACCAAATAAACATGCTAAAAAAGGTTCATAGCAGATTTATTCACAACAGCCATAAAATAACAGAAACAACCTGAAAGTCCATGGACAGGAAAATGATGAATATATTGTGCTATGTGTAGTGTATTCAAACATGGGAATATTCTTCAGCAATAAGCAGAATCAAACTCCTGACACTCCTAGCAACATTAGATTGAGCAAAAGAAGCCAGAGCCAAAAGAGCACATACACCATGTGACTCCATTTACATGACGTTCATGAAGAGGTAAAATGAATCTGTGATGACAGAGGAGAGACTGGGAGGGGTGATGACCGAAAAGGGTCAGGAGGGAACTTTCTGGGGTGGGAAGGAATATGCATATTGATCTGAATGGTGGCTACACAGTATGCATATAAAGATAGACCTGCACATTCAGGATTTGTGCCATTCACTACATGTATATGTGTATACCTCAGCAGGCATTCAGATTTTCATTTCTGGCCCCTGTTTAAAAAAAAAAAGCTGACACACTGACTTCCTTCTCCTCGCATCTTCAGGTCTGACCACCCGTCTTCAGTCCACCGTGAACAGCGTCCTCTAATATCTTTTTTTTTCTTTTTTTGGTATTATTAATATACAATCACATGAGCAACACTGTGGTTACTAGATTCCCCCCATATCCAGTCCCCACCACCTACCCCATTACAGTCACTGTCCATCAATGTAGTAAGATGTAACAGAGTCACTACTTGTCTTCTCTGTGCTACACTGCCCTCCCCGGGCCCCCTCCCCCCCTACGTTATGTGTGCTAATCGTAATGCCCCTTATTCCTTGTCCCTCCTTCCCACCCACTCTCCCCAGTCCCTTTCCCTTTGGCAGCTATTAGTCCATTCTTGGGTTCTGGGAGTCTGCTGCTGTTTTGCTCCTTCAGTTTTTGCTTTGTTCTTATGCTCCACAGATGAGTGAAATCATTTGGTACTTGTCCCTCTAACATCTTTTTATCATAGGTTTAGCAAAGGGATTTTTTCCTAAATATGCTTAGGCTGAAAAGCTGCTCCTCGCACGTCCACCTGCCGACGCCACACCTGGGCACGGATGGGAATGTCCCCCAACTCCTGCCCCCAAACTCCCAGCAAACCCCCGAGACCCAAGCCGGCCGACTCCACGCAGGACCGGCTCCCTAGAGAGCCGGAAGGTGGCGCCTGAGGCCCGGAGCCCTGAGGCCGTCTCCCTTCAAGCAGGGGCTCCCCGCCCGCTTCCAGGAGAGCCTGTGTCCCACCTTTCCCAATGCTCCTCCCTCCTTCTGGGTTCCTTCGGTGCCCGCTGCCCCCAGTGAAGCTCTGTCCGGCCTCCTGGGCGCGTCGGGGTGAGGGCTGCCTGACTCCTTTCCTCCTTTCTCTGCCCTCCCCCAGGTTCTCCTTCCGGTGGGACTAAATTTAGAGGCGAGGGTGTGGCTGCCCGCACCCGCCGCCAGGGCGGCCAGTGGGGAGGAAGGTTCGGGGCAGCGACGTGGGCTTGCGTCAGGTTCGTAAACACATGGGGTGCTCCAGCGGCTGCGACGCTGCCACTGCCCGGCACCCCGCGAAGCCACGTGGCGCTGCCGCCCGCCCCCACACCCCAGTCCCAGGACCTGCGGGCTGGTCTCTGGGCCCCCATCCCTACCCCAGCCTGAGGCCACCCTCCGGAACAACCTCTCTTATACAATAAAGGGGTGGGATCCCTGGAGTGGTTCTCAAGTCTTACTGGAGAACCCCTTCTTGTAAAGCCCTTGGGGTACCCAGGATGTGACTAGGATGAACTTAGGGGTCCTGCTCCCCTCTGAAGTCTCATCAGAGACCCCCCCTCCCAAGCTCCGTGTGGCACCACTTCTGACAGCCCGGGATCTAGCTAAGCTGCTGGCTTGGGGAACTGAACGCTTGGAGCTGCGGCACCTTCCCAGCCGGCTCCCTGAACTTCCCACCTTCCCAGCCTCAGTTCCCTTCTCTTCCAAGAGGCCGGCTTGTTCCCACTGCGTTGTCCTCCTGGAAGTCAAATAAGGCTCTCTGTGGATGTCACAAGAACGTCAGCATTTTCAAGAAACTCAAGTGTGAAAATCATTTGTAGAGTTCTGTAGCTAAATTATGAGCAGACTGCCTTCGGGTGGGGGTTCAGGAATGAATGGTGAGAAATGCAGGTGGGCAGTTTGCCTTTAAGATGACCACACAGAGAGCCCGGAGTTCCTGGTGTATCTAAGATCTTGAGCTCAGACATTACACATGGGGTAGCAGTAGGTAGGCAGGGGCCAGGTAAGTTGCCTGCGACCCTGACCTTAAAACAGCTAATCCCACAGCCCTGACCCTCCACAGGCCTTGTCCCAGGCAGGCCTCCAAGAAGCCAGAGAAGGGCCCCAAAGAACCCCCAGGGGGCAGAGAAGATGAGGAGTCCACCCCATGGCCCCCACCCCACCAGCCCATTGAGCCAACACACTCTGGGGTCCAAACTGAAAGGGAGGGACAAACAGGTGCAGGGCCGCCTCCGATGCACCTAGCCCTCAGCGAAAGGCTGAACTAGACCTTCAGGCACTGTTATCTCTAGCCAGGGTGGAGAGGAGGAGGTGAGCAGCAACTTGTTTTCTGTTGATTTGTGACATCTTTTTCCTTTCAGATTTGGGTGTTTCTTTTTTTTTTTTAATTTTATGAGAAAATGCTTTATTGAGGAAGAAGAATCACTTCACACTCCTCAGTGCCTGCCTGTCCTCTTGACTCCAGCTTCGGGAAGAAATAAGTAAATAACATCCGCTCCTTGATCTGTATGCACAGGAGAAACAGAACACCCTGTACTTTTTGAGCAGATAAAGGAGAGAAGAAAAAAGTGCTGGCTCAGCCAGGCAGGGAGAAGGAGGAGGAGGAGGAGGGTGGGGGAGGGAGGGGCAGGGCAGCACACACTTGCCTTCTGGCTCCTCCTTCCATGGCAGAATGGTGGGACCCATGTCCCAGGCAGGTCAAGCCTGGTAGCTTCAAAAATTCAGGCTAGCCATGGCATGACTGTCCCCCCCATCATTCACGATGCACCCCTGCCAATCCTACCCTCTGCCCTGGCCCACAGACTACCACCCCCGGCTGCTGCCCAGAGCCAGCCAGCACTGCCTAACTGAGCCTGCCCAAGAAGCCAGCCTGGAAAGAAAGCAGCAGCAGCAGGAGGAGAGATGAAAAAAGGGAAGACAGACCGTGTCCCTGGACAGAGTCACCAAAGGCAGACAGATGAAGACTACAAAGCCAGGCAATGGGAATGAGCACCAGCAGCCTCATGGGCCCCTGCCACTGCCTCACCCCGCTTCTCTCAACATCCTCACCACTTTCATTTTGTTACCCTCAAATTTACCCTCCAAGAAGTGCCTCCTAATCACCAAATACTAGAGACATGTTTTCATCCTGGCCCCCAACATCTGGCCCTGCTGAGCCCCACTTGGAAACGTCCAAAACTGAGCTGGGGGTGCCATGCATCTCCCTGTGTTTTCCCAGCCAGGCCCAAGGCTCAAGCTGAAGGCATCCTTAGCGGAAGACCTGCCCTTATCCGTCAGGCCAAGAATGTCAACCCCATGGCAGGAATCACTGGTGCCTCTACCCTCAGATTGCACAGATGCCCACCTGACTTCTCCATCTGAACCTCGCCCCCAGAGAATTTGCTGGGCCTGCCCCAAATTGTGCCCTTCAAAGACACGCATGGCCAGGCCTCTTGCTCACCAGGAATAAAATCGAGCGATTCACTGAGCACCCACAAGGACGCACTTGGCAAGGGGAAGCTCTCAGCGCATCAGCGCTTTACCTTGTGGACCTGGCTAGTCTTTCTGGCTTCTGTTCTCATTCACACCCACCCCAAACATACACTCATAACCCAGCTTTGCCAAAGTCTTGGGCATCTCCAAACATACCCACCTGAAGCCCTGAGGGTTCACCCCCACACATGTGGCAGAAGCTGTCTCTGGGTTCCCTTACTAGAAACGCCTTGCACAGGGTACTGGTTGGGCAGCTGGGTGCCTGCATGGCTGTTACTGACCCGCCAGCGAGGCCTGCTCCATTGCTTCCTGAGGAAACAGGTCCCCTAAAATGCAAGTTCTGTGCACTAGTTCTGCTCTGCCGTCACCCCCACCCCGTCTCTCCTCTCTTCCCAAAGCATGGACCTCTCACCCCAGGAGAACCCATTACCTGCAATTTAGGAGTGAGGCTATAGCACCACAATCCCAGAGCAGGGCCATCGTCCCAGCTAGACTGGTGCCCCCTGCCTCCACAAGCCCTGGGGTGAACCACAGTGGGGGTCAGTAGCCCAGCCCAAGACGTCCCTTCCTTCCTCAGCACTGCGGGCACTCCAGCTCACCCTGAAATCAGCAGGTCACTCCCCACCAGGCCACTACAACAGCACCAGCACCACGGAGAGCACGCTTCCCAGGTGCCTCACACAATTCCAAGGTCGCCCTCAAAAGATAAAAAAGTCTACCCACCCTTGGCTCCCCTCTGAACACAGGCTTCTCCCAAACAGTCTGCCTCCCTGTCCTTTTTTTCAGGTCACCCCAGAATGAATGACCCACTTCCCAGAGAAGAAGAAGAAGAACACGGCCAAGGCAGTAGGCCACCTCACCTCACCCTTTCGGGTCCAGATGCCACCAGCTGAAGCACTCCAAAATGGGTCCACCCCTTCCAATCAGGCCTGCTCCCCGAGCCCTGCCCAGGGCTCTGAGGGCCACCTGCACTCTCCCCACCCAACTTTGGGGACTCACAGGTCTCTCCTCCCAACAGACACTCCTAAAGCCCAAGGCAGTAGCCCTACCTCAGTTTCCCTGGAGGGACCCCTCTCTGCTTCAGTCTTCTAACAGGAGGGGATAGAGGGGAGGGAAGCTGGGGGGCTGGTCCAGAGGAATCTCTTTAGACTGCCTGGCAGATCTGGGGAGGGATTTAGATTGTCGCGGGCCCCCCAGACAATGCAATTATTCTTCAATGTAAAAAATGCCCAGAAATCCCAGACCAGCTGCTTTGCACAGTGGCCCAGACAAAGGGGCTCTGTGTCTGCCCAAAAGGCCCCTCCCCACATCAACCCCAGGGAGGAGCTGGGCCTGAACTCCTCCCAGCCAGACCCTCCACAGCCCTCCTCACCCAAGCCAGCCAGCCAGGAAGTGCAAGAGACAGGATTGCTGAGCCAGGCCTGGCCAACCACAGGGATGGACATGGGGGTGAGAGGCTGTAAACACGGGCCCAGGGCAGGGGCAGCCTGTGAGCCCAGGGAACACAGAGGAGGAGGGAGAACGCTGACTTGGGAGCCCAAAGACCTGGGTTCGGGCCCTAGCTCAGTCCCTCCCTTGCCAGGTGACTCAAGGCCAGTGTCTTCCCTTCTCTGGGCCTTATATGGCCAGTGCCTCTAAACACACCACAAAGACACGGCATCCGTAACCCACCTCCTGGACACACTGGTCCAAGCCCCACCTTATGCCAACCTGCCTCCTTTAGTCTTCAAGTTTTCCCATCTGTAAAATGGGGATGGGTGCAGCTACCTGGAGGAGTTGCTGGGAGGAATAAATGAGACAGCACAGATAAGAGGTGTGGCCACCTGCCAGGGCCACCTCAGAGAGGGAGGAAAGAAGGTCCCCAAAGAGACCAGAGCAGAGGCAGAAGCTGTCTCTCCTAGGCCCAGAGCTCTGGCTGGCTGGTAGAAGAACCCTAGGCTACGTCTGAGCTCAGATCCAGGCCTCAGCCTTGGCTTTCCCCTTAATATCAGACTGGACCTTGACCTTGACCCTGACATCATACTGCCCTATGGCCTGTGTTTGACTGACCCCCAAATCTGACTTAGCCTGATCGTCCTACCCAGTTCTGAGGAAGCAGGGACGAGAGACAATGGCCATTAGCCAAGCCCAAGCTCATAAAAGGGACCAGGTATGGGTGCTTCCTTCCGCAAACCCTCCCACCACCAATGTTCTCTGGCCCTCACCGGCCAAGGTGGGCAAGGGGCTTCATTGTCCTTCCTGGCACTTAGACTTCTCTCCCAGCACAATGTCTTTGTTACCCACATCTCTTCCCTGCAACCAGATGCGTAAAGTCCCTAAAAGCACAACTTTAAAAAGCTTTGTAAGCCTTTTCAGAGAAGTGGAGGAGCTTGCTGTGCATGAGCAGAGGCAGCCCTAACTCACTGTATGGGGGACAGAGCCAAAGGCATGGCCCACACAGGCACTGGTGGGCAGAAGGGGACGCACTCCTGGAGAGGTGAGTACTCTGGCCTGACCTTTATTTCCCCTGATGCTCTGTAAGGCCAGGCAGACCAGGTGAATTGCTCCAGGACCCCAGCTTATAGCTGCCTGCAGTCATAGACCCTGGAGACTACCAACCCAGGCCAGAAAACTAGCTGGGTGAACAAGGGGAAGAAAACATGGAAAGAAGCCAAAGAAAGAATAGGGTTTTTCTGATGGGCAAAGAGTTCAGCTGGCAACCTCGATGACAGTGCAGCCAGAGAGAGAAACAGAGGTAGAGAGAAGCTAGGGCAGAGCTGGGGTATTCCTGCCCCCATACCCATACCCAAACAGCTGTGCCCCAACGCCACCCTAGAGATCCCATCTTTAGCAAAAATCAGTGAATGGACCATACTCTGACAACAGATCAAATCACATGCTGGTCATGATTGCTTCTAAACAATCATCTCCTATGAACCTCGAAAAATCTGGGCCAGCCTCCCAGCTCAGCCTCTACCTCCAACACCAGCTCCTCACCCCTCAGGCCCTGGTTCCCATCTGTGTGTGTGTCTGCATGTAGGCATCCTCTCTGCAAGCAGGACCCACATTCTTCCCCTCAGATCCCAGATCTTCCAGATGCAGGCAAACTCCATGGCCCCTTGGTCCAGGGAGAGGTCGGGATCTGACCCAATGACCATGTCACTTCTGGCTGCTCCTGGAGAAGATGAAACTGCTGAGACAGCAGCCCTAACCAGTGTGGCCTTGGGAGAGTTCATAGCACTTGAGCCTCAGTTTCCCTAACCATAAAATGTAAGTAATCACTCCTACCCTGAGTGAGGCCAGCCCCGACCCCCACCCTAGTAGCCAGCCTCTTGGGTCTCCCGGCAAGTCCTAAAGACACTGATCTCACTATGGCTCCCTATGGCAGCCCTTAGGATAAAACTCCATGGCCTGGATTCCCTCCTCAGATCAAGACCTGACATCCCTACTCTGAATTCCCCTCTGGGAAGTCATCAACCGCAGATGTGTGAGAGAGCACAGAGCTGGTTGCTGTCCTGGTCACTACATTGGTGTGAGACTGCCCTTGGTGACAGCAGACCAGACTGTGGGCAGGATAGGGCTGGCAGGAAATGGAGCTTGCCGTGACTACCCTGGGAGGAAGTTCTCCTAAAAAGGCTGAACCTGGAGAGAATATCAGCCTCACGACCAACATACCAGCCTGTTCTGAGGCACTAAATTGCTCAGGAGAAGGTGGGAGGGACACCTAATGGGTGCAGGGAGAGGGGTCAGAGAAGATTTCCAGGAGAGACTTGAAAAGTGAGCTCCAGGCAAGGGGAACCACATGCACAAAGACTCAGAGACACTTGGAAGATCAACTCTCAACACCGCCTCTCCCTCCCTCTGGAACTCACTCTCTGAACCCCCGGCCCCACGAGGCCACCCTCATGGGACCTTCCTACACAGCTGCAGCAGCCGGCACCCAAACGACTGTGTGGGCCTGAAGGGCACCCCTGGGCTTCCCTAGGCAAGGCAGCCCCAGGTGTAAGCTTGCCCCCTTGGGGGCACCAAGGAGAAGAGGCAGGGTGGATAGCCCTGGATCCCCAGAGGGCATAAGACCCTGCAGGCAGCATCCCAACCCTCCCAAGAAAGGAGGAAGGGGAGGGTGGGATGGTAACACAGCCACTCAGCAAGCCACTCTGGTGGCCTTTGAGGAACCCTAGAGACATCCCTCTCTCTCTCACTCACCCACATATACACACATTCACAAAACCATACCTCTTTGTGGTTCGCTTGATGACCCAGCTTGATAAACAAAGTGTCCTCCTTTGAAGCACCTTCAAGCACCATGGTTTTCATATAGGCCCTCCCTGGGGTCAGATCACTTGTTTTTGAATACAGTGGTTTGAATCTCTACCACTTTTTAGATGAGTGATCTTAGCCTCAGTTTCCTCATCAGCAGGATGAGGATAAACAATACCAGCCATGCAGGGCTGCATGTGACAGTGCAGCATGCTTAGTCAGAGCCAGGAACCTAACAGCAGCAACTCTTATATTTGTTTTCCAATAGCCCCAAGTCTGCACACTAGTGGGGCTCAGCAAGGGAGGGCTGGGCCAGGAGAGCAGACCTGGGTGGGGATGGGGAAGTGGAGCCAGCAGAGAGGTCACAGAACCTCTTGCATCGTGACTCCTGGCCCCGCACAGAACCATCCCACCCCGCAGTGACACTGCTGTGGCCTGATGATGGGGGAGGACAAAGGATTAGGAGTGAAGAACTGCCCTACTTACAGGGGGTGTTTGGACCTCCCAGGCTAGGTCTGTGAGGCTGCAAGTGCAATGACAGGACAATCTGTGTGGTCACCAGATGGCCCTCAGTGATCCTTACTTCCCAGTACTTGTATCCTACCATAGTCCCTCCCAAGCTTACCTGTGTGACCAATGGGGCATTGTAGGAATGAGGGGGTGTGACTTCTGAAACTAGGTCATAAAATACAGGTGGCTTCTACCTTGCTCTCTTGGACTGCTTACTCTAGGGGAAGCCAGTCACCACATTGTGAAGACCCTCAAGCAACCCTGTAAGAGGCCTATAGGCAAGGAACTGAGTCCTACCAACAGCCAAACCGTTTTGCCAAGCATGTGAGTGAACCACCCAGGATGTAGACCCTCAGCCCCAGTCGAGCCTTCAGGTGAGTGCGGCCCCAGCCAACATTTGACTGCAATCTCCTGAGAGACCTCAAGCTAGAAACACCCAGCTAAACTGATCCCAAATTCCTGGCCCACAGAAACTGTGAGGATAAGCGTTTATTGCTGTCTTAAGCTACTAAGTTTTAGAGTAATTTGTTGTATAAACATAGGTAACTAATACAATCAGCAGCTCTCTCCTCCCACAGGCCCTCAGGGTAGAGATTCCCAGGTAAACTCCCCATTCTACTCAGGGTCCCAGATCCCTTTTTTCTTAAACTCAGGACTCGGGGTGGAGTGGGCAGAGACGTTGGCCCAGGCCCTACAGCTTCCAAGGCCCAGGAGACTGAAACTGCTTCCCATAGTGAATTAGGCTCACCTGGACATTTTTACAAAAGACCCATACCCAGTCCCCACATTGGGTCACTTGACTCAGACTCTTTGGAGTGGGACCTGAGCATGGATATTTTTTAAGGGCCCTCCATGATGCTAACATATAGCCAAGGCTGAGAATCACTGCTCCAGAGAAGGCTCCAAATGCAAACTGCAGGCCAGTCCAGAATGTCCAGGGTTTCCCTATGCAGGAGAGGAAAAGACAGAAAGACCAGCAAGACCAGGCAGTGCCCAAGGTCTGCTCCCTCCCCAGACTTAGGCTGAGGGGCTCCCTCTGTCTCTCTCCCCTGCTGCTGCCCAGCTCTCAAAGCCCTCTGCATTCCATGCCTGTAATGCACCTCAAGCCAGGCAGGTCCAACCTCTGCCCACATAGATGCTCCCTAGAGAAGACCCAGGGTGCAGTATGGAATCTGGCTCTGAGTGATTTTAGGGAAGACCGTTTCCTCATCTGCAAAATGGGACTTGCCATCATACATGATCTGCTCTTTCATGAGTCCTAGGCTCCCACTCAGATGTCTTCAGAGGGATTTGTATGTTTTGTCTTCCTCGAGACACAGCCCTGCCTGGCTCTGCATTAGCCCCTGGGGGGAGCACAGCAATGGATTAAACAGGGCCACTGCCAGTTAACTCATAGGGACATGGTGTCATAGGGTTGTGGTAGTGAATGCAGGAGAAGGTGGGAGGGACACCTAATGGGTGCAGGGAGAGGGGTCAGAGAAGATTTCCAGGAGAGACTTGAAAAGTGAGCTCCAGGCAAGGGGAACCACATGCACAAAGACTCAGAGACACTTGGAGGATCAACTCTCAACACCGCCTCTCCCTCCCTCTGGAACTCACTCTCTGAACCCCCGGCCCCACGAGGCCACCCTCATGGGACCTTCCTGCACAGCTGCAGCAGCCGGCACCCAAACGACTGTGTGGGCCTGAAGGGCACCCCTGGGCTTCCCTAGGCAAGGCAGCCCCAGGTGTAAGCTTGCCCCCTTGGGGGCACCAAGGAGAAGAGGCAGGGTGGATAGCCCTGGATCCCCAGAGGGCATAAGACCCTGCAGGCAGCATCCCAACCCTCCCAAGAAAGGGGGAAGGGGAGGGTGGGATGGAAACACAGCCACTCAGCAAACAGGACAGGCACTGCCAACCCAGCACACCACACGGGGTGAAAAGCAATGAGAAGTCCAGGTGGGCACAGGACATCCTGGGATGGGGAGATGTCTGACCTACACCTTAAAGCATGGGGACCTCATTCCCAGCCTAGGGTGTGACAGGTGACGAAAAGGCTGGAGATGTCCCCAGACAAGGGAGGAGAGAAAGTGAGGCCTAAGGGGGCAGGGGTGGGAATGGGGGTGGGAGGAAACAGAGGGCAGATTTATCACCCATTCAAAAATGTTTAGTCCTCACAACCCACTAGGTTGGCTACTACCAAAAATAAACAACAAGTGCAGTGCGAGTATGGGGAAAATGGAACCCTTGTGCACTGACGGCAGAATGTAAAATGGTGTAGCTGTGGTGGAAAGCAGTATAGAGGTTCCTCAAACAATCAAACATAAGATTACCGTAGGATCCAGCGATTCCCCTTCTGGGTGAAAGAATTGGAAGCAGGGTTTCAAAGAGATAGTTGCACCGCCATGTTCATAGAAGCATTATTCACAATAGCCCAAAGGGGGAAGCCATTCAAGTGTCCACTGACGGGTAAACAAACAGTGGTAGACACATACGACGGAATATTATTCAGCCCTAAACAGGAAGGCAATTCTGACATATTACAACATGGATGAATTTTGAGGACATCATGCTAAATGAGATAAGCCAGAAACATACAAATACTGTATGATTCCATTTATATGACGTACCCAGAGTGGCCAAGTCTGCAGAGACAGAAAGTAGAAGGACGGCTGCCCAGGGCTGGGGGAGGGGGTGACTATGGGGAGTCACTGATTAATGGTGCAGAGTTCAGTTTTACAGGAGGAAAAGAGGTCTGGAGATGGATGGTGGTGGTGATGGCACAGTGCAAATGTCCTTAACGCCACCGAGCCGTACACGTAACAATGATGGGGGGTAAATGTCATGCTATGTATATGTTACCACAATAAAGACAAAACATTTAGTGAATACTAATCTGTGGCAGGCACTCGAGATACAGAAAAGGCCAGAAGCCTTCCCCTGGAGGATGGCACAGGTCAGGGTGACAGGGGCCACTGGGAAGGTGTAAAGGGAAAGGCAGCTGCTCTGTGTGGGGAGGTCAGGGAAGCCTCTCTGATGAGGTGACATTGGGGCAGAGGAAGTGACAAGCAGGGGCGATCAGAGGGTAAAGGTGCTGTGCTGACCTCCTGGGGGCTTTCTGCCTGACAGGATGTAGGCGTGAGGGTAAGGGCGGGGTCAGGATGACTCGGTGACCAGTCATGACACCACCAGGACAAACATTGACAAGGTCCGTGTCAACCAGTGCCCTCTGCCCTTCACAACGAGCTTCTGGGATGAGAAAGATGATAAACCGAGGCCCTAAAACATGGCGAGGGGCCCGAGGCGGCAGGAGGGCCCAAGGGGTCGATTCCAGAGCCCAGAGCTCCCCTCGGGGCCATCTCAGGCCTGGGAACCTTCTCCAGGCCACCTCCCACTTCAAGGCGAAGCACACCCCAGGACGCACAGCCCAGGGCCCCTCTGCCAGCCCCACTTCATCAGGCATCGCCTGCAGGCACAGCCCTGACCAGCCTCGGACTGGCGCTGGTGTACCCGCACAGAGACCCCCCCATTCTGCAGATGGGGCCCCTGACGCCTGGGAGGCGTGAGCTGGAAGATGAGGTGGCTGCCCCGCAGGCTTCCCCCTCTCCCTGCCAGGAGCCGCAGCCTGCGAGGACAGCCCAGTCAGCACTTTCCACTGACTCTTTCAAAACCACTGACAAGAAGTGAGGCTTGTGAGCGGAGCTCAGCCCGGCGCAGTTCCCCCTTGCCGGCCCCTCGTGACTCCGCACAAAGCCGGTCTGTGCCTGGGCTCCCGCCCCCGGAGGAGGGAGGTCTCACGCAGGCCTACCCTCTCTCCTAAGCCACAGGGTCCCCACTCTGGCCAGCCCGGGACCCATGCTCCCTGCCCACAGAAACACTGCAGCCCTGAAGGCAGAGCTGAGCTGTCCAGGGCTTGCTGGGTCCGGGCAGCACCGCTGGGCTCTGTGCCCGCTCCACTGGGAACTCTCTGTCGGCAAAGACTTCCAGTGAAGTTTATCCCAGAGTTTGTCCCAGAGCGAAGGTGGCATGCATGATCACAAAATGAAAGAAGGAAAACAGCCTCAGAAAATCCAGCCACCGATAAGCCCCGTAACAAACATCTATTTATTGAGCCCTTTGTGTGCCAGGCCCAGTGCTGGGCACTTCCTATTCACAGCATCATTTAATACGAACGCCCTGCTTCCCCTTTACAGATGAGGAAACAGGCTCAGAAAGGTTACCAGCTGTGATGGAGGCCCCCCCCAGATAAAGTGGGAAGCAGAGCAGGTCTTGCCAACACTGCACTCCTGCCTTTCTGCCCAAGCCCAGCCCCATTCTCAGGCCCCCACTCAGCCTCCCAGAGCGGCAGGCCTGAGGACTGCCCTTGGCTTGGCACTTTCCCTGTCTTACCCCTCCCCACAGACTGACACTGCACACATTGTGCCAGTCACTCTGGGCTGGCAGGAGGTGTCCCCAATCCTGGCAGCTCATCCCAGGTGTGCTGCCAAAACCTGGGGCTGCCACCAGGAGGCCACCTGCCTCCTGATCAGGCCACTGGTGGGGTGGGCTACAGGAAGGTCTTCCTACCCCATGAAGCCTGGCTTGAGGCTTGCCAGGCACTGTGCTACTTCAGGCCACCAGCCCTTTGCCCTTGGTTTCATCCTCCATAAATAGGGTCTATATAGGACAGTGGCCTAATTGCTTTTGCCTGCATGAAAGAAAATTCTCAGAGCAACTAACTCATACTTCCCTCTAAACAGTCACCTACTCCCTCACTAGCCCGAGATTTTCCCTTCCTGGTAACTTCAGGGCGGTTCAACTTTGATTGCCTAATGAGTCTCAACACAGAATCATCCAATAAAGTGCTCTCCATGAAGTTGAATCTTAAAGCAGGACCTGCCCACCCTCACCCCCACCCCCACCCTGCCCTTCCTACCCCAGCAGGAGCTGGAACTAGGTCTGAAAAATCAATGGTGTTCATTTCCAAATGCATACGTGGGTCCTAAGCCTGTGATTTAATCCATAAAACACCTACGGAGTTAAGATGCTGAGCTTGGACAATAAACATATTCTTTAAGTCCTTGTGCTGAGTTCAAAGACAGACTTAATAACTCACCAGCTTTGAAATCAAGAAATGTCTGTTCTTATAATCCTATCATGATTATCACTATTTTTCACTGGGCACATCTGAGGTACAGAGCACAGTGCTAACATGGAATATGTCAGTTAATCCTCACACCAATATTCCCATTCTACAGAGGAGGAAACTGAGGTTCAGAGAGGTTCCTCAACCTGCCATCCAATGTAAGGTGCTCCAAAATTCATTTAGTAAGGCACTAAATCTCAGGCTTTACTCTTCTTTAAAACCAAAGAATGAGTCAAGTTCATTATCTTTTCTTGAGTTACCTTTTCAGATCAACTCAAAAGTTTTGCATTGTGTATGATTTTTAAAATTAATTTTCCAAAATAAAAGAGAAGAAAAGGAATCTGTTTCTTTAACATGTAAAGGCCTCATTTTAAAACTTTTCCTTAAGAATCTTTGCCCATTGGTAGTACTGAGTGTCTCCTGCTTGAGTCATCTTCAAATCTAGCTGACTCCAGGTCTAGTTTTTGCCAGTCCGCAAGGACCACACATCAGATCCTCCTCCCTGAGGTCTGGAATCTGGGGGGCTGGGTTGGGCTGGCTTAGGGACCAGGCCTGGTTGTGGGTAGGGAGGCATGGCTGGAGGTTTGGGGACAGGCTCTGAGGGGCTGGAAGTGAAGAAAGGGCATCAAACCAGACATCCTAGAAACTGGGTTTGAGACCCAGTCATGCCATTTGCTGGTGCTACAAGTGTCTCCAACAATGAAACAAGGTAATAGCTCATGGCTTGGGGTGGGTTGGGGGGGTGCCATGCAGAAAGGACAGGAACTATGGGCACGCCAGGGTGTGGCACAAAGTTGGCAGAGAGTGGTTAGGTTCTTTGTTCTGTTTTCTAATAAATTACACTTCATTTCCAAGTGCTTCTATTCCTTGTCTTAAGTCACACCTTCCTTGACATTCTCCCCCAGGAAGATGTTAGAGGATAAAGGAATCTGGGCTGACGGGGACAGGGATGCTGCACTCCCCTCCAGCCAGGCCACCCTGCTCTGGCTGAGCCCAAAGACTTTTCTTCATCTTCTGTCCTCTTGTACCCCAATTTGGAGAGAGCAGGAAAAGCTCTGGGCTCCCACCTGTTTAAGGAAAAAAGAGGGGGCAGAGGAGGACAAGAGTGTAGCTGGGCCGGGTAAGAAAGCAAGCTCACTGAGCATCCATCCTCTGCCAGGGCCTCCCTGAGGGCCATCCTGAATGCCTAACCTTGCCCCATTACAGCAACTTCTCCGGGGTCAGTTCGAGATGCCACACCCCATCTCCCTCACCTGAGCTGCTGAACAGAGTCCTCACACCTCAGAGGAAAGGAGGTGGTGTGATGCTCCAGAGCCTCACTGACAGTCCCCCAGGCCCACCAGCCACAGGGGAGGGGAAAGAGGGAGGGAAAGGGAGCACGGGCCCTGGAACTCCTCCCCTCCCCCTCCTGCACTTGCAACACCCCTTCAAGGAAGGTGACTGGGTGAGATTCCTAACCTTTTGGGAAAATGACTCAGAGCTCTGAGAATCTGAGGATAAGGGTCAGATAACCCGACCCCTCCCCATGCTTTGCGTCGTGAAAGGGCACAGCTATGAGGAACCATGAGGAAGCCAACGTGTAGGGGGTGTTGCACTCCCAACTCACCATCACGGCCTCACACCCCTGCCGTGCTTCTCACTAAAGCACTGCTCTGACCAAACCACTGCTGCTAAACCTTCCATGGCTCCCCATGGACTAATGAATGAAGGCAGGTCCCTGACAACCCCCCCCTGCCCTCAGGCCCCCTGTCTCCTACACCTACCCACCAAGTCTGACTTCTGTACCCAGACTAGGCCTGTAGGGCCCAGAGTAGCCTGTAAGATCTCATTCTGCCCAAACCTCCCAACTCTGCTGCCCACTCCTCTAGGAAGCCCGTCCTGGCTACTCTCACCCCCACTCTTTCTTCCCCTCTGGGGAAGATTTGTCCTCTGGCCTATTCAGGACTCCACCCTCCAAGCTTCCTCATGCTCTTTGCTGGCCTTGTTTCTCACATCCCTGGACGTGGGAGGCCTGCATGCTGCTCTCTGCTGTGTCCCTGGCCTGGGTCCCTCCAGGAACCACTGCCTGCAGCCATGTCAACCACACTAAGGGCAGCCCACCGATATCTGAGTGTCACAATGGCCCAACAGTGGAGGTAACATTATCCTCATAGTACAAATGAGGAAACTGGGGCACAGAGATTTAGCCTCTTACGGAGAGACCACAATCCTGCTCCCTGAAATGAAAGGCTAGGAGAACTTGCAGAGAGAGGAGATGGCCAGGAAGGGAATGGAGGGAGGCCCTCCCAGGATCCCAAAGATGGCCTTGCCTACCACTGGGTCCTGAGCAACAGACAGGTCCTCCAAGGCCCCTCCCTCACCCACTCAGTGAAGCAAAGCTGTTGTCACGAGAACACGAGAACCCAGGGCTGCTGCGAGTATCCACCTTCCCCAGAAAGCCATCTTTCCATCTTTCCTTCCTTTCCTCCCTGACACTTCTGGACCCACCCATCACCCATGTTTACAGTCTCTCATGGGGCAGTACCCTTCCATATCAGGCCTTCCCACTGGGTGTTTTCCTGGTCAGTGGGACATTATTTGGCAGTCTTCCAAAAACAAAGAAAAAAAGATTTCTATGGTCAAATCAGTTTAGGAAACACCAAATGGTTTCTTCTCTGCAGTACTTATCAGAGCCTTTAATTCTCTTCAATGCATTCTGAAACTCCCACAGGGTGGTGGAGTGAATTTGCCAGTTTCTACCCTTATTTGTCCCCTGAAACTGTGAGGTTTGTCAGAACAGTCTGAGAAATGCCACCCCTTCAGGACAGCCTGACACAGCAGGAGGTACACAGACTGGAATCTAAGCAGGGTGTCCTAAGAGGAGATGTGTGAGACGTCTGGGGAGCCCAGCCTTACAGCCCCACTTGGCACTGCCAGGGGCAGCAGAAATTTCGCCCTCAGTGTCTGCCCTGCTCACCTTCCTGCCAGTGGCCACAGGGACCTCAGATACCAGCCCCTGCTCCCAGACCATGCAGAGCCCAGAGAGCAGGGGCCTTGGGGGAGCCCCAAAGAATGCTGGACAGTTCTTCCAGGCAAATTGCTCATTCAACCCCATCATCAGCTTGTCAGTTTTAAAAATAACCCAAACTTAAAATGTATTAAGCTGCCATTCTGAGAAGATGCGGTACCCACCCAACATTCCCTGTGGCCCTCCACCTGCTCCCCAGGGAGGGGACTGAACTCCTCAATTTACAGGAAACTGAGGCCTCAGAAAGGAGCAGACACTTGCCTGTAGAGGCCCAGCCAGGGGCCAGCAGAGAGCAGCATGCAGGCCTCCCACTTCCAGCACCAGGGTGGTGGCCTGAGTGGACTAAGGCCCCGACAGCGATTCATGTAACCGTCAGCGGCAGCAGGACTCACACAGGACGGGATAAGAGGTGCTGCATGGGCTGGGGGTGATGGCTCAGCAGCAGGGGTGGCTTTGGGGGCTTTTAGAAGATGGCATGTCTGAGGCTGGAGTCAGCTGTTGCCCCAATCGCCCTGGCCCTGCCCTGGCTGTTCGAGGAAGAGTGCTCACCCCAGATTGGCTACCCACAGGGCCAGGCTCAGCTGTGGGCAAAGATAAGACGTCCTACATGCTGCCTGCCTGTCACCCTGCCCTGGGGCAGTCGCTAAGACACCCTCTTGTGGCTTTGGGAGCTCCACACAGTCAGGAACCCTGGAAATCAGGTCTGTGTTCTGGGCCTGAAACCCAAGCCCCGAGAGGCCCCTCACTGAGCCCCGCCTCCCAGCAGAATGGTGCGGGGCCATCCTGCGCCTTCTACACACTCCCTTCTGCCCTGCCCCCACACAGGCAGCCCACACCTCCCCCAACATAGTCCATAGGAGCCAGGACAGTCCTCTTTACCTCGTCCAGGTCCCACCTGACCTGGGCCTGTCCCTGCACCTGTCTGGCCCTTGAGTCCCTGGTCCCAACCCTTGCGACACAAAAATGGCCCCTGGACCAGCAGCATCACACCACTCAGGAGCTTGTTAAAATGGCAGAATCGCAGGCCCCACCCTAGACCTACTGAATTAGAACCTGCATTTTAACTAGCTGCCCAGGTGATCCAGGTCTAGGTTAGAGCTTGAGAAGCACTTTTATAGACCACTGCTCTAATCAAGCCATTGCACGTGCGGCCTGTGACCTCTGGTGGCTCCCCGAGGCCTACTGAATCAAGTCCAGACTCAGCAACTTAGCAGCCAAGGCCTTCCCCAACCTGGCTTAACCCACTTCTCCAGGCTGTGGCTTCCCCCTCTGCCTTGGGAATGCCATCCTCTCTTCTAATGGCCAATGCTGCCCAGGACTTCAGGACCCTCTAAAATCACCACCTCCTCCAGGAAGCTGGTCTGACCTGCACCTCATTGTATCACACCTGGATGGCTCACTCTTATTTCCTGGAGAGTGAGGGATCCTGTCCTGTGTTACCACTGGCTCTGAGCACCAGTCTAGGGCATAGGAGATGCAAGGTGCTGACCACAGGTAACAAGACCCAGTGTGCAGTTGTCGGGAAGTCCATTCTCAGACTCGGCCAGCGCCTTCACCTCAACTCAGCACACAAGGACTCGGGCAGTGTGGACAAGCCTCCTGCATTCTATCTGCCAGAGAGGAAGCACCCCTGAGAATGCCTGCTCTGTGCCTCAGTTTCCCAAAATGCAGAAAAGACTATCACCAACTCTGCCTCCCCTCTTCCTAGGGGGTTAATAGGGTCTGCCAAGCTAGATGAACAGAGCCCTAAACATTGGGGCTCAGAATTTGGAGCAAGACACTGCATGCTGTGTGGTCAGCAAACCCTTGCGTGGCCAGCAAGCCAGGCCCCTGGGAAGCCAAGTCACCTGCCCAAAGGTGTCCTCATGACCAAACAGGAAAGCCCTGCAGGACAGGGCTGCCACACCCTCCTCCCAGCTCCCTCCTGCCTGGCCCAGTTCCTTGGGGCTGGCATCCCGTGGAAGTCCTCACTCCTTTATTCTGGGTCTGTAAGAAGGCACTCCAGCATACACATTGAAGGGGCTTGCAGCTTTCACAGCCTCTGAGGAACAAAGACAAAAATGTCTCTCCAGTCCCATTTTACAGACAGGCAAAAAGAGGGAAGGGCAGGGCCCATAGTGAAGTGGATTAAGCTCTTTCAGTTCCCATTTGTCTGTTCCCACCCACGTTCAACCCACCCTACTCAGACCCCCATCCAGGTTTCTCAAGACCAAGTCCTGACACTTCACCTCACAATATCCTAGATGGAATCCAAATGCGGCCAGTTTATTTGCAGAGCCCCTACGTGACCTCCCTAGGCCTTCCAGAGGCAAAGAGGGCAGTGGGGCAATGCTAAACCCAGAGGGGACATAGTCTAATGGTGGCATCTCAAGCAGGGAGCTGTTTTCATACCAGAGGACACTGCCTTCCCCAGCCCCCCAAAATCACAGTGTAATGATGCCCAACTACTTGGCCTGGGGCCAGAGCCCCTCCTGAAAGGAAAGGTGGGGCATGCAGCAGAGAAACTCAGCTGTCCACTCTGAGTGAGGACCCCTTCTACCTTAGAGGGTATTATTTGTTTCCTACCCACCAGGTCCCAAGGCCAGGCACCTCTGGGAGTCAGGAAAAGCCACTTGTTTGTTAAGAAGCCTTCAGCTGATGCATATCTGAGAGGCATGAGAGAAGTGGCAGAATGGAGTGGTGTAGGGCACAGATTCTGGAGTTCAGCTGCCTGGTTTCAAACCCTTGCTCTGTCACTAATGAGTTGTAAGACTACCACAATCTTTCCATCTATGAAATGGGAGTAAGACATACCTACAGAGATGTTTAAGAGGATTAAATAAGTTAATATTTGCAAAGTCCTTAGAACATTGCCTGGCACCTAGTGAGTACATCAGGGCCATGGCCCAGCCTCCTGACCTCTACCTGATTTCTCCCACCCAAAATACCCTCCTTGCTCCCATGTACCCCAGTTCAGGGCTTTTCCTAGACATGCCAGCCTGACCTAAGATCTGGACTCCCAAACTCTCACCTCATTCCAGCACTCCACTCACCTCACAGTGTTACCTTGCTCCATGACTGGTCCTTCTGTCCAGAGCCTCTCTTGCCTCCCTCCCAGATTTGAGATCCCCTGATTCTCAGCCCTACAGTCTGTGAGCACCAGCCACCCAACTCAGTTCTCAGCTGGCTCCTCTGAGCAAAGAGGAGAACTGTAGGTGGAAAGACAAGAGTCTGTAGAGAAACCCCCAGCCCCAGCTTCTTCCTCCCCTTCAACTCCCTGATCCCCAAGGCTGAGCACCTAGGAGTCACCCAAGGGAGCAGCCTGAAATAAATCCCTGACTACCCAGACCATCCCCATATCCTGAGTTAGATAATACACAAACACACACACACACACACCACCACCACCACCACCCGCATTGACCCTGCCTGGATTTCCACCAGAGAGCAAAGGAAATCATTTATCCTCAACCCAGAGAAACCCACACCAACTGCACATCTTGCAGACCCACCCAGTCTCCTCCTCAGTGTACAGGCCTGCCTTTGAGCCACTTGTATCTTCTGTACTTCCCTTCTCACACCCCACTGTCCTCCTCAGATTCTTGCCGCAATTTACACAACTGTTTTTGTGGAAAGAAAATACAAATCCATGGGATCACTTCAGGTTTCAAGGGGGCTCCTGCACTGACCACAATAGTGTCTTTCTACCTAGCCCAGCCCTGACCTTCCCACCTGACTCAAAATTTCCTGAGCATCAGCTACATGCCAGGCACTGGGCTACAGGTGCTCCAGATACAACAGGGGGCCTTTCTGTCAAGGTTCCAGCCCCTGAAAAGTCAGACAAAATAACCAACTACAACAAACAGTTATGCTGATAAATATAATGAAGAAAGTAAATTAGATGCTCTAGTGAATTACTGGCGCAGGGGATCTACCAAGACTGGGAAGGCATATTTAAGTTGAGGCCTGAAAAGTAAGGAGCAGAGATATCTCAGTAGAAAACCCTGAAGAACATTACAAGCAGAGAAAACAGCACAAATAAAAACACCAGGGCAGAAAAATGCTTAGGGTGTTCAAGGCACAGAAGTGATTCAGGTGTGGCTGCCCGGAAAGATACAAAGCAAACAGTAGTCAGGAGAATGCTGGGGTAGATCAGCAGGGGTCAGATCATGGAGGGTCTGATAAGCCAGGAGAAAGCTTCGAAATTGTATTCCAAGTGCAACAGGGAGCCATTGAGGGTTTTGGAGGAATGAGATTATCTGATCAATATTTTTCTAAATCTTTCCTGATGCTCTGTTAAAATGGATTAGAGGGGGGCACGTGTGGAAAGCAGGTACAGCTACTATAGCATTTCAGCAATACATGAAAGGCAGGTCAGCCTGGGACAGTAGCCTGGGGCAGTAACAGTGGGGTCAGAACCTGAAGAACAGGCCCTAGATAGATTTTGCAGAAAGAACCAAAAGGACTCACTGTTAGACTGGACATGGGGAGGAAAGCAATGGGAGAAGTTGATGCCACCTGGTTACCTATCTTTAAAGGCAGGTGCATTATGGGCTGTTTACTGAAATGGGAAAGCCTGCAGAGGGTCACGTTCGGGGCATGGAGTCAGGGTTCTGTTCATCCATATGAAGTCTTCATACCTGTGAGACACCCAGAACACTACAAATCATCAGCCGGGTGGTTGGATAGAGGCTGGGGCTACTTAAAATTATGAGAATAAACATGACGTATATTTAAGATGTATGGATTTATAAACTAAAGCTTGATTTTGAAAATCAGAAGAAAGAATGAGAGGTCGGCAGGGAAGTAAATAGAGGAAAGTCCGGGCAGCGGAGGGGTCTGAAGACTGCGATCCACCAACATTTGAATGAAGGAGTTGTTCCCAAAGACGACTGAGAAGGGCTAACCAGAGAGGGAAGAAGAAAACCAGGGGAAGCCGAGAGGATCCTGGCTGTAGGAGAGAAGATTAACAGGACTGAAGCAGGTCAAGGAAGATCTGCTTGTGGGGGTGTGGGAATCACTGGAGACCTTGACCGGGGAAGTTTGAGTGAAGTAGTGGGAATGGAGCCAGATCAAGTGGGCTGAAGAACCCGAGGGATGTGCTCCAGAGAAGCAGGTGCAGACGGCTCTATGGAGAAGTTTTGCTTTGAAGAGAAGCGGGGAAGTGGATCTGTAGCTGGGCAAGAGTGAGGGATGAAGGCAAAGAAGAGACTATATAGGGGGAAGAACGTGCCAAAGCATGTTCTTAGACTCCTGTGATGATCCAGGGGGAAAGAAGCCACTTCTAACACTGGAGAAACGGTAAGTAACAGAACAACAGAGGACAGTGCCGAGCACCATAGAGGGAGGAACTGGGGTGCTTCCTCCCCCCTAACAAGAGGGAAGGGGGATAAGGGCACCAGAATGCGGGGGATGTGGGGGGGCTTCACTGCACACACTTTCAGATGCACACCCACCCATCCCTCCATTCGTGCCACTCCAACGACCCCCAGGGCACCTGCCCTTTTCCTACTTGCTCCAAACACCGACAAGTTCCCATCCTCAACCCCCCACCCTTCACCCAGGCCCGGACTGGCACGGCATGTGTCACCAAGAGCAGGTTCTGCAAACAACCTGTGGGCACCTCTCACCATACATGCTAGCCACTGCACTTATCTCATCAGGCTGTGCCCCTTCCTGCGAGCTGCTAAGGGGTCCACGGCCCAGTCACCTGCTCCAGCAGAGCCCCAGCCCCACCCCACAGCGGTGACCTCCCTCAGCCCCTCCCCCCAAAGTGAGCACTCCATACACCCTAACCCTTTCCGAGCCTGACTCTCGCCAAGGCCGGCGCAACCGCTGAGTCCCTAGCTGGCCCTTCGGAAAGAGCTGCTCCCCACCTTGTCCCCGGCCCCCGGCGATCACCTGGACGCCCGGAAGGAGGACGGCCCAGCCTCTCTCCGTGTCCCGGCCATCGCCCCTCAGCCTTTTCTTCTCTCCCCAGCTCCCACCTTCTGGGCCGCCCGAGTAGTCGCTGGGCGCCCGCGCCGGCTTTGTCTGCGCCCACCGGGCGCCCCGGGCGCTCCCGCGCCGCACGCAGCCCGCGGGGTCCCGCCGGCCCTCCACCGCCGCGCGCTCGCCGGGCCCGCCGCCACCCGCCAGACCGCCGCCTCCGGCGCAGGCTAGAGGGGCGCGGCGCCACCTCCTCCGCGGCCTCGGGGAACGCCGCGCACCCCAGCCTCCGAGCCGCGAGCCGCGCCGGCCGCCGGAGCCCCACGCCTGCAGAGCCCTCAGGCCGCGGCGGCCGCAGCCCCCGCCTGCGCCCGAGCTAGGGCCGGGGGCCGGGGACCCGGGGCCGGGGCTGGGGGCCGGAGAGCGGGCGCGCGGTACCTTTCCCTGCTTAGCCGGGGAAGTGAGTGTGCGGCGAGCGGCGCTCCAGCCTCGGTCCCTCCGCCTCCCCTCCTCCTCCAACCGCCTGGCTTCCTCCTCCAGCCGCCGCCGGGACCTAGGGGCCCGAGCCAGCCGCCGCGGCCTGTGTGGAGCCCCGCTCCGCCTCGCGTCCCCGGCCCACCCCGCCCGGTCCGCTCGGGCCCGGCCCCCGCTCCGCCTCGAGGCGGGGACGCGCCGAGCCCCTCCCCAAGCCCGCCCCGCCGGGGGCAGGGAAGCTGAAGCCCCGGGGCTGAGTACCGCGGTGGCCCTGCCTCCGGACCCTGGGCCCAGCGTTCCCTACTGGCACCCCACACCGCCTCCTTAAGCTGGGCTCCAGACGTCCCCACCTCCCCACAGCCAGCCGGCCCTGCCCGCCCTAGGGTGGACTCAACGTAGGGCCGAGGCGGCCCGAGAGGCAACGCTCAGAGGCAGGACGCGCGGGCCTCAGTTTACCCGCCGAGTTTGGAACCATTCTTTCGAAAGAAAGGGAGCCCCTCTCTCCTCCCGAAGCTGCCTTCATCCCCGCAAACCCTCCACCGGATCTCAATTGGGATCAGAGGGCTCATCCCCAGGGGTCACCTCCAATCTCATTTTCTCCCCAACAACGATGCAGTCACCCCCGTCTGCGCCTAAGACCTCTGAGTGTCAACCTCAAATCCTCAAAAGAAGGGGCATTGTGGGGGCTTGGGGCTGGGGGAGGGCACTCAAATCGGCACAGCCTGTCCCTTTACAGCCCGTGGCAGTGAGTGGAAGTGACCTCTTTTAGAAAACAACTCACTGGTACCCACTACCTCATCCTTGATTTAATAAAAACCAAAGCACATATAAGTGTGAGGGTCCCTTTTCTTTTTCAATAATTATTTCAAAATTATTTGCTTATTCATTTTCCATTTGAGATTCTGCCAGCACTCCTCTGTCCCTTGTACAGTTTCTCATTTGTTCTAGTGTGAGGGCAGGGGCAAGGAGCAGAGGGATGCTTGGTCTCTGACAATTTCATTCTACTTAACACTATGAGCATCTCCAGGGCCTCTGGGGCTGATAGAGACTCAGTCCAAGGGGGAGAGGCCTTCAGGTGAAGCCAGGCCCCTGCCCTGAACTGTTTTTCAGGCTGAGGAGGGCACCTTACTTCACCTCTATCCCTCAGGGGACCCACCAGGCCGCAGGGCACAGCATAGGTCTGCATGGGTTCAGAGGCCAGGAAGGTAGATGAGCCTCTGCAGAAATGGGGTGTGATGCTCCCCTGCAGGAGTGGCATGCTTTGAGATAGGCTACAGAGCAGGGACATGGTGAATTTCATATATGGCTTCTCAGTAGAAAAGGCTTTAAGCATTGCCCCAGCTATTCCCACCACCTAAAAGCCTTTCTATCCCCTCCTCTCAAACCACTATGTCCTATGTCCCCTTGGAGTTAAGTGATGGGTTAAATGTCACACCCTCCTCTGTGAATCCTCTCTTACCACCAAGGAAGCAGAATATTTTCAAGTGGGCTCTCAGTATTAGAAAACTCCTAGGTTTGAATTCTGCCTCCCTGTAGCCTCTCTGTGCTTTCCTTATCTGTAAAATAGGGTTAATAAATATAAAGAGTTGTTGTATTGAATAAGAATATTAATATGGACTTGATGGGTTACAAATGATGGGAAACTAGTCAAACTGGCTTGGTGTAAGCAAATAGGAAACGTGTATGTTCATATAACAGAAGACTCTAATGGTATGACCAACCCAGGTATCAAGAGGCTCAGAAACTATCATCAAGACTTCACCTTCCTCTCCTCACCTCTCATCTCTGTTCCTTGCAGTAGCAAGATGGTGGCCAGCAGCTCTAAGCTCCACCCTCACAGCCCAAGTCCTCTTTCAGCAAAAAGCCAGCTTACACCAAGTTGGCTCTGACTGGGTCACATACCATTGTTTGGGCCTGAACTGCATGCCCAACCCTGGACTCGGTGAGGAAGGGTGACATCAGGGCACTGTTTACAATTAGAAGGTGAACGGGCCCAAAGCTGGGTACCAAGCACACAGAAAGCTCACAAAATACACTGGCTGTTGTTGAGGACTTTCATCATGTTTTGGGGGTGCCCAGTACCTTTTGAACATCCTCCTATATTTGAAGAACTTCCCATGTCATGAATGCTGCACCCCCTATTCCTAAGCCGGAAACACTCTTTCCCAGTCTCCTTTGCAGCTAGAGGGCTGGCATCATCCAAGTCCTCCTACCAGATGCACCACTGAAGATTTTTAGGTGGAAATGAGAAGTGTGAGGAGACAGGGATCACCCAGAATCCATTCAAGAGGATGCCAGCCCTCACAACAACAAGGATGGTCCTGGAAGCATCTGGCTTTAGAGACCACAGTGGCAGACATACTGGACCACTTGCCAAAGGACATTCCAGCTGTCTGTTGCTACGTAACAAACCACACTCAAAGTTAGTGCTTAAAACAACAAGGTTTTTTTATTCCTTGCAACTCTTTTGATTGACTGGGCTCAGCTAGAGAGTTCTTCTGCTGCACGTGATATTGGCTAGGGACAGCAGCTGGAAGCTTAGCTGGGGCTGCTTCTCTCTCCATGTGCTCTCTCCAGCAGAATAGCTGAGGCTTCCTTACAACAAGGCAGCCTGGCTTCCCTCTGGGGTGAAAATGGAAGCTGCCAGGGCCAGAACAGCCAATTCATTACTTCTGGCACATTCATTCTGTTGGCTACAGAAAGGCAGAAAGCAACGCCCAGATTCAGGGGAGGATAAGTTGACTCCATGTCTTGAAAGGAAGAGTGGATTGTTGTGTTTGCTAGGGCTGCTGCAACAAAGTCCCACTGGCTGGCTTAGTCAGCAGAAATGCATTGTCTCACAGTTCTAGAGACTGAAGTCCCAGATTAAGGTGTTAGCAGCGTTGATTCTTTGATGAAGGAGAATCTGATCCATCACTCTCTCCCGGCTTCTGACAGTTTTCTGGCAATCTTTGGTGCTCATTGGCTTGGAGATGCATCACACCAATCTCTGCCTTCGTCCCTTCATCTTCAAATGAGTTCTCCCTCTGTGTATATACCTATCTCTGTGTTGAAATTTCCCATTCCTATAAGGGCTCACCCTAATCACTTCATTTTAACTTCATTCCTCTGTAAAAGCCCTATGTCCGAATATGTTTCATTCTGAGGTACTAGGAGTTTGGATTCTAACATATCTCCAACATATCTAGCATATCCTTGGGGAGACACAATTCAACCAACAACAAGTGTGCACACAGATACAGAAGGAATCCTTGGTAGCCATCTTTGAAGATATTGTACCACAAAGCAGAACCCCAGGAATACCTCTCTCTTGGTATTCTTGGAGTAGGCAGGTTCAGCTAGGACCTGGAACTTTCAATGCTTCTTACAAATCATACCACCACCACCAGGAGCCTTGTTTATAAACTTTTTGATCCCCCCAAGGGGGCCCTTAGAGACTGATGCGAAGTGGATTGGATCTAAGAAATTTCCTCATTGTTTTCCCCCAGAACACCAAGGAGAAGGTCAGGTTCAGGCACCTGACCAAACGTGAGGCTTTGAGGAAGTTTGGTGGACTCCCTTTCGTCATCCTTAGAGCAAGGGTAATGATGAAAGCCTGTCTCTCAAGGTGTGGTGAGGATTAAAAAGAATAAAGGATGTGAAAAATGATGTCCAAGCCATTAGGCCCCTTCCAGGTGCCAGCAATTATTAGCATCTGTCTCCACCACATCTATACAGCTGAATTAGACTCCATTTTGTGTTGAAACATTGATCACAGTTAGACTTCACACATGTAGAACATTTTACAAAGCACTTCCATACTCACCACCACAGGGAATTGGGTGGCCCTGGGCTATGAGAGCAAAGTAACAAAGAAAGGCTTTAAGAAGTCTATTAGTTACAGTAACAGAGACCCAAAAATATAGTGGTTCAAACATAATAGAAATTCATATCTTACCCACATAATAAAGAGGTATTTCCATTTTGTAATGGCTTTCCTCCACATAGTGATTCAGAGATCCAAGCTTATTCCAACGTGTGCCTCCATCAGCCATTAGGGTCTTGTACTCACCTGCACAAAATCAGGAGCAGGAGAAAGCCTTAGCTTGAGAAATGACTCACATTATTTTCCTACTCCCATGCCACTGGCCAAAACCAGTCATCTGGTCACACCTAATTACAAGGGAGGCTGGGAAATGTGCTCTAGCTACGAGCACAGGAAGGGTAGAAAAGGATTTTTGGTGAATAGGAAGGAGTATCTGCCATGAGTGAGTTTATAATGTTCTAGAAGGGATGTATCCCCAAGGAAGTGTCATTCCTGGTTGGAGGATACGGTGGGTTGACTTACTGGCCATAATTTTTCACTTCCCAGAGTAATATTTTGCAATCACATTCTTGCCATGGACTCATAGAGGCTGAGTATATTTTCCTGCCACTGATGGGCTTGACCCATGTGGCTTTCTCTGGACAAATGGAGTAGAAGTGGTAGTGTCTCAGTTTTGAGAGTTTCTGCTCAACTTTAAAAGTTCTCGCATGTTTCACTTCCTTCTTATGCTTTCATCACCTCCATTAGACATGCTCCCCTGGATAACTACTGCCTTTCATCCTGGTGCCACAGAATGAATACACAAGGAGCAGACAAGAGCTCAAACCAGAACCTTGAACAAAACTCACCCAGACCATTATCTTGAAACATCCAGTCCAAGTCTAGGTCAGCCAACACCCAGCCAACTTACAGATGCATGAGATCAGCAGAGCAATCCCATATACACAGGAGAAATAGAAACTAATTGTATGACACCGAGGTTTCTTAGTTGTTACACAGCACTGTGGCAGCAACTGATAGAGACAACCCTCACTCACCCAGCCTTTTCATAAGTGTTGTCAATTCCATCTAATCCAATTGCAGAAAGAGAAAACAATAGTACCTGGCTCAAAGCCAGACCTACATGGCCATGCAGTAAATGAATATTGCATCTGAAGTCAAGGCCACACTCTGTACTTCCTCTTGTCCTCACCATGTATCCTCACTGGTGTCCTTAGGCTTCTCCACCAGGACAGGAGTCCCTGATCTTTAAATCTTGGTAATCCTTGGTTTACTGTATGGTTGTCCTAATGGAACAATGATGTACCAATGAAAGGACACTAAAAGATACAGGCAAAGGATTCAACTTCCAGTACTGTGGGTGAGACTCCAACTTAGTACACCCAAGAGTGGGAGATGTTGCAGCAGGCTCTGATGACCATACTAGCACCTGTAGCCTTCAGGTTCCCACTGAAGGAAGCCAGCTGCTGCTGGGACCACCCCATCAAGCTGAGGCTCCTAACAGGTACACTAGAGCCAGACTTGTCAGACTGCAAATGAAGCATTTGGAGACCCTGTTGAAAAGGCAGGTTCTGACTCAGCAGGCCTAGGGTGGGGCCTGAGATTCTGCAGCTCTAACAAGCTCCCAGGTGAGGCCGATGCTGTTGGTCCTCAAGGCCAGACTTTGAGTAGCAAAGCTCCAGAGCAATGCCATCAACCTCAGCTGCACATTGGAATAACCTGAAGCTTTATAAAGCACTGATGTCTCTCGGTCCCACCCCCAAAGGGTCTGATGCAGTGGGTCTGCGGGACACGTGGGCATTCTGCCTACTCTAGTACACAGCCGCTGCTCTAAAAGCACCTTTGTTTGTACCCTCTTGGCTCCTCCACACTTTTCTGGAGGCTCTGACTCTCTTCCTGCCTGCCTATCCTTTATCTTGCCAAGTAAGGGAATTAAAATTTTTTAAACTAATTCTCATTTGGTTAAAAAAGGGACAATTAAACATATCAAAAAAGCAAAATAGGAAGGTAAAAACAGAGTCTTTTAAATTGAACAAATGTAACCTTTGGAAAATCTCACTGCCCATTTCCTCATTTACTTGTGCCTGGTGCAAAACACCAGGACTACATGTGTGGCCCAGATCCCCACCTGGAAAGTCTGCCATTCAGGATGAGCAAAGCCTTAATTAACCCACAATCAGGTGTAAATAGGGGGGGAGATGTTTGCTTTTTAACCAGAAAATTTAGTATCTGTTTTATGTCAAAACAAGGATAGAAAGATGGAGATGAGCTTAAACTTGAAGTTTTTTTTAAGTGAAATCCCAGACTTCCAAGTAACTCAGGATTTGCTACTGATGGCCTCAGGCTGGGGGTGAGGGGCCGACATTTGGGAGGCTCGGAGGGTCGCCAGATTTAGCAAATAAAAATATAGGACACCCTGTTCAATCCGAATTTCAGACAATTTCTTAAGTAAGAAGCATGGGCTCATTACACAGCTGTGAGTGGCAGAGTCGGGCCCACCAAGCCCAGGTCTGTCTGGCTTTTCACCAAAGTTGACATGCAATCTCGCCATGAGGCAGACCCTCATGACCTCAAGAATTCCAAGAACCTCGTCGAAGCATCAAAGGGCATCCACCTACACTCTCGGTTTCTCTGGGTTTTGTTTGTTTCTTGGCTTTTTTGTTTGAAATGTTTGTCTGCTTAGGCTCTTGTGCTCAGACTTTAGGAGTCAGGTCCCAGGAAGCCATCTAGAAAACAGAGAACCTCATCTTCTTGGCCTTGGTTCCTCCATGCCTCTATTTAAAGGTCCACAACCACTACCACCTGCACTCCCAGATCTGGCTTTTCCCCTGCCCCTTTCCCTGCTCATAGCACCAAGCCCTGGAAACCTGGTCCGTCTCCAGCCTACCCCCTCAACAGTACCACTATGCAGGATTTGGGGATACCAAGGAAAACACACTAAAACGTGCATCTCTAATCACTTGAATTAGGAGGGAGGGACCCAGGCAGGAGAGGCTGAGCAGAGAGGGGATGTGGTAAAGGGTGACCCATTTCACAAACCCTTTGCCTTCTCTGGTCCTAACTCCCTCATGTGAAAATGGGAGTTCCGAGCAAAATGCCTTCTAACATTAGGGTCCTGCCCTTCTCACTTGAGACCTCCCAGCTCTCTGAGTAGCTGTGTACTGTGCACCAGCTTCACTCAGGAGATTGTCTCTGAGCCCTGAGTCTGTGCCAAGCATGCTGGGCCGTGAAACGTCAGCAGCACAGGAGGTGACCTCAGCCCAGCTGGCTGTGCTACATCAGACATCAGAGCAGGACAGCCCAGGACCTCCTGGCTCTGGTGGAGCAGACTAACCTGGTCATGGCTGAGTGTCTGCCTGTGCGTGTCAGCATCCGGGCCCCCACCCCACCCTGGGGGGCTGTGGCGGATGGCCTCACTGACCACAGCCACTGTGTCAGCGACAAGTAAACAGGATGGGTTGATTGCTGCCATCATAAGCAGAGGGATGCCAGTCACCATCTAAACAGGAAAGAAAACACTCAACCCACAGGGAGGGGAGCCTCCATTATGCAGATGTAGGAGAGACGGTGGGAGGAGAGAAAAGAGTTGGGGAGAAGATAAAGAGAGACAAAGATGGATAGAGACAGAAGCAGGGAGGCAGTGAAGGAGACAGAAGAAAGTGAGAACCAGCAACTCAGGCAGTACCAAAACCATGGTCTCAGGCTGCTGTGTTTCTACCAGCTGCTTTGTGCCCCCAAAGGTGTTCCCAGGTGCCCTTACCTGCCAAGGTCCCTTGTCTCTAGCCAGCCTCCTCCCCATGTCTGAGCCCCTGCCCCTCCTCCCACGGAGGACTCCCCACCCCCTGCAGGCTCTGCTCAGGATACAGCTTGTGCAATAAATCTGCAAAGATGGACCGCCCCTAAGATTCCCTTCCCTTCCTCTTGCTCAGGAAAGTTCCAAAGCGTTTCTCCCCCCAGATAAACTCCCTGAGGGCTCCTCTTCTTTTGGGCTGCTACTGAGTCTACTGTGTGGTAGGATACACAGTTTCTCCTATTTTCAAATAGGGACACTGGGTCCTTTGTGGGTCCATCCAAAGCCACCAGCAAATGAGGAACAAATTTAGCCTCCTGCACCTTAGCCTTTCAGCACCCATCCTCCTCCCTGGGCCTGCCTCCCCGGGGCCTAGGTGGCCCTGAGTCTAGATAGGAGCACGGGAGACCAGTGACTCAGGTAGGGGGAGGCTGGGGCTGCCAACTTCCTGGGAGGAGCACTTACCCATTAAACAGACCATCCTCTGAGTCACGGGAGGACTGGGAGATCCTGGAGGTTGGAAGAAGCTGATTCATCCTTGTCTTTGTTTCAGCTGAGAAGGAAAAGGCCTACACGTAGGAGAATGGCCAGTTCATCGTTGTTTCCCCGCAGACTTGAAGCCTGGAATGGAGCCATGTAGAAAGATGGAGCAGTCCTCAAGAAGGTCCTTGTGACAACACCGGAAGACATGACCAGGGGAGAGAAGGAAAATCTGGGGTCGTTTCAAAACACTGCGAGCAGGAAACTCAATATTCAAATTCAGACTCAGGGGGAAAAAAAAAAAATACGTGTGAAGGGATGTTGTTTGCCTTGCGAAATAATCTTTCATTAGAAAGCTTAGAGTTCCTTTAAATGTCATTCTGGTTTTGGCAATTCCCAGGGTTTGCTTATAGATCTGTCTCTAGTTAAGAGAGAAGACACACCCGGCGCTCACAGCCCTGGGAACTTCCGCCCCGAGAAGGGCAGCCCTTCGCACGTAAGCTGCAGACCATCCCCAACGCCCTTGATTCCTTCACTCTAGTTCAGAGCTTCTCAAGCTTTCAGAAACACCTGGAAGACTTATGAAAAACACAGAGGGGGTGGGGGGGAGCCGCCCCAGAGCTTCTTATTCAATAGGTCTGGGGTGGTGCCTGGGCATTTGCATTTTTAACAAGTTCCCAGGTGATGCTCCAGCTGCTGGTCACAGCTGAGTTAGACCCACCTGCCCGAGCTGGCCCACTGCCAGGGAAGGTCACTCAGCCTTGTGACAGGTCTCCCTTTACACTCAAGGCGCACGGCTCCGCAGCGCAGTCTGCCTTGCCCGCTGGGCCCGCCACACTTCCGCGGGCGTCCCTGCTCTGACTTGTTTACCCCTTCTCTGCCTTCAAACCTCCAACACCCCCGCATTAACCAGCTCAGCGGGTAAGGAAACATGCCATCCTCTTCCCACCACCCCATCTGCAGACCCCCCGCCGGGGTCTTCTCTCTCCACCTCCTCAGAGGCGGGGGTGTTCCGCTCCCACCCAAAGCCATTAACACCACTGTGTCCTCCTCCTGTTCCTTCCCCCACTCCCTCTCTTAAGGGAATAGTGGGCCATTCCCATAAGCATGCGAGCATTTTCCAGTGCTTCTCATCGTTAAAAAGGGTGGGGCCTACCATAGATTCCTTATCTGCCTCCAGCTACCCCACCTAATAGTCCCAGCAAAGCTTCTTCAAAGGATTAGAAGTAGTTCCCATCATTCCCATCACTACAGTTCCCTTCCCACCCACTTGAGAACACTGCCTTGCCTAGCACTCTGCTGAAATGCCTACGACTCCTGAGCTGCCAAATCCCCTGGTCCCCACCTCAGCCAGACTCTCAGAAACATTCAAGACAGATAACCACTGCATCCGGCTGGGGAAGGCTTTCTGTTCCAGGCTTCTTCAGTCCACTCTCTCCTGGTTTTCCTCCTACCTCACTGGGTGTGCCTCTTCTGAGTGTTGGAGGGCTCTGGGCTTGGAAATGACTGCTCTCTCTAGCCCTCCAGCTCCATTATGGTGTCTGCTAAATCGGCCTCTACACCCATGATTGCTTCCCTGACCTTGGATTGTCACTCAACTGTCTTTGACCATCTCAAACTCAGCATGCCCAAAATATAAGTCTTGCTTACTCAACTTTCTGTCATCAGAAAATTTACGTTTTTAAACACACAGTTCAGTGGTATTAAGTACATTCACAAGGTGGTGCCATCCTCACCAGCATGCATTTGCACGACTTTTGCATCATCCCAAACTGAAACTCTGTACCCATTAAATGATAACACCCCCATGCCCTCACCACCCTCAGCCACCAGTAACCACTATCCTACTTTCTGTCTCTATGAATTCATTGAATTCATTTATTATAGGTACCTCATATGAGTGGAATCATGCAATATTTGTCTTTTCAAATCTGCCTGCCAGACTTTTCCTCCCTTGAGTTCCACCATCCCCTGATTGCCCAAGAATCCCCCCGGCAAATAAAATTGGTGGTTGCAAGCCGGCTCCGGAAGGTTCCTGACATGTTCTTCGATTTTTTTTCCAGGTATTTGTTTTTTAGAATTTTGAATATAGAAAATAAAATGCTTTGAATATACAAAATAAAACACCCCTACTTCTCATATTTGATCGTTAACATTTTATGTCCATTGCTTTGTCATTTTTAAATACAAAAAATAAGGCATCATAATTCAAATCTTAATCTTGTAATCCCCACCATGAAAAGCAGCAATAAATATGAATCATCTAGCCAATTCTTATAATGTACACGTATACTACATTTCATCTAATCTGAGCACCATCAATTGTATGATGTGCTATCATTTTAAACCCCACTTAAAAAGAAAAATAAACACCAATTAAACTATGAATAATGCTTTCTAATCTTAGATTTTTATTTAATATGTATTGAAAAGCTTCTTTAGACTTATTTAAATATTTTATCACACCATATTTCATCAAATTTAAAATGCGATACATTTTAAGATGCATCCTGATAAAGAGATTTTTAAAAAATATGTGTCTTTGGATCAATGAATTATGGCTTATCACTCTCGTGTAGACATAAAAAGGAAATTTCAAGGAAAATAGAATTGACTAAGTATTCCTAAAACTTCACATCTAAAGTTCACCTCTTCTGCATTACTTTTTTGTATTAATAGACTTTTTTAAATGAAAGAAAAAGTTGAGCAAAAAGTATAAGCACAGAGAGTTCTCATATGCCTCCTCACCTTCCCTCCCAATTTTTCTTATTTTTGACACCTTGCATTATTATGATATATTTGTTATAATTAATGTGCCAATATTGATGCATTTCTATTAACTAAAGCTCATAGTATACATTAGGGTTCACTCATGTTGTACATTTTATGGGTTTGACAAATGTATAATAACATGTGTCTACTATTATCATACAGAAGAATAGTCTCACTGCCCTAAAAATTCTCTGTGCTCCACCTATCCACCCCTCTCTCCCCTCAAGCCCCTGGCAACTATTGATCTTTTTACTGTTTCCATAGTTGTGCCTTTTCCAGAATGTCATATAGTTGGAATCATACCATATGTTGCCTTTTGGATTGGCTCCTTCCACTTAGCCTAAATAGCTAATTCATCTTCAAATCGTCTTGTAACATCAAGGGATGCCAGTGTCTGGTCATACCACCAAGTCACTATACTTCTTGGCAAACTTATTCTACTTTTTAACAATTAAAAATTTTTTACCTTACTAGAACACAAATGCCCTGAGGCGGGTAGGGGTTATCCTGAATCCTCATATGAATAAGAAGAGGAAATTTAAGGTGGAAGAGAGAAAGTTCAGACGTGTTCATCTTATCCAGTTCTTCTTAGTAAAGTAGGTAGAAAGTTCATCTGCTAACAGGAGAGACAGGACTGGAGGAAATGGTTCTGGAAATATGACATGACAACAACCAATATTTTGGGTATGTGTGTGTGTGTGTTGACAAATGAACAGCATTTATTTCCACGTGGAAGAGAATGAGATTGTAAAATACCCGGAGGATGCATGATTTTCTCTTCTTTTTTTTAAAGGTATAAAGTACAAACAGTAGTACTTACCCTTGGTAGTATAAAGGTGTGCAAGTTCTAAAATATTCCCTCATGCTCCTTAGTAGTCAACCCCTCCCCTTCCCCTAGCCTCTGGAAACTACTGATCTGTTTTCTGTCCCTATAATTTTGCTTCGTCTGGAATAAATGGAATCATACAGTGTGTGGCCTTTTGAGTCTAGCTTCTTTCTCTTAGTCAAATGCATTTGAGATTCATCCATGTTGTATATTATTTGTAGTTCACTCCCCTTTATTGTTGAGTAGTATTCTATTATATGGATACACCAGAGTTTATCCATTCACTAGTTGAAGGACATTTGGGCTATTTCTTCTTTGGGAGATTATGAATAAAACTGCTATAAACATTTGCATACAGATTTATGTGCAGATATAAGTTCTTATTTCACTTGGATAAATCCCCAGAAGTTGGATGGCTGGGTCACATGATAGGTGTATAGGGACATCTCATAGTTTTAATTTGCATTTCCATAATGACTAATGATGTTGAGCATCATCTCATCAAGTGTTTTTTTTGGTCATCTTTATATCTTCTTTTGCAACATGTCTGTTCAAATCCTTCACCCATTTTTTATTGGGCTGTTTGTTTTATCAATGACTTGACAGTTCTTTTTGTAATCCAGTTTTTAAACAGAAGAGACTTAAAATGATTCCATCATGTGTTTCCTCTAAGCCATATTTTTCTGTCTGTGGTTTCCATCACATATTCCAAAATAAAGGTAGTCATAGTCTTTCTAATGACTGGAAATACTCTGGCCTTGAAATTACTTTTTTCTCAACCTCCTAAAGCATTTGGTAACAGTTCTTTTATTTTCCATTTCAGATGGAGCTCCAAAGAATTGAGCAAGTGGCAAAGCCATAAAAAGGGAGTGTGTCTGAAATACAATGGAAAAACATATAAACACATGTACTTTTCTTTCTTTATTTGCTTTTCATCTATTTTTTTGCATCTCAGCCTTTTCATCTGAGTTCATTTTCCTTCTATCTACTGAAAAACAGTAAAGTTCTGCTGGGGATACACTCATAATTTAGGTTTTTCTGTTGTATGAAAATGCCTTTATTTCACCCTTCATAAAAGATATTTTAGCTGGGTATAGGATTCTATGGATTTTTTTTTCCAACAGGTTGAAAATATCATTTCATGTTATTCTCATTTCCATTGCCAACTAACTAAAAGTTATCAAGTTTTTTCCCCCTCTGGCTGCTCTTAAATTTTTTCTCTTTGGTCCTCTCTAGTTTCACTATAATGTATTTAGGTATAGATTTCTTTTCATGTAGACTGTTTAGAATTGAGTTTCTTGAATCTATGGATTGGTATCTTTCTATAGTTTCCAAATTTTTTCAGCCATTATCTCTTCAAATATTGCCTCTGTTCTCATCTTCTCTCTCATCCTTCAACTTCTGGAACTCTGATTAGATATACATTAGAAATTGTCATTGTGTTCTCTCAGTCTCTGGCCCTTTTATCTGTATTTCCTTTCTTTTTGTCTCTTAAGCTTATAATCTCACTGTTCAAATGCCCACAAAATGCATCAAGCTAATGTACTAGGTGGACTGGTTGCCCAGGGCACCTGTGCATCTATGCTAGATGCCTTTTAGATAATCCTCCACTGGCCCAGCCATTCAATATTTAATGCAACCACAATAACATCTTTGGAGAAATTTTCACTCTCAGAAATCATTTCATAATTTAAAAATTAGGGTGACCCCAGTTTACTTGGGAAATCCCTGCTATCTTTACATATGTATCTTCAACTCCCTCCTTCACTCTCATAAGTACTCTGTTTTGGAAATTAAACTACATGAATACCTCATTCATATTAAATGTCATGGCATCTTTTGGTTTGCAGCAGCTATATATGACAACACAGTGATACGCTTATTTTGGTAACCTGTGCTTGATATGAATTTCTTCAGTGCTTTTAGAATTGACAGTACAATTTTGATGTTTCATTTTTCCCTAATTGAATCACATCACTAGAAATTAAACTGCTTTTGTTCAAAGTCAGCAAAAACTTCTGAGAAACTAATTTTCAAACCTTTGGCAAAAGTTCCCACATGATACACCAATCACACCAGCCTCTCATTGTTTTGAAATGTATTTCATCAAATTTGAAGGGTTCGGGAATTTCTTCTGCTTGGTACTCACATTGGTGAATGACAGGCAAGCTTTCTGGCCATAACACAGTTTCATCTACTTAAGGGGATCATTATTTTATATCATAAAATCCCTGGTTGTTGCTTTGCAAGAAAAAATCATAATTCCTTCAACATCATATACAGGCATATCTTATTGCATTTCATTTTATTGCACATGCACTTGGTGTCTCTGTGTCACATTTTGTCAATTCCCCAAATATTTAAAACATATTCATTATTATTATTATATGTATTATGGTTTCCTCATCAGTGATATTTGATGTTACTATTGTAATTGTTTTTTGGGGGGGCACCACAAACCAGGCCCATACAAGCAGCAAACTTGATAAGTGTTGTGTGTGTTTGGACTGCTCAACTGACTGGCCATTCCCCTGTCTCTATTCCTCTCATCAGGCCTCTCTATTCCCTGAGACACAGCAATATTGAAATTAGGCCAATTGATAATTGTACAATGGCCTCTGAGTGTTCAAATGAAAGAAAAAGTCACACATTTCTCCCTTTATGTGAAAGTGAGAAATGATTACTTTTAGTGAAGAACACATGTTGAAAGCTGAGATAGGCCAAAATGTAGACTTCTTGCATCAATCACTTAGTCAAGTTTTAAATGCAAAGGAAACATCCTTGAAGGAATTTGAAAGTGCTACTCCAGTGAACACATGAATGATAAGAAAGTGAAACAGCCTTACTGTTGATGTAGAGAAAGTTTCAGTAGTCTAGATAGATCAAACCAACCCCAATATTCCCTTAAGCCAAAGCCTAATCCAGAGCAAGCCCATAACTCTTTTCAATTCTATGAAAGATGAGAGGGATGAGGAAGCTTCAGAAGAAAAGTTTGAAGCCAGCAGAAGTTGGTTCATGAGGCTTAAAGAGAGAAACCATCTTTGTAACAGCAGAGTGCAAGGTGAAGCAGCAAGTGCTGATGGAGAAGCTGCAACTCATCCATAAGATCCAGCTAAGATAATTCATGAGGATGGCTACACTAAACAACAGATCTCCAATGTAAATGAAACAACCTTATATTGAGAGATGCCACCTAGAACTTTTATAGTTATAGAGGAGAAGTCAATGCCTGGTTTCAAAGAACAGGCTGACTCTCTTGTTAGGGGCTACTGCAACTGGTGACTTTAAGTTGGAGCCAACGTTCATTTACCATTCTGTAAATCTTAGGGCTGTTAAGAATTACACTAAATCTACTCTGCCTGTACTCTATAAATGAAACAAAAAAAAAGCCTGGATGATAGCACATCTGTTTAGAACATGGTTTACTGAATATTTAAAGCCCACAGTTGAGAACTACTGCACAGAAAAAAAGAATCTCATGGACAACTTTGAGGGGGTCAAGACCTCAGTGGAGGAAGTAACTGCAGATGTAGTAGAAACAGCGAGACAACTAGAATTCGAAGTGAGCCTGAAGATGTGACTGAATTGCAGCAATCTCATGATTAAACTTTTGCAGATTAGGAGTTGCATCTAATGGATAAGCAAAGAAAGTGGCTTCCTGAGATGGAAACTATTCCTGGTGAAGATCCTGTGAAGATTGTCGAAATGACAGGAAAGGATTTAAAATACTACATAAACTTAGTTAATAAAACAGTGGCAAGAGTCTGAGAGGATTGACTCCAATTTTGAAAGAAGTTCTGTAAGTAAAATACTATCAAACAGTGTCACATGTGACAGAAAAAAAATGTTCATGAAAGTAAGAGTCAATCAATGTGGCGAACTTCTTTGCTGTCTTATTTTAAATGGCCACAGCCCCCCCAACCTTCAGCAACCACCACTCTGATCAGTCAGCAGCTGTCACAGTGAGACAAGACCCTTCACCAGCAAAAAGATGATGACTTTTGAAAGTTGAGATGGTGACTAGCATTTGGGGGCAATAAAGTGTTTTTAAATTAAGGTACGTACATTTTTTTTAAATACAATGCTATTGCACACTTAATAGACTATTTAGGGTACAGTGTAAATATAACTTCTACATGCCCTGGGAAATCAAAAAATTTATTTGACTTGATTTATTGTGCTATTCACTTTATTGCAGTGGTCTGGACCAAACCAAGGCATACCTGTAAGTACTCTTGCCCTGCTGCTCTCTTTCTGTATATAGAGTGTACAAAACTTTTCATTTCAGTGCTAATTTAATGTACTATTGTTCATGAGTATAAAATCTTATTAACATAATGTGCCAACATGCTCATTAAATGAAATGATGACAATATGAACAACTCTAACCAAATTCATCCCTGCTCAGGCAAGGACTTCATCATAACCTCCACGTGGCCAAAAGCAGTCATAAGATACCTCCAATTGTGAATGTATCCCAATAACAGAAATGCTAAAATGTGAGAAAAATGTACATTTTAGAATTGATTAAATACAATAAAACAAAATTTGATAATATTGTAACAAGCTGACGAACCCACGTTAGTGGAAATTCTTAACAAATTTCTTTTAATATTTGAGAAATAGATTAAGCATTTTTAAGGAATTCAGGTGATTTGAACAATATTATTAGTAGGCTTGATCTAAAAGGCATATGCACCCAACAAGAGAGAAAAAAAGCATCAGTCTTCTCAAGTACATATATAATATTTACAAAAGCTGACCACATAGTAGACCACAGGGCATTTTACAACAATGGCAAAGAATGACTATCATAAATGTCCTCTTAATATAAAGTTAATTCATTAAAAATGAAAAAAGATGCATAGTGATAGAAAATGCAGAACTTAAAACTATAAACAACTACAACTATGAGCAACTTTTTGCAACTAAGCTTTAAAACTTAGATGAAAGAAGTAACTTCCTGGAAAAGAAATCTATCCAAAGCTGACTCAAGAAGAAATAGAAAAGCCAAGTCATTTTATAACCATTTGAGAAATTTAGTCAAAAAATTTTAAATCTACCATGAAAAACGAGGTGCTGATGGTTTTATAGGCAGTTTCTTCAAAGCATTCAAGGAACAGATTATTCCAATCTCATGCTAACTGTATCAGAGAGTAAGAGAACTTGCCCCAGTTCATTTTTTTAATTAAGGTATTATTGATATACACTCTTATGAAGGTTTCACATGAAAAAACAATGTGGTTACTGCATTTACCCATATTATCAAGTCCCCACTCATACCCCAATTCAGTCCCTGTCCATCAGTGTAGTAAGATGACACAGATTCACTGTTTGCCTTCTCTGTGCTACACTGTTTTCCCCATGATTCCCCACACCATGTGTCCCAATTCATTTTATGAGGTTAGCAAAACCTTGATACAAAAACCAAACAAGAACAAAATGAGAAAGAAATATCACAGACTTCTATCACTTATAAGGCATAGATACAAAAATTCAAAACAAAATTCTACAAAATGTATCCAGCGATGTATTTAAAGCAAAAATACATCATACCTTGGTTAGGTTTACCTCCAAAATTCAGAAAAAATTCAACATTAAAATATATTAAGTATTCACCTCATTATTAAACTTTAAAAATATATGAGACCATCTCAAATGAAAACAAAATGGCTTTTAAATCACACTCAATAAAAATAAGAATTCTGAAGTATCTAGAAACAGATGGGACCTTCATAAACCTGGTAAATAATACCCACCAAAATCATTTAAAAAAATCATACTTAGTGAAAGAAAATTTAATTTTTACCCTTAAAATTCTAGAATAAGGCAAGGAAACCCACTGTCATTGTTTCTATTCACCTTGTACTTAATGTCCTGGCCAGCTTCCTTCTAAAAGTTGAGGAAAACTAACTTCACATAGAAATAAGCAATAAAAAATTATCAAGGCTAAATCCCATATGACGTTATTTTAAGAAAAAAGAGAATGAGGAACAAAATAGCATTCCAACAGAAAATGAACATGAGCCAGAAAGATGTGCCCACAAAACAGATTTAAAAATGTAATCTACTATATCAAAATGTGCTGAAAGATAATGAGATGATTACACATGATATGAAACAGCAAAATAAATCAGAATAGAAAAACTTAGAAATAAGGTGACAGCACTCAAGAAAGAATTTTAAATAATCATTTCAGAAATGAAGAGTAAAATGAACACAAGTAAACTTCTCTTGAAGGGTACAACCAGGTAATTGTACACATCCCTTCCACCCATATTCCACTGGCTTGAATAAATAACCACATCTAGCTGCAGGGGAATCTGGGAAATGGAGTCACAGCTGCGCAAGCCAGTGCCTCACAAAAACTTTTACTACCATAGAATAAAAGGAAAATAGAAAGGATAGAGTACAATATAATAATCTTTCTAACAGTCTTCCACTTTGGTTATGCAAATTCTTCTACCCATACACAGAAAAACCCTTGCCCCTTCCCAAGGGAGATGACCTCAAAGTCCTACCCAACGAATCACTCCAGATCAAAGTCCAGGATCTATGGGAGATGTGTGGCTCTCTCCATCAGGTCTGGATAAACTTCCCTGCATTCAGTGACATGCAAAGTAAAAGGCAAGTCACCTGGCCCTCATCACACATGGAGATTTATACAAAGCTAGAGTGAAAACAGGATAACTGCAACAAAAGTCTGATTTTAAAACTGAGAACATGGGGAACCAGCCCAGAAGTCAGAGGTCCAAGCTAAGATCAAGCCCACTGGGTGGGCCAGAGTCATGGAGTCATTGCCTTGACAGTGGGATCGGTTCCATGGTTGGCCCACTTAGTTCTGCTCATTTCCTCTTTGGCCTTGGCATTGCCCCCGGGGGATTAATTTTTCTCATTTTAAAATGGATTTTGAAGAAGTTTGCCCTTCCTGGGTTCTGCATAGCTTTCACAGCTGGCTTCTACTGGTACAGGTCTGGGGCTGCTTTAAGGGTTTCAGACCAGACCTGGAGTTTCTTTAGCCCCTTCAGTTCCCTAGAAGGCTTCAGGTGTATTTACCCAAAATCAATTTGACATTTAGGTAACAGTACCCAAAGAACATCTTTTTTTTCTTTTTCTTTTTTAACATTTGAAAACTCTTGACTTGTATTCATTGACCTCTATACTATGACATCTTCCCTTATTCAGCATAATAACTCCCTTAAGAGTATATGAAATAATAGACTTGGGTGTTCCAGTGTGTGTAGGGGGCATGGAGGTGAAAGTTCCAGCCTTGTAATCACATGGTTGGTCTTCCTGGCAATGAGCCCCCATCCTTAGGGGCTTTCCCAAAGTCACCTTATTAGCATAAATTCAGGTGAGATTGAAAGGGGTTTGTTATCAAGACACCTTCTTTGTTCTTATCACTTAGGAAATCCCAGGAGTTTAAGGAGCTTTGTGCCAGAAGACCAAATATCCATTCCTTATGATAAACCACAGCATCACAGATGTGAAGGCAACAGCTGTATTCTAATCTTTGCTGCTGGATAAATGCCTGCTGTATAGCTAAGAGCCCTTCCTATAAATGCCTGAGAAAGCCTTGGGGTCCCAGTCTTATCTCTTGCTTAGGATGTCTCTTAAAAGCCACCTCTTATTGATATCCAGGTATCTAGGATGGTTCACCTGCAGGTCTTCATGCTGGGATCGCCACCTCATGCCAGGTAGCCCTTTGGACAGGGATTTAAACAGCCCTCTTGCCTCGTGTGTACGGCCACATTTGGTACAAGAAGACCAGCCCCTCTTGACCCACCACCTTGGGGGCTACAGATACTTCCCAAACACCCACTTCCATTTAGACCCCAAATAGTCAGCTTTAGGCACGGTTCTCTCACAAGTCTAGTTTCTTGGGTGAATTTGATACCAGTGGACTGTGTCCTGCAATCTCCAGGTGCACATATCAAGCTTCCTGAGTGGTGCCATCGAAGTTCCTCTCATTTGACCCTAGATAAGGGGACTCACGCTCTACCTCACCCCAAGGGAGATGGAGACTACACAGCACAAGTGCCTCCAAAGAAATTCTCTCTAATTCTCAACTCTCTCTGCCTCACCAACCTCTTTTATGGGCCAAAGCAGAAGGGTCATCTAAGGTCCCCAAATCTGGTTTTCAGCACCTCTTTCCACATCCTGCATAAGTGGTCTCCCAGGACTTCACCTTGGTGCTGAGAGTGGGATGGTACCACCTATTCTCTTAGGATCTCAGCCAAAATCAAGATACAAAGAGTCTGATCCTGCCACACGCATTCACATCCGGCTATATTCAACCGGGCAGAAGCCTCCAAACCTCGGGGATATTTTTCGACTGGGAACATTAGGCTAAATTAAGCGCTTCCTCTGTGGAAGGGGATGTTGGGGTGGGGGCAGGGGGGTGTTCAATCCCAACTCTTTTTCATGAATGAAAAAATAAATAAATAAAAAGCATCCACCAGGAACATCCTCACAGCTCGGAAATTCCAGTCAGCTCAGCTCCCAGCGCCACTTCCTGCTGCAGAAGGAAGATGGAGTCCGTTCCAGATATTCTGGGCCCAGCCTTGGCTGGCTGCCCTGGACGGTGTGTTTATTTGGCACTTGCCACCTCCCTCCTCCACCCCCATGTCCCCTCCCAGCTTTCCTCCTCCCTACAGGATACTAAGAGACAATGGAGAAAGGGAGACCCCATTTCAAAGAGCTCTCCATCTATCCATGAGCCTCTCTCTCTTTAACTCCTTCCTATCGCTCACAGAGCAAAACCTCACTGATCACCTCCCTGCCTGTGTTCTGCTTATCACTCAGGCCTCTGGAATCTTGCTTCTGCCCTTATCACCTCACTGAAACTGTCCTTCCATGTAACATCCTCAGTGGACCTTTGCATATCCTCATCTGACTGGCCTTCTTGGGGTTATTTGACCCATTAACCATTTCCTCCTTCCCTGGCAGCGTTCTTGGTCTCTTTGGCACGAGGTCCTGGCTTTCCTCTCACCTCTCTGGCCACTCCTCCTCAGTCTCCTTCTAACTCTCAAATGTGGCAGTTCCTCCGGGTTTGGGGCTCAGCCCACTTCCCTCTCCCTAGGTGTAGCTTCATTTGCCATGCATTTGCTAAAGCCCCACAAATCTGTATCTTCAGTCTTGATGAATCCCTGACCTTTCATACAAATGTCCAACTATCAGATGCCTCCACTCAGATGAGCCTCAGGCACTTCAAACAAAATACGTGCCAAAGGAAGCTTATTTCTCCACCCACCCGTAAAATCCTATTTCTTCCTTTAAATTACCCAACTCATCAAAGGCACCAACCTCAGTCCCATTGCTCAAGCCAGAAATGCAGGTACTTTATCCAATGTTAACTTACCTCCTTGCACACCCCACCCCCCGACATCGAGTCAAAAGACAAATCCTGCTGATTGTACCTTCCTAATAACCCCGTATGCACCTGCTCAAGCTTACGCTGAGGTTCTCCTCAGGAGGAGGGCAATAGCTCCCAAACAGTCCCTGTGCCTCCAGGGTTCTCCCTCTCTGATCCATTCGCCAATTAGCAGTGCATTCATTCAAATGATATTGTTGAGCATGTGGATGGAGAAACTTTTCTAACGTGAAAATCTAACGGAGGTGTCTTGCATCAATCCTGACATGTCCCCAGCTCCACATCCTCCCAAGTATCCTTAGGGTCTCAGCCCTGACACCCTCTTGCCCCTCTGAAATACCTTCTCTGACCAGCCTCAGGGAAGCACCCCTCTTCTGCCTCTGCCAGCGCCCCTTTCCTGCCAGCACCTGGCCTGCAGACTCCCTGGAAGCAGGACAGGGTCTTGATCTGAGTTGCTCTACTCAAGAAATGTTGAATAAAGAGTTAGACAACAAAATGGGATATTGTCTGATAAAGTCAGGGAAGACCTTGGAGGGCTCCCAATAGCCCCTGAATCTGCAGACGGTCTGCAGGTAAAGCAGTCTAGAGAAACTTCTCATGAAGGGAAGTGGCCTGGGGAAAACCCCCTCTTCCCCTCTCAGGAAGGGCTACCTCTCACAAAGCCAGACTGTAGGACATTCCACAGAAATTGGCCTGGATTTAGGGGTATCTTTATACTTAGGAGATGTATTCAGAAGTGTTGAGAAGCGAAATATCATATCTGCAATTTACTTTCAAATGTTCCCCCCAAAAAACATATACATAGAAAGAGAGCACATATGAAAAAATATTGCCACTTTTAAATCTGGGTGGCAGGGTATATTGTATATTGTACAGGTGTTTGTTGTACTGTTTTTCTTTTTTGTCTGTATGCCAGAAATTTTTATAACACAAAGTTGAGGAAATAAAGCTTTCCTTTGATGCTGGGAGAGGAAGCTGGCACTAAAGGGATGGATGTGGGGGTGTTTATAACTATTCTTATGGTTTCATTTTTAATTATTGTACACATAATTCATGTTGATCAAAGAAAGTTTCAAAAACACAAAGACATAAATAGAAATTGCCCATAATTGCAGCTTCCAGGGAATAATAATATTGAACTGTTTTACCATTCCTGTTCAGGTGTTCATATTTTTATTTAACTAGAGTCCCCCTCCCCCTCTCCACAGGCCTCTGGCTGTGTTTGGAGCCAAAATTACTCGGGTTTTGTTGCTTTTGTTCCCAACTTGGAACCCCGGCCCCCTGAAGGGCCAGAGCAGGGAGTTGTCTGCAGGTCATCCCATCTCCCATGGGCTCAGGGCTCCCTGGGGGCTCCATGAGAGAGGCAGGGAGAGCTGTGCCAGCTAAGAGGCCTGGGCAGAAAACAGACTGAGGGAGAGATTGCCACCATCTCGGAACAATGGGGCCTCTGGCCTATGTTACTCTGCATCTGTAATGGAACTCACACGTGCAAATACACTTCCATGTGCACATGTGCAAACATACTCCGACACACATGCACATACACGCACTTGTCATCTGCTCTGACAATGGGGGAAATTCATTTGTGCCTTGCCCTTTTTTTCCCCCTATTGAGGACAAAAAGTAAACATTTTCCCCTCTTCCCCTCTCAGGAAGTGTAGTTGAGGAAGAAGAGCTGACGATTTTTTTTGTATTTCCCTGTGAAGTTGAGACCCAGAGGGAAACGGCCCCAACACAGCAGTGGCCACCAGTGCCTGAGACCAGCAGCCGCCCTAGCGCCTTGGACTTCAGGAGGCCTCCCAGATGACTGGAAACCAGCTGTAGAGGAAGGTAACCAAGCATGGTCATCTTGGCAGGTAGGGCCTCAGAGCTGGGTTTATATTTATTTTCCCACAGCAAGCCAAATGACTTTTTTTTTTTACACCAGGGTGTTGTGCAGTAATTCATACCTGTTGTACAAATAATAGTTCCAGACATTTGCCATAAGCAGCAACTTGGAGCAATTAGAGTAGCGCCGATCTAATGCACAAAGGGGCTCTAGAGAATAACTCACAGCAAGTGTCCCACCTTGAGTCAAGGCAGCAGCCCATTACACCCCACCCATCAGTCACTGGCTCGGGTCCACAGGGGGCAGGTGTGTACATAATCTCTTAGGCATTTCTGAACACAGTGATTCAGCACAGGGCAACGCTCAAGAGAAGGGTCAGCTGGAGGCCATTTGCAGCCAGCACTCACCCACAGGAGCCGGAGGATGGGGCATCCTTGCTAAAGGGAACCCCTCCTGCCTTTTGTACCAGCAATGGCTCCAAGCTGTTCTCAGAGCAGCTCCAAGTGGTTCTCCCACTTGGACCAGCAGCCCCTGGAGGGCTCCTCCAACACACATTGCTGGACCCTACCCGTAAGCGATGCTGCTGGTCTGGAGTCAAACTTTGAGAACCCCAGCCCTAAGCCTTCAGGACAGGTAAATCCCAGAAAGTAAAATTATGAGAGCATATGAAATGACAAAATGGGCATTAACATCATACGCTCAGCTCCCTGAGGCACACTGGTTTGGGGAAGGGGTTGGGGAAGGGCATCGAGGAGGGAAAGGCCAGGAGCAGAGAAAGCTTAGCTGCTACAGCATGAGGCTTTTGCCCTGGCCGGGGACCTCAGCTTTCTGAATGAAGAGCAGGCACAGGAGAGCCCTGGCCCCTCTCCCAGACGCCAGGTCACAGGCTCTGAGAGCCAGGTCTGAGTCAGCCAAGCACCTGGCCTCCACCCCCACTGGCAGCTCCCAGTGCTCACACTCAGCCCCACGCACTGGCAGAGCAAAGCAGGAGGGTCTCTCCATGGCTCCCCTAGAGAAGCCCAGGGCCTGGGAGTGGAGGGAAGCGTCCACGGACCCAGCTCCTTAAAAGCAGGCCCAGGCCTCCTGAGTGATCCTCACAAGCAGAGAAGCCTCTTGTGTGTGTAGTTTCAGCCTGATCCCTCTCACACTCAATGGTGGGCCAGGGGAGCAAAGTTTCAGGGGCTCCCATCCCAGCCAGGGCTCTTCCCTTTGCCAGGTCTGGAAAAACTTTCCCTACACTCCTCACAAAAGACTTCAGACACCAGGTGCATGGGGTTCATTTCCGGCAGCCACCAACTGAGTGTCCTACGATTTAACTCAATCCTCACGCTACCTTCATGCAAATAGCATCAGACCCCAGAGGTTAGACTGCCCCTGACTTGAGAATCCTAACAGATGTAGCCACTATGGAAAACAGTATGGTGGTTTCTCAATTTTAAATGGGACTCCGATCTGACCTAGCAAACTTCTGGGTATATATCCAAAGGAAGTGAAAACAGTATCTCTAAGAGATATCTGTGCCCTCTGTGTTCACTGCAGCATTATTTATATCACATATTACATTACTATAATAGTCAGGATATGGAAACAATCTTAGATGTCCACCAATGGAAAAATGGATAAAGAAAATGTGGTTTACATATACATACAATGAAATATTACTCAGCCATGAGAAAGAAGGAAATCCTGCTATTTGCAACAACTTGCATGAAATTTGAGGGCATCATGCTAAGCAAAATAAGTCAAAGAAGGACAAATGCTGTATGATCTCACTTACATGGAATCCAAAAGAGCTGAATTCAGAGAAACAGAATAGAGTCGTGGTTACCAGGGGCTGGTAGGTGGGGGAAATAGGGAGCTGTTGGTCAAAGGGTACAAACTTCCAGTGATAAGATGAGTAAGTTCTGGGGATCTGATGTTCAGCATGTGATTATAACTAACAATACTGTATCATATACTTGAATGTTGCCAAGGAGTAGATCTTAAATGTTCTCATCACAAAAAAGAAATGGCAGTTATGTGGCGGGACGGAGGTGGTAGCTAATGCAATCATGGTGGTCATTTTGCATACATACCAAATCAACATGTTGTACAACTTGAACTTACACAGTATTATAGGTCAGTTATATCTCAATAAAGCTGGGAGGTGGGGAAGGGAGAAGGCTGCTCCCCATCTTAGATGTCAATCACAAGTCCAGGCCACGCATACTTATGACCAACCAGTTGTAAAACAGGAGTTACCACAACCCCTTCTTCAGTTCTAATAATTTCCTAGAATGGCTCACAAACTCAGAAATCATAAACTTAAAAGTGATAGCTAGAAAAGGTTTGTTACAAATAACAAAAGACACACCTATCACTTAAGAAATTACCAGGGGTTTTAGGTGCTCTATGGCAAGGCCAAATATATGTTTTTCTTCTTCCTCACAAGAGAATGAACACTCTGCATAAATTGGCTTTAAGCAAAAAGGGAAGCCATTGGCTCATATAACTAAAAGGATCTAAGGAGGATAGCTTCAGGAATGGGTTCATCACGGCTCAAAAAATGTCTGCATCTCAGCCCTGCCTTCTTCCAGGTTGGCTCTTGTCCTGGATTTAAAAGCATGGCAGTAGCTCTAGATCTCACTGCCTCTCAGTGGGCCTGGCAAGAAGGAACCTCTTCCTGGTTACTCAGGTGCTGGATCAGCTTTGATTAAGCCTGATTGGTGGGGTGGCTGATGGACCAAGGGGAAAGCTGAGCCAGGGGGCTAGGGACAGGCAGGAAAGGCTCCCCAAAGGAAAATCTGCTCCCAGGAATAGGAAGAATGGAGGTGGCAAAGCAGCAGATTCAGCAGATAGTCACTTCAGAGGGGGCTGTCTCCTCATCTGCCTGCCTGGTTGTCTGATTCTGTGCTTACCTGGTTACCTGGTCACCTGATCAAAGGGATCTTATCTGGGATGGGAACTATGTTGACTCCATCAGGCCCTGAAACTGAATGAGAAAAAGATACAACTTCTAAGTCCCTAGTTGCCAATTAGCCAAGAATAGGGTTTCTAGTGGACATTTTGGAAGAACATTCAGGAGGGTCCTGACTTCTGTGGGTACTCTCCTAGGAGCCAAGGAGTGGGCCTGGCCTGAGCTCCTGGATAATTGGTGCCTGACCTGGATGTCCCTAGACATTGGGGGTTATAATGATAGATTTAGGGGTGCAACAGAGAACAAAGATCCTCATACCAGTCAGGGTCCCAAAAGAAATAGATGCAAATTCAAATTGTGATAATTCAGGGAGTTATTGATAAAGGGACAATTTACCATGGTTGGGTAGGGTACTGGGACATCTCAAGGTAGTGACAGCTGGATTCCTTGACCACCCAGAAGCAGAGGGGGATGTGACCTGGGACAGGGACTCAGCCAGGCTACAGGAGCCTCTGGGAGGGAACTGGGTGAATCAGGACCCCTCCCCTCTCATTTCTCCCTGCCTCCAATTTCCTGACTCAGCTCCTATTGGTCACACCCAACCAGAAGCCAGAGCTCAGGCAGCCCATTGGGGCAGCCACTCAGCCCAGCCTCCTGGGGCACAGAGCTAGGTGGAGAAGCTGGGAGAATGGGGCCTGGAGAGGGCAGAGCGGACACCCCTGTGCACAGACCATGTTTGGGGGGGTTCCTCCAGGGAGTACTAAGACCTAAATACAAAGGTCTGATGATCGCCCAGGAAAAGGAAAGATTATCCAGGCTGTCAAGGGATCAGCCCCATGTGCCAGAGCAGACAGCAAACACAGCAGCAGAGGCGAATGAGTCAGGACCTACCTGAAGCCAGCCAGGCCAGAGGCAGAAAAGGCCCTGTTTGCTGCCATGACTTCAGGAATCCCCAGGGGGTATGGGGGTGCAGCCCAGTGGGAAAGGCCAGCTGGGCAGAGAACACTGGCTTCAAATATCTCCAAAACAATGGATGTCCTGAGCTGGGCAAGCAGCACGTTTTCACTCGGTCTCCTTGCATTTTCGGTGAGCAGCTCCAGGGCTCCTCCTTGGTGTAAGGAAAGTCACTGACACACTCAGTCAGGCTGCCAGGGAAGGGCTTGCGGTCAGAGCCAGCTTTGTGAGTGTACGACTTCCGCAGTCACACAGCGCCCCACACTTGGCTCAGGGCTCCACTGTCACTGTCTTGAAATTCTTTGCAATGACTGAACAAGAAGCTCTGCGTTTCCATCTGGCACGGGGTTCCACAAATTATGCAGCTGGTCCTGACTACAGTTTGCTAACTTTTTCAGAGTGGCTGGGAAGGACAATGCTTCACCTTGAGGCTTCCTGCTTGTGGGTCAGAATAACAGACTGGGAGGAGCAAGACGTAGGTGCAGGTGGGCAGTATGTTTTTGGCAGCTCTTTACACGGAGCCAGGGGGATGGATGCCTACTGTATCCAGGGGCAGGACTAGCCCCACGCAGACCAAAGGCATTTTGGAAGAACATTGGCCACAAAGAAGAATGGAGGCCCAATGACAGTGACTGTTAGACAGTCTGTGCCCTGGGTCCTGCAGGCTACCGGCTGAGGGGCCACATCCCCTCCAGGTCCCCAGCCTGAAATGGCCCAGGTTCCAAGAGTCCATGCAGCACCAGGTGCTCTGCCAAGCTGCCAGGGTTATCTGGCAATCCCCAGCACCTGGTGTCCCCTTATGTCCTATGACAACGACTCAGGGATCTTTGGTGTTGGCAGGGGATGGGCAGGAGCCAGCCAAGTGGCCCAAAGGCCGGAGGTCAGGAGAGATAGAGCAAGGCGCCTCCAATAAACTGCGCCTTCCCCATCCTTCATCCGCTGCCTGATATTCTGACACGGCCACTCCTGTGGGTAGGGGGGATCACAGAGATGGACAAGAGAAGGCCAAATGCTAGGTCACCCCAACAGCAAAAGTCTCAGGACCTAATCTACGTGGGGCACTAACAAGGCCCTCCCAGTAGACCCAGGAGACAAGCACCATTATTGTCTTCATTGTACAGAGGTTCAGGGCACAGTGGATGCCAGCAGCCAGAGGAAGCCCCAGGCAAAGACATGCAGGTTCTGGCAGCTGGAAGCCATGACACTGGAGGAAGGGGTGGGGCTCACACAGTGTCCTCTGTACCTGGCATGGAGCTGCGCCGGAGCATCGTGGCTCAATGCTGTGTTTAGCAGTGTGCAAAGGGGAGCAGAGCAGCTGCACCTATCTTAAAGACAGAAAAAGCACTGAGTGCTTTTTGACTACAAGACCCCAGGCTACATTTCCCTTATCAACAAGCTCTCTCTCGTAACAGTTCCCTGAGGAAAGTCCTATTCATTGCCCCCATTTCCCAGATGAGGAAACTGAGGCTCAGGCTGATGTCTCTTGCCCAAGTCACAACCAGATGCTAAACGGCAGAGCTGAAATTCAAATCCAGGTCAGTCTCACACCAGGGAAGACACAAAGAGAACATGGGCACGTGCAAGATGCATGTGCCAGCAGATGATGATGGACAGTTGAAGGGCCTTTCTTGCCATAGGGAGCCGGTGAAGAATTCTGAGAATGACATGACTGGGTTTGGGTTTCGAGAGGTCTTCAAGCTGTTTGGCGGAAACAGTGGTGTTTGAGCAAGACTGGAGGCAGAAAGGGCAGTGGGAGGCTTCTGCAAGTGTGGGTGTTTGGAATAGCTCACGCTTACCTTGCAGTCTTGTGCTGCCCCCAAGTGGCAGTTCTGAAGAATTGACTCTTTCTCCAAACGCGCTTGGAGCCGACATTTGTTCAGTGGTTATCTAACTTGAACAAGCCTCAGAAATCACGTGGAGAGTTAACCACATGGAGATTCTGACTCAACAGGTCTAGAAAGGGCCCAAGAATTTGCCTTCCTAGCAAGTTCCCAGGTGATGCTGATGGTCTGGGGACCACACTTTGAGAACCACAGGCTTAGCTGCTTTCAAGGGACGACTGAGTCCCGTGGCACTGCAAGAACGGGCTTAAAGAGAGCTGACTTCTGAGAGCTGCAGCCTCAGAGGGGAGTCACCTGAAGCAAATGGGAAAATCTCTAAGGGTGCTGGGTTCTGGGTTCTTAGGACTCAAAGGAGCCAGCTTCTGGAGGAGGCAGGAGCTTTGGGACATCTGTGAAACGGCTGCCTCGTTTTCATGCCATCTTTAATAATAGAACAACATTTTGATCACTGTTCTAAGCACTTACACATGTCCTAATTCCTTTCATTCTCACAAGTCTGTGAAATGAATTCTGTTATTATCCACCTGTATGGGCTGAGTTGTGTCCCCCCAGAATTCATATTTGAAGTGCTAGCCGCCAACACCTCTGAATGTGACTGCATTTGGAGAAAGCGTCTTTTCGAAGGTAATTGGTTTAAAATGAGGGCATTACTGTGGGCCCTGATCCACTGTGACTGGTATAAGAGGAGGAAATGTGGGCACAGATATGTACACAGGGAGGACCATCTGAAGACAGGGGGAGAAGACAACCGTCTACAAGCCAAGCAGAGAGGCCTCAGAAGAATCCAAGCCTGCCTTCACCTTGATCTTGGGCTTCCAGCCTCCAGAACTGTGAGAAAATTAATTTTTTGTTATTGAAGCCATCCAGTTTGTAGTACTTTGTTATGGCAGCCCTTGAAAGTTAATATACCTCCATTTTTCAGATAAGGAAACTGAGGTACGGACGTTCGATAATGTGCCAGCAGCTACCTGAACCCAAGTAGTCTGGCTCCAAGCCATGTTCTTTTGTTTTTGTTGTTTTGAACCACAAGGCACCACACTCCCAATGATGAGTGAGCCTGGCAATTATCCTCTCCCCACTCCTGCCTCCCCTCTTCTCGCCAACCTGAGTGGAAGCTTTTCCAACACTCATTGGACTATCAGATGGTTACCTAAAACTCATCTCCTCACCATGCCCCTCCCATTTCCATTCCTTCCTCCCTGCTGTAGGACGTCCCTTCAAACCATATCAACCTTGTCCCTCCTCTGCCTAAAGCCTTCGGTGGCACCCTACTAGTTTCAGGATGAAGCTTTTCAAAGCCATTTGCAGGCATCATGACACATCACTCCTCAATACTTCACAGTGGCAGGATGAAGCCCAACAGTTGGTAGAGCAAGCAGGAGTCTGGGTGATGACCACAACCACTGGTGGCCTCTCTTCTCTTGCTTTGGCTTGTGAACTGGTTCTGCTGCTTGCTGGTCAGCCTGCATTTTGACCTGTGTTGCTTTGTCCTGCATTACTGAGCATTGGTTACAGATTTTACCAGCCTAGGCTGCAAGTTTCAATAGTTGGCATTTAAGAACAGGAGGATGAAATTGGGACCCTCCTTAACCTTGGCCTGGACCTGTGTGTCTCGTTGAATCATGTGTCTCAATTCCAGCATCAGCCACAACTGATGCTACAGGCTTGGGGCAATGACACTGACGCCGTGACTGCTGGGCGTGCAACCAATGCCCTGTGCAATATTCAAGCCCAGTGGTGCTCACTCACATGGAGGAAAGAGGCCACCAAGTGGCCTGCTGCAGTCCACACTCTAAAAGTAGGTGGCCCACTGGACCCTACTAAGACTATTGCCAGTGCAAAGGGTGATAGGGAAGGGACACCCCATAGTGCAAACCCAAGGCTGTTCCTTCAGAGCGCATGCTTTACCTCCTCCCCAATCTTATCATAGCTGTGTTGCCTTGGAACCCACCTAAAATGCCCTTTTAAATATGGCTCCCTTCACTGAGCACAATTATTTTGAGAATCATCTATGTGTTGCAGATATCAATCATTTACTTTTATTCCTGAACAGTATTCCATTTTATACCACAATTTTTTCGCCCATTCATCTGTTGATGGATGTTTGGGTTGTTTACAATTTTTGACTATTACAAATAAAGATGCTCTGAACATTCACATATAAGGCTTTGTACAAACATTTCATTTCTCTTGGGTAACTGCCTATGAATGAAATGACTTGGTCATGTGGTAGGCAGATGTTTAACTTTTTAAGGAACTGCCATACTCTTTTTCAAAATAGTTTTGTCATTTTCATTCCCACCTGCACTGCATGAAATTCTGGTTGATCTTCACCCTCAACAATGCTTATTATTGTCTTTCTTTTTATTTCAGCCTTTCTAATAGGTATATAGTGAGATTTCATTGTGGTTTAATTTGCATTTTCCAGGTGACTAACAAGGTTGAATACTGAGCATATTTTTGTGTGTTTATTTGCCATCTGTATCGCTTCTGTGGTGAAGTAGCAGTTCAAATCTTTTCCCACTTTTTGTTGAGTTGGTTTTCTTATGATTGAGGTATTTTTGTTTGTTTGTTTATTTTGGTATCGTTAATATACAATCACATGAGCAACAATGTGGTTACTTTACGATTGAGTTTTAAGAGCATTTTAGATATTCTGAATAGAAGTCTTTTATCAGTTGTGTAATTTTCAAATATTCTTCTTCCAGTCTTTGGCCTAACTTTTCATTTCACTAATAGTGCCTTTCAAAAAAGAAGAATTTAATTTTGATGAAGTCCAACTTATTGTACTTCAGTGTTTTTTCTGAGAAATTTTTGCCTAACACAAGGATACAAATATTTTCTCCTATGTCTGTTCTAATTTTAAATTTTAAATTTAGTCTGTGGTCCCTTTGGAGTTCATTTTTTATGGTATCAGGTATGGATCAAAATTCACTTTTCTGCATATGAATATATAACTGTTCCAGCACTAATTGAAAATATTATCCTTTCTCCAATAAATTGTCTTGCAGCCCCATCAAAAATGAATTGACCATACTTGTGAAGGTCTGTTTCTGGACTCTATTGTATTCCACTGACTTGTTTTTCTATCTTAATATCAACCCCACATGGTCTTGATTAATGTCATTCTGTAAGTCTTAAAGTCTAGTAGTGTAACTCCTCCAACTTTGTTCTTCTTTTACAAAATGATTTTAGTATATTCCAGGCTTATGCGTTTTTCTATGATGTTAGAATAAGCATGTCAATTTCTACAAAAAAAAAGTCCTTTGGGATTTTGATTGGGATTGCATTGAATCTACAGATGAATTTGGAGAGAAATGACATGTTAACAATATCAAGTCTTCCAATCCATGAACACTGTATATCTCTCCATTTGTTTAGGTCCTTTAATTCCTATCCATAATTTTCAGTGTATATGTCTTGCACATCTTTCATCAGATTTTACTTTTATGTATTTCATATATCTAATGCTACTGTAAATGATTTTGCTTTTATTCATTTTGGTTTCCTATTTGCTGTAAGTATAAAATGCACAGCAGATTTTGAAGATTAGTGCTCCAAACAGTAAAATATCTCCTTATTCATTTGTATATGAATATCACGTTAACGTGATAGATTGAACTAAATATGTTATTTAAAGTAATTTCATCTCTTTATGTTTTTTTATTAAGGTATCATATCATTGATATACACTCTTACAAAGGTTTCACATGAAAAACAATGTGGCTACTACTTTCACCCATATTATCAAGTCCCAACCCATACCCCACTGCAGTCACTGTCCAGCAGTGTAGTAAGATGCCACAGAGTCACTACTTGTCTTCTCTGTGATCTTCCCCATGATCCCCCCACACCACATGTACTAATCATGATACCCCTCAATCCCCTTCTCCCTTCCTCCCCACCTGTCCTCCCCCACCCCTCCCCTTTGGTAACCTCTAGTCCCTTCTTGGAGTCTGTGAGTCTGTTGCTGTTTTGTTCTTTCAGTTTGGTTTGTTGCTATACTCCACAAATGAGGGAAATCATTTGGCACTTGTCTTTCTCTGCCTGCCTTATTTCACTGAACACAATACCCTCTAGCTCCATCCATGTTGTTGCAAATGGTAGGATTTGTTTCTTTCTTATGGCTGAATAGTATTCCATTGTGTATATGTACCACATCTTCTTTATCCATTCATCTACTGATGGACACTTAGGTTGCTTCCATATCTTGGCTGTTGTAAATAGTGCTGCAATAAACATAGGGGTGCATATGTCTTTTTGAATCTGAGAACTTGTTTTCTTTGAGTAAATTCCTAGGAATGGAATTCCTGGGTCAAATGGTATTTCTATTTTTAGTTTTTTGAGGAACCTCCATATTGCTTCCACAGTGGTTGAACTAGTTTACATTCCCACCAGCAGTGTAGGAGGGTTCCCCTTTCTCCGCATCCTCACCAGCATTTGTTGTTCCTAGTCTTTTCAATGTTGGCCATCCTAACTGATGTGAAGTGATACATCATTGTGGTTTTAATTTGCATTTCCCTGATAATTAGCTATGTGGAGCATCTTTTCATGTGCCATCTGAATTTCTTCTTTGGAGAAGTGTCTGTTCATATCCTCTGCCCATTTTTTAATCAGGTTATTTCCGTTTTGGGTGTTGAGCCGTGTGAGTTCTTTATATATTTTGGATGTTAACCTCTTGTCGGATATGTCGTTTACAAATATATTCTCCCATATCATCTCTTTATGTTTTTAATGTGACTACTAGACACCAGGATTTGCAGGGTGAATCAGCAGGCTTGGACACCCAGGCAAGCCAATGGTTTTGTTCCAGTCCAAATCTAAACACCTGATAAGCAGGAGAGCCAGAGGTTTTGTTCCCATCCAAAGGCTGGCAGGTTTGAGATCCAAGAAGAGCTGATGTTTCAGGTCAAGTCCTAAGGCAGGAAAAAGTTGATGTCCCAGTTCGAAAACAGTGAGCCAGCAAGAATTCTCTCTTACTTGGGGGACAGTCAACCTTTTTGTTCTATTCAGATCTTCAACCAATTTAATAAAGCCCACCCACATTAGGAAGGGAAATCTGCTCAGTCAGCCAATTTAAATGTTAATCATATTCAAAAACATTCTCAGAGAAATACCCAGAATAATGTTTGACCAAATAGCTGGGCACCCCATGGCCCAGTCAAATTGACACATAAAATTGACCATCATATGTTCCCTGTTTTTCCAGCCTCCCTTGAAGCTAGAACGATTGACCCAGTTATGGGAAATGAGATGTGAAGGGAAATCTGCTTAGGGACTCCTAGAAGAACTGTTGCTCCCATAGAAGGAGACGTGGCTAGCACCACCTTTCCTCGCTTCATCCAACCTCACATGTGGACATGACGCCTCCATCTGGAGTAGCCATATTGTGACCAAGAGGTAAGGAGGGGACACACATCAACATACTAAGGATAATGGAGCAGAAGTATAGAAAGAGCCTGGGTGCCTGATGGTATCGTCAAGTAACTAAAACAGTACCAGCAATTACTTGCTTTAGGATTTCTTCTTAGGTGGCTAAAAGCAGACCCTATTTGTTCAGTCCACTGCTTGTCATCTTTGTTATTGTTCCTTGCAGCCAAACATATTTCTAACTGATACATACCACTTAGAAGAATAGGAGGTACTGTTTTAGGAGTTACAACAGTGAACAATGCCCTTGGGGGTGGGAAGACACATTTTAGAGGGGAAGAGGGGGCAGAGTCAACATATAAACAAGATAATTGAAGACTGTGGTAGTTACTATGAAGGAAATAAACAGAGGGAAACTGGGTGTAGTCATGGAAAGCTTCTTTTATGATTTGTGATAATTAAGCCAAGTTATAAAGAACTGGCAACACACACAAAAAATGAAAATAAAAAGTTATGAAAAAGATGTTCCAGGCAGAGTGAAAACACCCTGAGAAAGAGAAGAGCTTGGCTGGTCAAGGATCCAAAAGAAGGCATGGGAGCAGAGTGAGCCGAGAGGAGAGACTATGGGGTGAGGCTGGAGGAAGAGCAGGCTCCAGATCATGCAGAGCTTTGGGAACCATAGAACATAATTGAGACTTTTAGGTGCAATGGGAAATGAAGACTTTTTAGTGTCTTAGCGAAATGGTGCTCAGTAAGAGAGTCCTGGTTGCAATATGCACCATAGAAGCTGGAAGACCAGTAGGAAAAGGTTGCTGTACATAGAAGAAAGAAAATAATCAAATACAAAGCATAACAATTAAAATGGAACTTTTGATAGAAATTCATAGGCAACAAGATCCATGTGTCTTGAGACAGCAAAGCTCTCTCAAATCTATAATTACACTAAATCTACCAATGACCTCCAGTTACAGAAGCTGGTCTGATTCTCTCCACTTGACAGAAGAGGAATCTGTGCTCCGAGGAGTTGATACATGGCTCAAGGCCACAAAAATCACTCAAAATCAACCAGCCATTGCACCCCAGCTCCCATGCCTGGCCCTCATGAACCCCAAGGTTTTCTGAGCCAAATTACCATGCATCCCCTCCTCCCTCATTAAACCCACCAAACCCTTTGCTTGGAAAACCCTGAGTTTTGCCAGCTATGAAAAATCGCCCCAAGCCCTCTTCCAACTCTCAGAAGTTCCAATGTTCCACTCTTGGAAAAGCAAGGAGGCTGGGGAAATAACGATTTGAGAAACCACCAAAGTTCTCCCCAGATCCACAAGGGGGCAAAAAAGAGTCAAAGACCTGCTGCCATCCTTTCTCTGGGACCCAAGCCGTGGAGGAAGTGGAATATAGGGCAGAGATGAGGGCAGAAATGAGGTCCGACTACGGGCTTGGGCGGTTAGGTAGGGGCCAAGGGAGGCGGAGGCCCGGGGCATGTCAACTGCCTCCTCTGCCCTCATATCTACGGTAGGAAGGCCTCTGAAGTCTCACCGCCAGGCCTCCGCGGGTGGTTTCAGCGCAAGTGTAGCCTTCCCGCGAAGACTCACCTGGAGGGCAGGGGGCGGGGCTTCACATGTCGGCCAGCCATTGGCCGCAGGCTGCCGGGGGCGGGGCACGGAGCCGAGCAGTCCTGAGCGCAGTGCCGGCTCAGGGTAAGGCTCCAGGGGCGGTAGAAGGTTTTGGTGAGCCGGCCGCAGGTCACATGCATAGCCCCTGAGGGTGTGCACCGGCATGTAAAGAGACCTGCCCACTGCAGTCTCGTGTCCACCTTACTCCTGTCCCCTTCCAGCCTCTCTCCTGCTCTTTCCAGGGAAAAGCAGCGGAGCCTCTCTTCATGCGGACCCAGACACTAAAAGGGGGTTTTCACAGTGACTGACGCAGAGTCTGTAGAAGTCTCATGGGTCCTGAGGCCCGGCCTCCTGCAGCGGGCTCCTCTAGCCGGCACCTCCTCTCAGGTCCAGGGCATCTCTCTTACGCAACTTTGGCCTGGTCTCCTATTTCCTGCCTGACTACGCGGATTAAGTCATGCTCTCATGCTCTTAGCTCCTGACCTATTTCTTTCCTGCAGAGGACCAGGCTAACTTTTTCCTCTTTATGGCTTTGCAAAACACTAAGGTCCCATCCTCAGCACCTGATCACTTAAACCAAAAAGGGGTTGTGACTTTTAACTAAAAGAATGCTAATTGCAGCAGGAATACCACATTCCAGCTAATATATTCACCCAACCCCTGGTAGCTTTACAAGCATGTTGAGCACAATAAAGGTTGAAAACAACTGAATGTTCAACATCTGACTCTCCCACCTGTGACTGAAGAAATCCCCACTGAGTCAGCACAGAAATTCAGTGAGATTTTTTTCACTCACATTTCCAAAATACATTCGGAACACAGAAAACTCAATAGATAAAACAAAAACAGAAAAACAATAACCCGAATAAGAAATGGGCAAAGGACCTGAAGAAACATTTTCCAAAGAAGTCACACAAATGAAAAGATGCTCAATGTCACGAATCATTAGGAAAATGCAAATCAAAACCACAATGAGATATCACATCATACCTATTAGGATGGCTATTAAACAAAAACACAAGAGATAACAAGTATTGGTGAGGATGTGGAGAAAAGGGAACCCTTGTGCACCGTTGGTGGGATTGTAAATTAGTGCAGCCACCATGGAAAACAGTATGGAGTTTCCTCAAAAAATTAAAAATAGAACTACCATATGATTCAGCAATCTCACTTCTGGGTATGTATCCAAAGAAAGTGAAATCACTATCTCAGAGAGATACCTGCATCATTTCAGCACTACTTATAACAGCCAAGATATGGGAACAACCTAAGTGTTCATCAACAGATGAATCGAGAAAGAAAATGTGGTGTTTATATGCAATGGAACATTATTCAGCCATAAAAATGAAAGAAAGCCTGCCATTTGCAACAACATGGATGAAGCTAGAGGACTTTATGCTAAGTGAAAGAAGTCAGACACAAAAGACAAATACTGTACCATCTCACTTACATGTAGGAGTCTAAAAGAGTCAAACTCATAGAACCTGAGAGGAGGGGGCAGGTAGGGGATTGGGTTGTTGTTGGTCAAAACATACAAACTTTCCATTATTAAATGAGTATGTTCTGGGGATATAATGTACAGCATGGTGATTATAGTTAGTAACACTGTATTGTATACTTGAAATTTGCTAAGAGAATAGATCCTAAGTGTTCTCACCACACACACAAAAATAGTAACTGTGAGGTGATCGATGTGTTAATTAACTTGATAGCGGTAATCATTTCATAATGTGTATGTTTATTAAAACTTCATGTTGCACACCTTTTTAAAAAGTATAACCTAACTATATATAGTTTTTATTTGTTAATCATACCTCAACAAAGCTGGAAAAAATACAATATTATTTACAATTGCTCAAAATAAATGAGATATTTACCTATAAATTTAGGAAACGTGTACAGGACTTATATGCTGAAAACTACAAAACATCAATTAAAGAAGAAATTAAAGAAAATGTAAATAAATGGAGAGAGATAATGTGTTCATGGGTTAGAAAACTCACTATAGTAAGGAAGTCAACTCCCCCCTAACTGATATATGGATTTAATACAATTCCTATCAAAAATCCCAGCAAGATTTTTTTTAACATGGACAAGATTAGCCTCAACTTTATATTGAAAGGAACTAATAATTTTGAGAAAGTATAATAAAGTGGGAAGAATCAATTCTACTCAGTTTAATGCCTATTCTGTAGCTACAATGATAGACAATGTGTTATTGGTGAAGAGATAGACACACAGAATGGAACAGAATGAGAACCCAGAAACACCCACACACAAGCAGAGCCGGCTATCTTTGACAAAGGTACAAAAGGTATTCAATGGAGAAAGGGTAGCCTTTTCAACAAATGGTGCTAGAGCATTTGGAGATCTGTGGGCAAAAATAAAAACCTAGACATAAACCTCACACTTTTTACAAAAAAGTACCTCGAAAAGGATCATAGATTTAGATGTAGAACTATAAAACTTTCATAGGAGAAAATCATCAAGGCCTAGGACTGATGACCTTAAGAGTTCTTTGCCATGACACCCTAATGATAATCCATAAATTTGGACTTCATCAAAACTAACAACTTTTGCTCTGCAAAAGACATTGTTAAAAGGATACAAACACCAGCTACATGGTTTTAAAAAGAACCAAGCAATCCAATTCTAAAAAAATGGGCAAAAGACATGAAGAGTCAATTCACTAAAGAGGATGTACCTTATGGCAAATAAACCCATTGAAAGATGCTCAACATCATTAGCCTTTAGGGAAGTTCCTGTCCAGACCATGATAAGATATCATTACACATCTATTAGCAGAGCAGCTTAAATAAAAACAGTGACAACACCAAATACTTGAGAGGATGCAGAGAATCTGACCTCTCATACTTTGCTGGTGGGAATGTAAAATGATGGAGCCACTCTGGAAAATAGTTTGACTGTTCCTTTAAAAACAAAACATACGTTTACCATGAAATTGAAGAAAATGTAAATAAATGGAGAGAGATAATGTGTTCATGGGTTAGAAAACTCACTATAGTAAAGAAGTCAACTCCCCCAAATTGATATATGGGTTTAATACAATTCCAGCAATTGCACTCCTGGCATTTATCCCAGGGAACTGAGGAGTTATGTCCGCACAAAAACCTGTTGGTATCATTGTTCATTGAATGAAGCTTTGTTTTTAATAACAAAATCTAGAAACAAGCAATACGTCCATGATAGGTGAATGGTTGAACAAACTGTGGTACATTCACACCATGGATTACTAATCAAAAAATGAATATTGATACATACAACAACCTGGATGGATCTCCATGGCATGATTCTGAGTGGGGAAAAAATGCGAAAGATGACATGCTGTATGCTTCCATTTATATAACATTCTCAAAATGACAAAAATACAGAGATGGAGAACCCATTAGTGGTTGTCAGCGTTTAGGGATGGTGAGGAGGGTACATCTATGCACCCTCTGTATACAGAAGAGTAGCAGGAGGGAGACCTCTGTGGTAACAGAATAGGCAATGGTTATACAAATCTACACAAGCGATAAAATAACACAGAATTATACATACCTTGTATCAATGTCAATTTCCCAGTTTTGATATTGTATCATAGTTAGGTAAGCTGTAACCACAGGGGAAATTGGGTGAGGGATATAGGATACAGGAGACCTCTCTGTACTATCTTTGCAACTGTCTGTGATACAATGTATAAAAATTTCAAAATAAAAAGGGTTTGAGGTTTTGTGGGGTTTTTTTTGAAAATCAACATATGAAAGGTCACAGTGGTGAGAACCTGAGTTAGACTGGGTTGGGTTTGAAGTTCTGGAATGAGAATGGAACAAGCACATATTTTTGGTATGTGGAAGACGGGAAGAGGAAAAAACAGAACGGACTTAAGTTTCATCTGTAGCCTATGACACATCTTCCCTTTTGATGGCAGGAAGTGGCAGGCAGGCTGTAAAGACCTGGAAAACTGAAGGCTCCAAGGACTGCTTACACTGTAGTTCATGGACCTTAGGGGGTCTCCCACCTCACCATAAGGTTACTCTCTCTCCAGAATGTAGCCAGCCCCTCAGAGCCATGATACTGATCTGGCTGGTCCTTGGTGAATCTCTAGACCAACTTCTCCTTTGATCAATGGGGAGCTAAGTTTCAGAGAGGAGCAGCAACTTTCCCAGTCTCACACAGGAAGATTAGTGCATCAGAGTGGGGACATGAATAACCCTAACATCCGAGCACAAATTGGAGAAATTAGGGATGGACTGACAGGAAGCTAATAAGAGAAGATGCCAGAAGACCAGTTAAGGGGCATTGAAGCAGTCATGGTGTAAAACAACAGGACCCAGGACTTAGAGACAGATTGCATGGGGACAGGGCATGAGAGAAAAGGAGGTGTCCAGGCTGATCTCAACCTTCAGGCTTGTGCGCTAGTTGGATGGGGGCCTCCATTTTACTGGGACATGGAGTGGGGTACAGAATACTTGAAAGAACAGGACTTTGAAGGAATATGAGTTTTGCAATCTGCTCAATTTAAGGTCTCTAGGAGACATCCAGGAAAAGTTGTTAAGGAGACACTGGGCTACCTGAGTTTAGAGATCCAGGGGGAGGTCTTCACTGGTCATTGGAATAACCTAGAACCAGGCTAGTACATGAAAAGAAAGTCTGATTGCATCAAGCATAAAAAGAACAGCTACATCCAGATGGTAAAGGAACATGAAGGAAGGAATAGTTTACAAATTCCAAATCGACCTTCACATTGGAAAGAGGTAACTGAAGAATTGGGTAGGAGAGTTATTAAGTGACATTGATTTCTGCTGCCACATTAATGAATTAGAGATTAAAAATCAAGCATCAACATCACCCTCTAATAAATGTACAAGCAATAAGGAGTGTGTGGCTCCCAGGTCAGTTCAGTGACTCTCTGCACCCTCCCATCTTGCCAGTCAGATTGCACCCCCACCTCAAGACCTCCTTTATAGAAATTCTGGAGCTGTAGCCCTTCTTCTCCCATCCAGCAGGGAACCATGATTCAGGACTGTGCAAACTGGCACAGGAACACTTGGGTTCATCCAAGTCCTCTGCCCCAGGTCCCAACTCTGCTTTTGCAGATCCATTTGCATGCTAATTCACACTGCTCTGCAAACCCTGGCTTCCCCTTTCAAGGGCTAGTGCCTCTCTTTCCCATACCATTCTCATCCCTTCACCCATACCCCTAAGCAATGTGGGCTTTGGTGATGAAAAAGAAGGGGTCCTCTATTTGTGGGGTCCCTAAGCTTCTGTATTCATTCAAATTCCATTTACTGAGGCTCCAAAATTCATCATGGAAGCACAGGCTGCCCTCAAGGACTGGAGACTATGTCTTGCTCTCCTACCTCCATCCCCTAACACAGCCCATAGGATGCAGAGGGGGCAACCCCCCACCCCCTGCCAGGCTCCCAGGCTGGAAGCCGAGCTGATGGGGTAGGGGGAGGATTGGGGTCTGAGGATCTATACACACAGCTGAGGACCCGGCCTCCTGGGGAAGGTGCCCAGCAAACGGCTGGAGTGCTACTCCTAAAGCACAGGACCAGATAATAAATGGGGAGGCTGCCTCTTGTGCTACAAACCTTGACCTGGAAGGCAGGAGAGGCCTCATGGGACCACTGTGTGGGGACTGACACTGCCCTGGGTCAGTGCAGAGGAGACCCCTCACACACTCCCTGCCCTACCAGAGGGACTCCAGGATGGGGAAAAGACAGCTGTTGGGTTTAGAGATGCCTCTTCATCAAAGTTACATCCACTCTGCTTGAACCTGAAACACCAGCTGAGCGGTTACCTTAGGGTCCTGGACATTTGTTTCAGGGCATCTAAAAATGGAGATGAGGTGACCCCTTCACTGCCTCCCATTAGGTCTAATTAACCTGAGCCAAGTCACACTGCACATCTCCCTACAGATCAGGAGTGCTCCAGGGCCCCTCAACTTCCCCCAGTTACTTCTCAAAGTCCCCAGGGTGTCTCACAAGAGCTAAGCACAAGTCCTTGGATGCCACCTGGGGGCAGCATGTTACCACTGCCCCTGCCAGAGTGCCCTCCTGAATTTCCTCCATTCACCCCCCATACTCCCCAAGTTGCCAACTCCAAACCATAGTAGGTCTGCATATTGCATGGAAGTAAGGGAAGGAAACTTGTAGTAGATTCTGTTGGTGCCCTGCCAGATTCCCTTTCCCAGGGGATACCCATCCGCCAGCTGCTGGGAAGGCCATTCCCTTCTCCTAAGAATTACCCTTTACTGATGGGTGACCCTGGAAGGTATACACCCTCCCCTCCTAGCAACTGGTTACCACTGGGGACAAAAGCCTGCCCTGCTTACTTCAAGGTGGAACAACTCTCCATCTATTCATATCCTAGAGCTCCCCTAACGGGTCAGGTGGAGCTAGACTCCAGCTGAGACCCCATCCTTGCTGAGCACCTTCCCTGCCCTGTCCTGCTTCCCTCTCTCCCTTTTATGCTTCTCTGAGAGCATGCCCTCAATAAGTCAGTTGCTCAGAGAATCCGCATTTCAGCCTCTTGTTCTTGGGAAGAAAACACATGCTTCTCCCAACTTTCTCCCTGTTCTCCAGACACTATTACAAAGACCCGGGAACTCCACAAAGAGCCTCATGAAATGAACCCCTGTGTCTGCCTATAGCCCCTCTCTGCAACCCTCAGGGGCAGCTGGTAGGCCAGGTGGGAGTAGAGATACCACCATCCTTCTCCACGGCACTCCTCATCCGCCACCCATCTCTCCCCAGGGAACCCACCCACCAGCTGCCACAGGAGTGCTTTCCCCCATGCAAATCACTCCATGCAAAGTACCTTCCTGCTAGATCCCACCCACTAGGACATCCTCTAGTATGGTGTATTCATCTGACCTTCAAAACAACCCTGTTCTATCATTATACTATTTTACTAGTGTGGAAGCCAGAAGCAATTTACTGCAAAGCTAATGAAGCTTAAGCTCACTTTCCCAGGCCCCTTCCAAAGTCCTGCAATTGTTTTAATCATAGGATTTTGTATTCTTTTGCTTAAAGAAGGCTCCCAACTTCTATCTGCTTCAGGCCTCACAAAACCTAACTCTGCTCTACTAATCCCACTCCTCTGACACCAAATGCTATGATGTGTTTTTTTTCCCTACATATATGTATAACAATAACAATATTACACACAGCAGTAATAGTAGCATAACTCCATTCGAGTTCCCGGACCCAATTCCAGCAGGGTGTCTGAGAACTCAACTCAATTTGATGCTATCTGCCTGGAGACAGCACCAGATTCCCAGGTTAAGGGCTCCATCCTACAAGACTACCCTCCACCCTCAACTCCAGACCCGGTAGAAAGCCCCAGGCAGTTACTTGTGCTTCTGACCTACCAGCTACAGATTGGAGGTTCCCACGACCTCCCGCTTAGGTTCGATTAACTTGCTAGAGTCACTCACAGAACTCAGGAACACTTATGTTTACCAGTTTAATAAAGGATACAAGTTAACATCCAGATGAAGAGAGACATAGGGCAAGGTCCCAAATAAAGGAGCTTCTATCCTGGTGGAGCTTGGAGCCTGGCTCAGTGTCATGTGGAGGTGTTCTTCTTCTCCAAGCTTGGAAGCTCTCCTTGACTGAGAAGCAGGACCCAACGGAGCAGAGCAGAGTTAAGCTCTTCTCAGGGGGTTTTGTGAGGGTTTCATTGCATAGTCATGATTGACTAAATTATTGGCCATTGGCTGATTCAGCCTCCAGCCCCTGCCCTTGGGTGGAGGTCCAAAAGTCTCTCATTAACATGACAAAACACCCATTTCACCTTTAAGACTCTGCAGTGTTTTCAGGAACTGTGTATAAAGACCAAATATACCTAGGAAATACATATTTGGTCATTCATGACCAAATATGTATTTCTTGGGACTCATCACATCTGCCCATAGAGAAACTGAGGCTCTACATGGTGAAGCAACTGGCCTCAGGACATAGGCTGGATGAGCAACAGAGGCAGAACTTGACCCAGGTTTGCTGACTCCCAAATTCTTTTCCTGTGTTCCATCTTATAATGCATACCTAAAACTCCTCTAGGCCCACAGAGGTGGTCTCTGGTTCCCAGACCTTGGCCTCCCCACCCCGTGCAGCCTTCCTGGAAGGCTTTATTGTGCTTTATTATATTCCACATTACTGTGGGAGTCTGCCAGGCCAGAGTGTGCCTGGGTAGAGCTAAACTTAAAAATCAGAGAGGAAGAGTGTCTACATGCATAGCATCAGTGGATACAGACACCCACAGAGCCTGATAGAGGCCCTCTGTTTGCCTGTGTCCTCTCCACCAGCTAAGCTAGCAAGCTAATAAGGTACCTGGGGGGCACTGCAGAAGCTGGATTGTGTAGCAGTTCATTTTTGCTATATAACAAACCACTCCAAAACTTAGTGGCCTAAAACAACTATTTATTTAGTTCATATTTTCTGTGGGACAGCAATGTGCGCTGAGCTCTACTGGGCAATTTGATCTTGGCTGGTCTCCCTTGTACATATGCAGTTAGCTGTCAGGTTAAGTTGGAACTGACATCAACTGGTATAAATCATCTCTGTTCCAATGATCTTTCATCCTCCATTGGCAGCCCAAGATTGTTTGCATAGCAGCTGGGCAGAATTCCAAGAAAGTAAGTGGAACTGAGCAAGGCCTTTTGAGGCCTGGGCTTAGGACTCATACACCACCAGCCATGATGGTTAATATTCATGTCAGTTTGGCTGGCCCATGGGGTGCCCAGATATTTGGTTGTTTTTTGGATGAGATTAATATTTAAGTCAATGAACTTTAAATAAAGCAGATTGCCCTCCCTAATGTGGGTGGGCCTCATCCAATCAGTTGAGGGCTGACCTCCCTCTACCCTGAACAAGAAGGAATTCTGCCAGCAGGCTGCCTTTGGACTTGAATGCAACTCTTCCTTGAGTCTCCAGCCTGCCAGCCTACAAATTTTTAGACTCACCAAGTCTCCACAGTACTGGGAGCCATAGATGAATAGATTCTGTGTGTGTGTGTGTGTGTGTGTGTGTGTGTGTGTGTGTGTGTGTGTGTATACATGTATATATCTCCTGTTGGTTCTGTTTCTCTACAGAACCCTAATATACCAGCCCAGATTTAAGGGATAAGGAATAGATTCTGATGGGAGGAGCTGCAAAGCCACATTGCAAAGGGTGAAGGTCCAGGAAGTGAAATGTTACAGCCATCTTTGCTAATGATCCATCACAGGCTGGGCTCAGGAATGGGATGGGATTTCACAGGGGTTCTGATAAGCCATTCAGGTGCAGCTTCCCAGCACCCCCTACTTGGTATCAAAGACTTCAGAAACACAACTATTTCTGAGCCTCCCTGAGCAGGGAGGGACTCCACACCTGGATTCGGGAGTATGTCTCCCCTCAGACTAGGTGCTCCCTGAGAACTGTACTGTCTTCCACCATCCAACTTAGGACTTAATGTAGAATTGAGTGTTCAGCTGGAAGAAAGCTATCCTACTTCCCCTACAGAAGCAACAGGTTCTGGGTTCTGAGAGCAGCCAATAGTCTAATTTCTCCATGGATTCCCCCAGCGTAGTTGGCACCATGACTGGGATATACTGAGCCCCTGTAAGTGATCCTTGAATGAACTGAATGCTTGGCTCATGCTTGATTCTGAACACACACAGTCTTCAATTATGCAAACCAGGACAAGTCTCAAGTAACCTGGACAAGGACCGGGCCTCAGACTTGTCCAGACCACTTTACAGTACCCTTGAGTGCCCTCCACATTGACTCTGTCCCATTCTCTCTCTGCCTCTGCTCAGCTTAACCAGTCAGCTACCTCCCAACTCCTGGCCCCACTCTGTCTCCTGCTCACCCTCCTCTCCAGGAGGAGCCTGCAAGCACCACACAGGCACTTGGTAAGGAAGCCAGTCTTGCTCCATGTGCACAACCTGCAGGATCCCCTTCTTCCAGATATGGCTCTGAGTTCTGGGTAAACTCAAGAAGTGGGGAGTATTCAGGGGAGAGAATGTAGCAAGTGGGCAGGTGAGGCAACTGGAGTCAGCCTATGAGACACCAAGGGCAAGGCCTCTTGTGTCCAGAAGACCCATGACAACAGGGTCTGGCTAAAAAATAGTGCAGGCCTGACCTTCCACCCATAAGCCGTGATCTCCAGCCCCCAATTTGTCACACACTTGCTGAGTGATTTGGGGCTGTCACTTTGCTTCTCAGTTTCCCCATGTGTCGAGTGGAGATGACAACCCTCTACAGCATGTTCTGCAGGCAGCCTGCCCACCTCCTTGGGGCCTTGCCACTTCAGGAAGCTCCTGCCGCAAGACATACAGTCTGCACCTGAGAGCCTTCTTTCCTGAGCTGTGGAGGCCAAGGAGGCTGCATGTGCCAGGAAATTAACATCCCTCGGAGGAAGCCTCCATCTGTAACTCACAGGCGTGGATGGACAAATACCCCAGCACCCTTGCCCCTCAAACAGGATGACTCTGGGGCATGTGTCTACCCTAAAGTGCAGAGTTTCCCATCAGGACTAAGTTCCAGGTGCCCGCAGTGAAACTGGCTCCATAATGCATCCTTTATGTGCTGCTTCCCTCCCCTGTCGCATTGCCCCACTCTCCTCCAGTGCAGTGATCTACTTGCACTCAAATCCTTCTCTCTTCTTTTGGGGAGCCCAAACGGTGTCTGAACCCAGGCCTGGGAGAGGCACTCCCAAGCCCTCATCCTACTCTGGACCCAAAGGCTACACGGAGGTATCACAGGATGTTGGTGGGACTTCCCATGTTATTCTGGAATGGCCACCATGTCCTGAAACTGAGGACAGAAGATGGACCGTACTGATCAACTGGAATGTGCACCCAGTGTGTCACCAACGGCTGGGCGGCCCTGACTCTTGGCTTACTAAAAGCCAGCACTCTGCTCCTCCACCAGTCGACCTAAAGACAGGGGACAGGGGGAAGGGAGGGAAACTGGACAGGATGATAGGTTTCTCACCAACTCTCTGGAGCAAGGGAGGCAGCGGGCCATGCTGATCAGAAGAATATTTCTTGTGTCAGTCTGCAAACCCCTCCAGGGCCAGGCTTTTTGTTCAGATCAGCCATCCCATTCTGCACTTCCAACTCATTTCTTCCTGCCACCATGACAACCCCACTTGGACTCCTGCCATTTCCTGCCTGGTGTCTTTGGCAGCCTCCTTTTCAGCCTCTCTGCCTCCTCTCTCAGCCTCCTATCCACCCCAATCCATCATTCTAAAGTGGATCTTCCTAAAACAGGCTGGCAAACTACTATGAGCCAAAGGCGCCTCTGGCCTCTTTTTACGCAACCTGTGAGCCAAGAATGTTTTTAACATTTTTACATTTTATTTTTAAAGAGAAGTATGTGGCAAAGACATTTACCAACCTCTGTTCTAAAGCATAAATCTCGTCCTGCTTAAGGGAGTGAGTGGCCCTCCTGCTGGTCTCAGCCCCTACACTCCTTCGTTCCCTATGCCTGCTCTGTGCCTGAAACACCCGCCCTTCCCTGCTCCTATGCCTGGTCAACTGCCTACTACATTCATTGTAAGTGTTCCCCTGGCTGGGCCTTAGCCTGTTGGCCTTAGCCCATGCCTTGACTTCCCCTGCTCTGCTCTATATGATAGGGCTGGCCCCTGCAGGCTCCTGTATGGGTTGGACCACAGCTGGATTTGGCCAATGGGTGGGAGATGAGAGGGCCGGAAGGAGGAAGCTTCCAGGATATTCCCTCGCAGGGTCTCCAAACTTGGCCGGGTCTTGTCCATGGCTCTGGCTCCCAATGGGTATACCTACCATGGTATACCTACTGGGTGTATGAGCTCCTACTGGGTGACCTGAGCCCCAGTACCACCACCCCTTCCCTCCTCTTCTTCCCCAGGGTGGTGACAGCTTCCTGCTGTGGCAAATCTCTGGGTGGCCCCTGAAGGACTTCTCAGCTCTTCCATTACCTGTGTAGCCAATTCCCCATTTTTAACCTCTGTTAAACCCTGATTTCCATTTTCCAGTTAGGACTCTGACCAATACACCATTCCTCCAGACACCTCAGATTCCTAGAGGCACTTAGGCCCCTACTATGGTTCAAATAACACCCTTTACTCATGGCTTCAATAAGCAGTTCTTGATGCCTATGGTGCTCTAGGCCAAGGGTTGTCAAGCCATGTCCTGCAGACCAAATCCAGCCCACTGCCTATTTTTAAAGTTAATTTTTATTGGAACACAGCCATATCCATTCATTTACTTTTTGCCTATGGCTGCTTTCAAAGGGAGAGTTGCCAGCAACAGAGACCATGGGTTGCAAAGAGCTGAATATATTCACCATCTGGTCCTTTACAGAAAGAGCCTGCCAACCCTGCTGTAGATCGGCCCTTGCTATTCAAAACAGAGTCCCAGGACCACAGCCCAGCTTCACCTGGGAATGTGTTAGAACTGCAGATTCTCAGGCTCCACCCCAGACCCACTGAATCAGAATGTGCGTCTTAAGAGGGCTCTCAGCACACTGAGGTTTGAGAGGCTCTGCCTTAAGAAATCATCCCCTTATCATAGCACTCTTCATGATTGTCAGGGATAATTACCAAATTAATTGTTTGTCCTCCCTCCTAGAGGAAAGCACAGGGATTATTCGTGTATTGTTTTCTGCTGGATTCCCAGCCCCTTAATAAGGTGCTGGCCACAGTGGCTCTCCAACAAATAAATCATTGAGGAGAACCATGGAAGCTAAAGGGGGAGAGAGTTTCAAAAAGAGTAGTTACCATTTTTGGTATGTTACTACATGGCATTGGGAAAATAAGGGACAACCTGGGGAGGCAGGGGGGTCAGTTTGACAATATTCATCAAAATTAAAAATGTATGTAGCCTTTGTCCCTGTATTTCCACACTTCCAGACCTTTATCTTCCAGGTAAGCCACTTGTAACACCCCTGGTTACAAGGGCAAAAGATTGGACACACCAAGTGTCCATCAACAAGCAATTTATTCAGTAAGTTATGGTATATAATCAAACTGTGCAACTTTAAAAGAGAAAGAAGGAACTGGAGCAATCTCCAAGATATGTTGTTAAGTGAAAAAAGCAAAAGGCAAGACAGTATTCAGGTAATTCCTAAAACAGGACAGAGAGAGAGAAGAGAATACATATATATACTCATTTGTATATTCATAAACTATCTCTGGAAGTATGTACACAAAAACCAGCAACACTGGTTGGTCATGGGAAGGGACCTCTGGGTTGGTAGGGACAGGGGTAGGAGATTTTTTCACTGTCTACCCTTTGGTCTTTTTTGAATTTATATAAACAAAAACAAAAAATCCAGGAAAACCTATAGAAAAAATAGACAAGTGTCAAACGGTATAGATATGTTTTAGATGTCCAGTCTAGAGGCTTGCTACGCAAAATGTGGTCCACAGACCGGCAGCGTCAGAGCCACCTGAGAGCTAACAGGTAATGCAGGGTCCCAGGTCCCACCCCAGATGGACTGAGTCAGAATCTGCATTCGAACAAGAACCCTAGGGAATACTAGCACATGGTGCACTCTGAAACGTGCTGGTCCAGGCAACCAGGACAACCAGAAATCTCGCTTCTAGCAGCTCCACCTGGTTTCCATGGTCTGCTGCTAATAAAACAGCTGCCTTTCCCCCAACTGGGGCTCCATCCTGGGGATACACCAGGTTCCAGGCTGTTCCCATTAAGGGGGAGGTTTTCAACAGCTCTTCCCAGGCCCTGGCTGGCCCTAAGCCCAGTGTCCTGGCAGGTCCCCAGCAAGGAGACAGCTCACTTCCTCCTCCTGGAGCTGCTGGGATTGCTCAGAGCAGCAACATTTGAGAGGCCTGCACTCCCCCAGTTTTAAGCTCTTTCCAACACGATAAAGATGCATCTGTCTGGCTCAGATTTGTTCCTAACTGGTATTGCTTAAACATCCACCGGTGCCTCTGGGTCCCTGGTACCCTGACCTAGTGATGGAAGGAGGATTGGGGGGCCCCTGGAGAGAGAGGAAGGAGGAGAAGCCAGGAGCTTGGCTGCTGCCTCTGCATCCTTGATCCATCTGAACTGCTCCAGGCCACATCTGGAGGCCACATCTGGAAACAGTGACGCCACTGGACTTTTCAGAGCAGCAGGGAGTTCGAGGGGGAGAGAAGGGGGAACTGTGCTGACGTGGGTCCAGACCACCCAGGAGTTTGCCGTTGGAGGACTAAGCAGGGAGCTGACCTCTCTCCCAATGCTTCCCTGACTCCCACTCCCAACTCCCTGAGCCCACATCACAGTGGGCACAGAGCAGCCATAAGCAAATGCCCCACACTGGACTGTGCTGAGGCTCCCCCCACCCTAACCTGGAGATACTGGGGACAGGCCAAGTCCTCTCTCTCTCTTTCTGGATTCTTCTACTCCTCCCATCTCCTAATGGCAGCCCTTCCCCCCAAACAGAACCCCAAATCCTCACCTTTTCCCTTCATGCTCCCTCCTAGGTCCTTCGTAGTTCCCTCCTAGCCCATCCTTAGGTGGCTAATGTCTCTCAAGTTAAAAACAAAACCAAGCCATAAAACCACTAATAATTGTACAGTGCAGAAGAGTTTACAAAATACTTCCCCATACTATGCCTCACTGTGTCAGCTAACAGCCCTACAAGTTTAGAATTCCTACCCCTACTCCACAGAGGGGAACAAGTCAAAGGACTTGACAAGATCTTCCAGCATGTAGGGAGCAGAGACCTCAGGCCAAATGTGCATGCAGCGGCCATCTCCCTGGGCCACGGGTCTCTTACAGCACAGGGCTCTAAGTCAGACAGGTCTTTCTACACCAGCCACCAGCTGACCTCCCAGTTCTGTGAACGGTTATGTCCCTTGCCTGGCCTAGCCAGACCCCAAATTCAGAGACTTGTTCCCTCCCCATTTCCTCTGTTGTCCCCTGCCCAGGTCTGCCCCATCTGGGAGTCTAGATAAACATCTTTTCACTTTCTTCCAAACCAGCACTCCATCCCATCTTTGGAGCTCATTTTTTGATGTATTACAACACAAAGGAACCTCAAATGCATTATGCTAAGCAAAAGAAACTCTCCACAAAAAATACAGACTATGATTCTTTTTGTATGGAGTTCAAGAACAGGCAAAACTAAACTAAAATCAGAACAGTCATTTCCTCTGGGAGGGACCAGAAGGGGCGCAAAGAACATTTCCGGGATAATGGAAATGTTCTGTTTTGATCTGGGGCGGAGGGGGTAGGGGTGACACAATCTCTAAGTAGGTTTAAAAATCATGGAGCTGAATCCTTAAGATGGATTCATTTTACTGTGTGTAAATTAAACTGCAATTTTTTGTAAATGGCACAATGAAAAGAATGTGACTATTGGAGTCAGGCTCTGTTTGAGGCACCCAGCTCCTTATAACAGATCCTAAAAGGATGGAGTGGGTGGTGGGTACTTATCACCTTTCTCTTGGCTGCCCACCATCTGAAACCCCACCTTATATTTGGAAGAACCCAACCCTGTGGATTTGCTGACTTACTTTCTCCACTGACGAGGGTGCAGGCCCAGAACCAAGCTCAGGGACAGTGCCCAGAACTGGAGTCTGGGGGGAGGCCACAAAGGCAGGGACTGTTGAGGACCTGGTCACACGCAGACAGTGGTGCTGCAGCAGCAGTGGTCAGCCACGTTCTTCTAGTGGCCGGTCCCTCTAATCAATCCTATAGGTCACGCTGTAAACTTCTAATAAGTCCCGCTTCTGCTGAGGCTGCTCGGAGCCATTTCTGTGGTTTGAGACCAAATGTCACGGCTGGTAAATGCTGTTTGGAAAGAGCCCAGGGCTGAGCGTCAGCGAGAGCTGGGTGGTGTCCTGAGTCACTCTGGTTCATCAAGTCCCACCACCCGCATCAGTCCACAGCCAGAGGGAGCTTCTCTCTCATGATGAGCCTGGTTCACGAGGGAGTGCCCCTGGAGGGCAGGGAGAGCTGCTGAAGACAGCTGTGGGGCAGGCCGGCCCAGCCAGGGCTTCCAGTTTCAGCTCTGTACGTGCGAACTGTGCACACCAGTCTTCCTGGACGTAGGGGCAGGGCAGGGAAGTTCTGGGATAGACCAGAACCCATGGAGCTGTGTCCTTACACCTGAAACTGAGCACTAGACAGGAGCAATCTTCAAGGAACGAGGAGCCCAGGTCCCCCTCTAGGGTATGTGTCCTGCAGATGAAGCATAGTCTGGGACCTCAGGGAGATCTTAGCAAGAGAAGGAGACTGACCCCAAGATATGAAATGCTCCTTAGAGCTCACAGGTGTGAACACACACACACATACACACACATGCACACGTGCATGCACACCACAGATTAGCCTCCTCAAAGAAGACAGGTCAGAATATGGGAGAGCACCAGAGCAGTCCCACTGCCTGTGGCCTAAGGAAGCTTCTGCCAAGCCTCAGTCAGGCTGGAAGCTACTATTATGGGTTGAGCTATACTGAGTGTCCATCTGGGGCTTAAAATAATAAGCATTTATTATGTTGATGAGTTCTTTGGATACACGGGGCAGCTCTTCCTGAATTTTCTAGCTCACTCTGGTGCCTACAGTCAGCTATGGACCAACTAGGTGTCTGGATTGATCTTCGCAGGGCACTCTGAAAAGCTGGACACCAGCTAGCTGTGGTGTAAGCTGGCCTCAGCTAAGAAGCTCGTCTCTGCTCCGTGTGGCCTCTCATCCTCCAACAAGCTAGTCTCAGCTCATTCACATGGTCATGGCAGTGCTAAAGAGAGCAAGCAGAAGCAGGCAAGGCCCTTGAGGCCTGGGCTCAGAAAGAGTTCAACATCCCTTCCATCACCTTTCATCAGCCAAAGCAGGTCACAAGCCCAGACCAAATTCAAAGGGTGGGGAAACAGACTTCCACTCTTGATGGGGAGCTATGAGATCATGTTGTAAAGGGTGTGGATTCAGGGAGAGGTGGAGAGTAGGGCCAGTTTTGCAGTGACTGCTACTTAGGGCAACAGCCATCTGCTGTTTCTGCTAAGCCCCTGGTTTTCAAGCAAATACCTAAGCCATTCACTGGCTGCTTTGAGGACAGCCTCTTATACTTTTCTCCACAAGAGACCCTTTTCTCCATGGAGTCTAGACCAGGAAGAAACATGAAGACAAGCTGCTAGGATCCCTACAGGTCAGTCTTCGTCTCTGATTCTGAGTAGGTTAGGAGGCCTTGGTGAGGAATTAGCAATGTTGGTCATGGTTGTGGGATGGGGCAGTGACAACAGGCATGCCTAGGTAGGGTCTCTCTTAGTCATTTGGGGCTTTTAACAAATTACCATAGCCTGGGTGGCTTGAACCACAGTCATTTATTTCTCACAGTTCTGAGGGTGGGAAGTCCAGGATCAAGGTGCTGGAAGAGCTGGTGTCTGGTAAGGGCCCACTTCCTTGTTTGCAGGTGGCTGTCCTGTTGTATCTTCATATGGCAGAGAGCAAAGAAAGGAAACAATTTCTTCTGTGTCTCTTCTTAAAAGGACACTAATCCCATTCATGAGCACTCCACCCTCGTGATCTAATCACCTCCCAAAGTCCCCACCTCCTAATACCATCACATAGTGGGGCAATATTTCAACATATGAATTTTGGAGGAACACAAACATTTTTTTCCATAACATTGTCTGTGTGGCCTTGGGCAAGCTACTTAATGTCTCTGAACTTCAAAGATAATAATAGCACCTGTTTCACAGGGTTGTTGTGAAAGTTAAATGAAATCATGCTTACAAAGCAATTACCAGAGCACCTGCCCTATAGTAATGATGAAATAAATGTGAACTATTTTAATTGCTAGGGTTCTGGTTGTCCAGTCCAGAATAAGGACTGTGCATTCTATGCCCCTAGGGGTGGGGCAGAGTAGGGCAAGGTGAGGCTACACAAAGAGAACTCTTCTGACTTTCAATGAACAGACTCACTTGAGTTCTTCAGAATTTGGGAACCAAATAAATAGCAGAGGCTGTTTAGGGCTTTAGCAATACCTGTGATTTTTTTGCCTGAGAGCTTTCTCTGGCTGCTTGACTCCATTCTGTCCATCTGTACCTAGGGACTTAACATGCTTTCCCAGTAACCTTCAACAAATAACTGAATGGGAGGTGGTGTATAAACAACCCAGCTCTCTCAACCCTCAGATGCTGCAAATCAGATGTGCACTCTGCACTGTCTCCCCGACTGTCTCAGCAGGATTAAGTTCCAGTTGCCCACAGTGATAACCTACTTTAAAATGCACCTTGCATTGGCTTCTTTCTCTTCCCTGTCTTGGTTCCTGAAACTCCTATTGGTGGTCCTGGGATCACTTCACAAATAAGCTTCTTGTACTGGAATACTTGTCTCAGGGTCTGCTCCTGAGGGAGGTAGACTAAGAGTCCATCTTTGGTGAGGACAGCCCAACCAAGCTAGTGGTCTTCTGGAAGGTCCACACCAAGCCTGACCTCTGTACAGTAGCCCAAGTTGCCTGAGAATGATAGAACCTTTGGGCTGCTTACTCAGAAACCATCTCCATCTCCAGGCATCCAAGCTAGGAGACATCTAAAAGACAAATTTGCCTCCTTTCAATCCCTCCTCACACACTCCGGGATCCTATATGATGTCTGTTAAGCCATCTTGACCCCAGGGCAGGGATGGCTCATAGATTCCATCTCAAGTGCCACCTCTGATCAGTTCATAGAAGTATCTGGAGGCTCCATCCAGGGTTACAGTTTGCAGATATAATTAGTGATGTCTGCCTTCAGCACTGCAACAGGTGAGCAGTGGCCTTATGTCCACTCTCCTGGCTCTGAAAGTAAATTAGTGCCTTCGTGGTAAAGTTGGCTGAGGTTTTCTTTAGCATTCCTGGTCCACCAAGTCTATCTCTGCCTCTGGCTGAGCTACTTCCTTCATCTGACTTGCCCCATCCCAGATAATAAGCCTGTGTGCTGAGCATAGCCACCCATTTTCTGGATGAGGAAACTGAGGCTCTGAACAATAGTGACTTTCCCAGAATCACAGAATTTATCAAGATAGAACAAAGGCTTTTAAGCAGGTCGACCTACACTAAAGTCCCCATGCTGTATCCTTTCATAGAGAAGGCAGGAGTAAAGGTCTTTAACCGAGCAGAATAGCCTAACACTTCTCTTTTTGTTAAGAGAATCCTTCTGCCAACAGACGACTCATCCTTTTTTGTCTTCTCCAGCCAGGTGGGGGCTCTTTGGGGGCCAGCGAGGAACCCTCCCCCCACTCCACAGCCACCTGCGGAAATTCCTCTGCGGGGCGTTGGCTCCACCCTCTCCATCCCAAAGAGATGGATCTCCACCCGGGATCAGGAGGGCTTGCTCTCGCTCTCGCTTATTTGCGATCCTTGAGCAGTCGTCTCTCAGGGAGGGTTGGAGACCGCCTGGGAAAGCCAGAGGCAAAATTTTAACTGAAGCAGGCATGACTGGGACACTTCCAAACCTCCAAGTGATGGAAAAATCCAGCAGAGGCCTTCCCAGGGTAGTGGCTCCGCACCCCAACAGGCAGGGGCTGAGACGGGGGGCGGGGCCTCAGACCACAGCCTATGCCTGGAGCCGCCGACCAGGCAGCCTGCCCTCCCGGGTGTGGCTTATTCTTTCTCCCAGGGAGCCCCTCAGGACTTCAGGAACGTTCCCGTAGTAAGCTGCAGCTCCTTGCTCTGAGAAGCCTTGGGGTCGGGACGCACAGAGCCACGGGCTCTCCACCCACAAGCGTAGCCTTCCGTTTGCCCCTGCCTGCCTCTCGGAGGTTCCTAGCTGGGCAGCTTGCTCTGGCGCTGGGTTCTGGGGGACGAGAAGGCAGCAAGGGGCGAGGGAGGGAGGGAGGAAGCCCCCGAGACCTTCCTAAAGGCTAGGACTCCTCTCCTCAGCCAAGACCCCTGTCCCCCAAGGATGTCTTCACCCCTGCCAGCTTGCCACCCCAGCTATGGACAACACAGGGGTTCGGTGGGCCCACTGTGAAGCCACCTAGACCTGGCTTTAAATTCTTCACTAACAAGTGTCTTAGACCCAATTCTCTAGAATCAGAGCATGATATGGGAATCTGTAGGTACATGATTTACTGAGGAAATGATCTCAGGAGAAGGAAGGGAGGGAAGCAGGGCAGGTCAGGAGAAAATGCTTGGCAAGGATGGGGTCTCAGATGGAGTCTAGCCTCAGCCTGATCCCAGGGGGAGCCTTGGGGAATAACCGGTCCAGAGTCATCCCCCCTTGAAGTAAACAGGCCAAGCTTTTGTACCCCTGTGTCTGTCAGTCGTTGTCCTGTGGAAGATGGGTGGGAGGTAGAAGAAGAGGACATAAGTTCCCAGGAGATTCGGGACAAGGGTAATCCCATCAGCCACAGGGGAGCCTCCAGAGGTCAGCTACAAGCTTTTAGCCACCTTACTGGCAGCGGCTGGAGGAGGGGTCACTGGCTGCAAAAGAGACCCAGGTGGGGCACCACCACTGGCTATCGCACTGGGCAAGAGTCAGTTGACTCCTCTGTGAACCAAGCATAACACTTAACCACATAGGTGTTCTGGAAGTAAGTACAAGGCCCCCAGAACAAGGTACATGAAGGAGCTACCATTCCTTTTGCTTGCAGAAGTCACTTTAGTAAGGAGGTTACTTTGTATGTGCCAGCTTGGCTGGCTGGAGCATGGTGTGCCCAGATATTGGTTCAACATTATTCTGTAACATTATTCTGTAAGGGTGCTTTAGGATGAGATTAACATTCAAATCTGTGAGCAGATTGCCTTCCATAATGTGGGTGGGCCTCACCCAATCTGTGGAAGGCCTAAATAGAGAAAAGGCCTGACTTCCATGAGCAAGTGGAAATATCGCCAGCAGACGACCTTTGGACTTGAACTGCAGCACCATCTCTTCCCTGGGTTTCCAGCCTAGTGGCCCACTCTGCAGATCTTAGACTTATCAGCCTCCATAATTGTGTGACCCAATTCCTTGCAATAAATCTGTATGTGTGTGTGTGTGTGTGTGTGTGTGTGTGTGTGTGTGTGTATAAATAATATTCTGTTTCTTTGGAGAACCCTTATACAGCTATAAAGGAAAGCAGGAAGTGGGGCAACCTAGAACTCAATGGCACTGTATTGCCCTGTGTACCACCCAGCCATGCTTATAGGAAGTTTGTGACCTCCAAATCCCCACTGCACTGAGGCTAAATTCTGGGGAATCAGAGCCCCACTCTCCCAGCCTACCTGGCATCCACTGAGTCAGCTCTCCAAGCAACCTGTTCAAGTGGGCATCCTACTCACAAGGCTCCTCCCACCAGTCCCCGCCAGCTTCTATATACCCCATCACCCCTGAGCCTAAGGTGCAAGGAACATGGGTGGAGCGGTGAGTGTCCAGAAGAGATAGAGGGAGATCCCACAGGGTGGCACTTGCTCGCATTCACTGCCCCTCCTGGTGATGTCACCAGGATGCCGAGGACCTGGGCCATCTCAAGGGTATGGGGCGGGGAGGGGGAGGATGTTCCTTTTTTTCTTCCTGAAGTGAGGGCTCCCAACACTTCCATATGTCATCAGGTCTGATAAATGCATTATCATGCCCTGGCCCTGACCTCCACAGAAAAGTTAGCACCTTAGACAAGCAGGCAATGGTGGCCCTCACAGGAGGACATGCTAGAGCCCTGGAGAGAGCCTGTCCTGCTGACACTGTGATTTCAGACCTAGCTCCCAGAACTGTGAGAAAACAAATTTCTGTTATTTTAAGCCACCTAGTCAGTGGTACTTTGGTATGGCCGCCCTAGGAAACTAATACAGTGGGTTCAGTAAATACTGCTCCACAGTTCACTTAAGTGCCACTGTCTACAATTCTGAGGGAAATCTGAAGATTAGACTCTGAAAAACGGTGGCCACATGCAAATGCTGTTCTCACAGATCTGTCGGAGCAGCCAGCTGCACTTCCCAAACCAATCCACAACCTCAAAACCACCACCGTTGCCCTGACAGGGAGACAAAGGCTCAGGGAGGGTTAGTTACTTACCCAAGGTCACAGAGCTGGCAGGTGGTGGGACCAACCTGAACTCAGACTGTTTCTAAAGCCGGGGTTTTGTGACCCTTGGGCCCCAACGAGGATTCCCACCTGCCACACACAGGGAGTCCACACGGGTGTCTTCTCAGAGCTCGATGCCTGCTGGCTCACCTCACGGATAGCTCAGGCCATGAGTCAGAGCAGCTGGAGACTTTACGAGCCTCTAATGGGCTACCTACCTGATAACTTAATTATGCAAAAAGCCACATGTGAAACTCCCGCCCTAGTAATCACATAATTTATAAGGAATGAGTCTACCTTATCCTGGGGCCTTTGGCTGTCCGCCCTCTGTGAAGGCTCAGGGGAGTTTTCAGGCCAAAGCAGGGAGCCACAAAGAGGGGCTCCATTCCACCCCCAATCCCTCCTACCCCCGCTCCTAGTCCCAGAGAGCCTTGACTCCCCAGGCCTCCTTTCGGCCTGGACCTCTGCACAGTCCACGTTGCAGTGGGGACCCAGGGGCAGGGAGGCTGAAGAGTTGACATAATGGAGGAGGCAAGGGAAGCCAAAGAGCAAAGCAAGAAGTGGAGATGGAATGAAGAGAGGGGCAGATGGTAGAGGGAATGGGCCTTTCAAGTCCTACTGCTCAGAAGCTGAGGCTGAGAACAAAACCCACCAAATGAAAGAGGGGTCTGTCCCCTTTGTCCTGAGCACCGCCAGGCCCAGACACAAGGCCAAGTCCAGGCTGGGCCAGTGGCCAGTGCTGACCAGCCCATGAGGCAGCTGTGCACCCCAACCATCTCCTCTCTGGCTTTGAGGGTGAGGGACTCCTTGTTTTCCTCTGGTTCCCTCTGACCCCTGTCCCCTTCACTGTTCCCTCTTCCTTCCCTGGGCATCCCCAGAGTGTTCATCACATGCCAAGCACGATGCCAAGGACACTGAGATGAGCAAGACACAGCCCCTGTCTCCCAGAGTCTGCATCTGAGTCTTCCATCTCCCTCTTCGTCCCATTGCCCAGATGCCGGGGCTCCCCAAGCCCAGCCTGCAGCACTCTCTCTCCCTCTCTGCAAGACTTTCTCCCACGATGAGTCTGTCCCCTCCCAAGACTTCACGTGTGCAATATCTGTCCCTCCCCACCACTAGCCTTGAGGACGTGCCCATACCTACCCATCTTGAAACCCACCTCCTGAAAACAAATATATTCATTCTGTTTTTCCATTTTTCTTTTTGTTTATGATCTTTAAAAGAGAAAAACAAAGAAAAAGAAAGGAAACTCAGCAGATTTAGATCTCCCTTTCTTCCAGAGTCCATCTTCTGATTAATAAGAATATGGCACCTACTATTTGCCAGGCCCTGCCCTCAGCCCTTTACATATATTCACTTGTTTAATCCTCCAAACAGCCCCAACACGTAGCCACTTCTCTCCCTGTCCTTGCTCTGGTTCTGTGGGTGGAGCATGCCTCCCCCACGCCACTGATCTCAGCCTGGTGACTTGCTATGGCCAATGGAATGTGGGTAGAAGCAACACGGTGGTTCTGAGTCAAACACAAAGGCATCATGTGTTTCCACCTGCCTCCCTTGTGCTTGTGACCTTTGCCATGAAAAGGACACACCCTGGATGGTTGCTGGTGAAGGCACATGGTGCAGACCTGAACCCAACCTTCAGCCCAGAATCAAGCCCAGCAGAATCACAGATAACCCATTGACTTGTGAATGAAAAATATATGTTTATGGATGCAAGCCACCCAGCTTAGGGGTTGTATGTTACATAGCATGCAATTGCTGCTTAATACAATTGTCATTTCCCATTTTACACATAAAAACAGTGAGGCCTTCCCAAAATTACACAAGTAGTAAGAGATGAAACTAGAATACAAATCCAAGCAAACTGGCTGCAAGTCTCCCTGCTCTTTATTGACTCTCCAATTGAGTATCAGCATTCCAAGTATGTGTGTGTCCGTTTGTGTGTGTGTATGTAACTATTACATTATATTATTTTGCGTGTTTTTAAACTTTAAATGGCAACGTTAAGCATATCCTTCTGTAGCATAAGTTTTTCACTCTGATGATACTTGTAACTTGTTCATTTTACCTGCTGCACTTCAGTATGTGAATGTATCCAACTTCTTCTGAGTTTCATTTATTTCCAGTTTTGCTCTTGTGAACTATGCTGCAACAAACCTTCTGGTATTCATCTCCTCTTGCACTTAGAAATGTTTCTCTAGGGTATATGACTGGAAGTGGAATTGCGGGGTCATAGGGCATGTGTGTCCTCCACATTTTAAGATGTTACTAAATTGCTCTCCAAAGTCTCATACCAATTTGCACCCTTCAAGCAGGGTGTGAGATCCTTGTGTTTGTGGATGCTTTTGGCACCTCACACAGATCTCCTTTACTGGCTGGCATAAGGCTGGCCCAGCTGCTGTGCATGTTGGCTGCCAATGGCTCCCAGATGCCCCCTTGCTGGAGAATTGCCCTTGGCCATGGGAGTCTCCCCTCTTGTATCTCCTGCTTGATTCCAGGCTTAGACTAGGCTTCTTTTATCATTATTTTTTGAATTGTGTCCAAAGAGTAGGAAGAAAAGATGGAAGCAGAAGAAGAAGGAAGCCACGGACACTGTCTCCTCCAGTCTTGGCCCCCCAGACTCCAATACAAAGGAAGACACAGGGGAGAGGAAAAGGAGGAAGAAAAGAGGAAAAGGCTTCAAGGTGGAGGAAAGTGGGGAACATAGACTTCTTAGCTGCTCCCAGGTCAGGTGGGCTAGAGCGTGGGACCTGGACAGGCCTCCCTGGGCAGATGAAGAAGATACTGAAAACCCACATCATCCCCTGCCTCTCTCATCGACCCCCCACTCCCTCCTTCACATCCTTGTCTTTCTTTCACCCCTGACTCTGAGCCCATTTGCTCAGTTTGTACCTCCAGTACAGAAAACAGTGGCCCAGTGCCTGGAAGCAGCTCCGTGTTTATTACATGAATTCATGGATGAATCTCATTTGATATGCAGAGAGGATTTTTAAAAGGAGCCAAAATGCTTTGTAGAAGTTGCAAATTTATAATTCTTTCCCAATCTATTACTAAACCATACACTTACAGTCATCACACACAGGCATTTCCAAATACTAAACCAGCCCAAATTCCCATAACAAACCTAATTGCTCTTCTTCCAGCCCTAGTCTCTGAGCCCTGACCCTTCCTCTCTCTCTACAATAGTGGATACCATGGGAAGACTCAGCCCAGCCCCTGGTCTGCCTGGAGCTCCAGGCCACATTCCCTTCCTCTATTTTTACCTTATATACACATTCTTGGCAGCCTTTAAAACTTCTCTCTGTATAACCCATGGGCTCCACCTATACCCTGTCTCTCTCTAGCCCCACCTCAGACGCATACTTCCTCAGAAGTGAACCCACCCTACCTGTCTTCTCCTTATTATTCCTCTTGTTCCTTCTGGACCTCTCTCACTGCTTATGTCACTTCCTCCACCTCCCTGCACACACACACACACACACACACACACACACACACACACAAACACGCACATACCCCGTGTGTGTGTGTGTGTGTGTGTATACATATATATATATATATACATATCACTGAAATATGTATTCCTCTGTGTATTTCTCCATTATATCATGGCCTGTCTTGGCACCTCCCCCCCTCCCACAGGGCTGGCTTCTTCTGGGGCAGGTGTTGCTGACTCACAGCCCCTTTATTCTGGACCCTTGACTGTGGGCACCATGGTAGGCAGAATAATGGCTCTCCAAGATATCCACATCCTAATCCCCCAAACCTATGAATATGTTACCTTATATGGCATAAGAGTCTTTGCAGTGTGATTGAATTAAGGATCTTAAAATGGGATGACACCCTGGATTATCCAGGTTGGTTTGATGTAATCACAAGGGTCCTTATAAAGGAAAAAGGAAGGCAAGAGAGCCAGAGAAGGAGATTTGATGATAGAAACAAAGGAGAGAAAGAGAAAGTAATTTAAAGGTATTACATGCTGACTTTGAAGGTGGAGGATGGGGCCACAAGCCAAGAGATGCAGGAAGCCCCAGGAGCTGAAAGGCAAGGAAACAGATCTGCTCCTAGATAAAGCCTCCAGAAGGAACACAGAGCTGCCTGGTGACTCTGGCACGGCAAAACCCTTTTTGGACTTCTGAAGTCCACAATGGCAAATAAAAAATTTGTGTATTTTTAAGCTATTGTATTACAGCAGCAAAAAGAAACTAATACAGGCCTCAGTTTGTACAACTCCAGTAGTTATATACTGCAACAGGGAAACCATCGAAATGAGAAACTAATTCTTTGAAAAATTTAATAAAGGTTATAAACTTAGCAAGACTGATGAAGATAAGAAAGAAGGCAAGTACTACCAATATCAGGGATGAAACAGGACTGCACTTCATTTCTGAAGCCATTAAAAAGATAATAAGGGAATACTATGAAAAGCTTTATGCTCATAAATTTGATAACTTCAAAGAAATGGACCAATTTCAACCTACTAGACAACCAAATTGCAACCAAGATGAAATAATAATCTTAAGAATCCAGTAGCCATTAAGGAAATTGAATCTATAATTTAAAAGTCCCTGAAAAAGAAATCTCCAGGTACAGATGGGAATTTTAACAAACACTTAAAGAAAAATTAACACCAATTTTACATAATCTCTTCCAGAAAATAGAAGAAGTGAGAACATTTCCAAGCTTATTTTATGAGTTCAATATTAGCCAGATACCAAAACCAGACAAAGACTGTACAGAAAGAAAAGAAAGGAAGGAAGGAAGGGAGGGAGGGAGAAAGGAAGGAAGAGTTACATGATGAGTAAGTTCTGGGAAGGTAATGTACAGCATGGCAACTATAGTTAACAATACTGTATTGTATATTTGGAAGTTGCTAAGAGTAGATTTTCAAACTTCTTACAAAAAATTGTAACTATGTGAGGTAATGGCTGTGTTAACTAATCTTACTATGGTAATTATTTTGTAATATACACATATATAAAATCACTATGTTTTACCCCCTTAAACTTACACAGTGTTATTATTATGCTTTATTAAGGTACATTGATATACAATCTTATGCTCAGGTTTCACATGAGCAACACTGTGGTTACTACATTCCCCCTATTTTCAAGTCCCCACCACATACCCCATTATAGTCACTGTCCATCAGCATAGTAAGATGCTATAGAGTCACTACTTGTCTTCTCTGTGCTATACTTCCTTCCCTGTGCCTCCCCTGCATTATGTGTGCTAATCATAATGCCCCTTAATCCTCTTTTCCCTCCCTTCCCATCCACCCTCCCCTGTCCCTTTCCCTTTGGTAACTGTTAGTCCCTTCTTGGGTTCTGTGAGTCTGCTGCTGTTTTGTTCCTTCAGTTTTTGCTTTGTTTTATACTCCACAGACGAGTGAAATCATTTGGTACTTGTCTTTCTCCTCCTGACTTATTTCACTGAGCATAATACCCTCTAGCTCCATCCATGTTGTTGCAAATGGTAGGATTTGTTTTCTTCTTATGGCTGAATAATATTCCATTTTACACAATGTTATTTATCCATTATATCTCAATAAAGCTGGGGAGGGAATAAAATAAAATAAAATTTATATGAAAAGGCATAGGCCCTAGAATAAATAAAACAAATAAGTAAAAGTAGAAGAATAAAGTAAGAGGACTCAGTCTACTTCATTTAGAGAGTTACTATATACATTTAGTAATCAAGACTTTGTGGTATTGACAAAGAAACAGACACATAGATCAATGGAACAGAATAGAGATCCAAAAATAGATGTACACAAATATGCCCAGCTGATTTTTGACAGAGGTGCAAAAGAAATTCAATGGAGGAAGGATAGCATTTTCAACAAATGGTACTAGAGGAACTAGATGACCAAAGGCAAAAAAAAGCACAAAAAGTCCTTCAACTTAAATTTCACAACTTGTACAAAAATTAACTCAAATCATGGTTTTAATGTAAAATGTAAAATTTTAGAGAAAAATTTAGAAGGAAATGTTTAGGATCTAAAGCAGGGTAAAGAGTTCTTGACACCAGAAACATGATCAATAAAAGGAAAATTTGATAAATTGGACTTCATCGAAGTAAAAACTTTTGCTCTGTGAAAGGCCCTTTAAGAGGATGAAAAGAAAAGCCACAGACTGGGAGAAAATATTTTCAAACCACATATCCAACAAAAGACTATCATCTAGAATATACAAAAATCTCTCAAAACTCAGCAATAAAAAGAACAAAACAAAAACCCCACAAATAATCCCATTAGGAAAATGGGCAAAAGAGCTAATGGAACATTTCACCAAAGAGGATATACAGATTGCAAATAGGCAAATGAAAAAAATGTTCACCATCATTAGCCGTTAGGGAAATGCAAAGTAAAACTGTAGTGAGATATCACTACTTGCCTACTAGAATGGCTGAAATAAAACATGACCAAGACCTTGGATCACTCGTACATGGCTGGTGGGAATATCAAATGGTACAGCCACTCTGGAAACCAATTTGGCATTTTCTTATAAAATTAAACATGCAACTTCCATATGATCCAGCAATTTGCACTCCTGGGCATTTATCCCAGAGAAATTATGTTCACAGAAAAACCTGTACATGAATATTCATCAATATTGTATTGTTTTTACTATTCATAATAGTCAAAATTGGAAACAATCCAGATGTCCTTCAATGATTGAATTGTTAAATAAACCATGGAACATCCATACCATAGAATACTACTCAGCAGTGAAAAGGAATGAAGTATTGATACACATAATGGCTTGGATGAATCTCCAGGGGATTCTGCTGTGCAAATAAAGCCAACCCCCAAAGGTTACATACTGTATGATTTCATTTGCAGAACATTCTTGATATGATGAAATTACACAGATGGAGAATCTATTAGTAATTGCCAGAAATTAAGGATAGCATGGTGGCGGGCATGTGGGTGTGATTATAAAAGCGCAGCACAAGGGATCCTTCTACCTTATGATAAACTACAAACATACACATACACTCCAGTGCCTGTAACTGGAGAAAACCTGAGTAAGATTGGCAAATTGCATCAATGTCAGTTACCGTTGGGGGAAACTGGGTGGAAGATACAAGGCTCTTTCTGTATTATTCCTTCTTCATGTGAAACTACAGTTATATCACAATAAAAAATTAATTATAAAGAAAGTCCATATAGAAAGAAACCTAGAGGAACGTATGCAGTCAGTATAACATGTCTGGAAGAAAGAATTTGATTTGGAGCAAACACTCATCCACACCCATACTAGAATATATCCCCAAACTGGGTGGTGACGAGAGTTGCATGACGGTAAATTCCTGAGAAAAGGAACTCTACCTCTTGCCTTCTTTCCTCAATGAAACCCATATTGATTTGGGACAGCCAAGTGCAGAGAGAACCCTGGGTAAAGCTCACGGCAGCTGTAAGACCTTCCAATAAAAATGGCTGTGTGCACATGGCAGGTGAAGCCAGTCCTGCCAGGGTTCCCAAGGGCCAGTAAAGTGTAGAAGTAATAGAATGAATTGTTTACACTTGTGACTAGCCCAGAAAATCTGGAGAGACCTGGAAAAATCCACCAGGTCCCCTTGCCCATCACAGAACCTTAGAATACTCTATGAATCAAGGCAGGCATAGGAGTTGGCTGAGAGACAATGAGCCCCAAGGAATCTTGCAGTCAAGGATGAAGCAAGACCTTCAGCATCACCAAAGGGAAGGTCAAAAGAGTCCATCTCGTATGATGCTGATGTTGCATAACAGATGCCATCTGCCAATGCTTGGGATTTCTGAAAGCTTCCCAAAAACCTGGGCAACAACTGATGGAGATTCAGGTGACACCAACACAGAATGATGATGCTCACAACAGAAACTGAGATTAATTTAGGTTGTGAAAATGAAAAGGTATTTTTTGCAAATCTGCGTTTTTATGCTGAGATGCACATCCATCACCCCAATAATGTGCTAACAGAAGAGAGCTGAAAGTTCTAGGTAGTACAAGTCTGTTTTACCAATTGTCTAGAGACAAAGTTCCACTGGTCACATCAGGGGATTGACTCTAATGGAGGATGGTGTAGGTGGCATGGGTGGAATTCAGCAATGGGGACACAGCCCTGTTTTCAGGTGGCCCCCATCAGTCCTCAGGTAGGATAGTCTTACCTCTCAGAGGCCCCTCCTACTCTCAAGGCAAAAAGTCCCCATTCTTACAATTCTCCCAGTGGGACCCTGAGTTCATTGTCCTAACTATCTTCTCAGGCCCCCACCCCAAAAGCCTCCTCTCCGTGGCTGTTCTGTGGCCTACAAGGGTTTCACTCTCTCACTGGACGTGCAGGGTGCAGCTGATGCTGGCAGTGTCCCACACATCTCCCTTGGCGCTCACCTCTGCACACCAAAGGCTGCTTACTGTGAACACCTGTAACTTTCTGCCTGAGGGCTTTGTTCCCTAGCTCCAGGAACATGCTTGATCTGTATACCAGGCAAGCTGGAAGAGCTGGAAAGTTAAGGCCCCCAGAAGCAGCCCTCAACCATTGATGGACAGGGAGCTGGTGGATAAATATTCCAGCTTCTTCACCCCCTTGGGCCAGAGCTCTGAGGTGTGTGTTCTGCACTGGATGCCAGAGTCCCAAGAGGTTGGAGCTTGTTGCCCACAGTGATATCCCAGTTTAAGAAAACACATCCTGTCTGGGCTTCCTTCCCTTCCCTGTTTCACTTCTTAATTCCCCTAAGTGGTGCTTCTTGGGATCACTTTCCACATCGACTACTTGCGTTTGAATTCTTATCTCAGGATTCGCTTTGGGGCAGAACTGAAAACAAGATCGTGGTAATTGCTAGTCAGTGTGTCAAAGCAAATGAATTGTGTTAAATGAAAGAAGGCAGACTCCTTTGTGTGATTCCTTTTATATGACATACTAGAAAAGGTAAAACTATGAGGATGGAGAAGAGATCAATGGTTGCCCGGGCTAACGGGAGGAGGAGGGATTGAGCACATGAGAGCATTTTTGTAGGCTGATAAGAACTGTTCACTAGCATGACCATGGAGATAGTTACATGACTATGCATTTTTCAAAACCCATAGAACTGTACACCATGATGAATGAATTTCACAGAAGAACAGAGATCCTTAAAGACATAGGAAATTCACTCAGTCATCACAGGTACTTACAAAAGATGATCCTAAATTCCAGGAAGAGAAACATTCCCAGGTCCCACAGCTGCTTCATGACAAAGCCAGGACTGGATGCCAAGGGTCCAACAGTATTAAGTTAGTGCTCTTTCAAACCATAACTGGGCTCTCTGGCATTGAGCCAATTTACCTCAAAAGTCTGTGCCTCTAGGAAAAACTGGTTATAAAGATGGCACAACGGTAGTAGTCATCTTGGTGATGACAACTCTTAACATATCCATGTCTTGAGTATCTCAGTTCCAATTCTCCTAGGTTTACCCTATATCAGCCTCATGTGGATTCCCCTATCTCCCCATGTTGGATCTCTTGCTTTCTGTCTCCTGTGTCTTTCCCTATAGTGTACTCCCTCAATTTGGTAGAGCACATCCTTCAGTTACTTCCTAGAAAAGGAAGTATGAGATTGTGCATATCTGAAGTGGGCTTTATTCTACTTGTTTCTTAATAGTTTGGCTTGGTATAGAATTCTAGATCAGAAACAATTTTCCTTTGGAATTTGAAATATAGTACTCTGGTATCCTACCTTCCAGTGTTGCTAGCACAGTTCCTGTGAAGAGAAGTTTGAAGCCATTCTGATCCTTGAGATGTGGTATATGACTCTTTTTTTTTCTTTATTCAAATTTGTGTAATCTCTTTTTCTCCAGGCTTCTGATGTTTTACAAGTCTGTGTCTTGGTTGGGCCTATTTTTACCCATTGAACTAGGGACATAGTGGACCCTTCAATAAAGAAATTTATGGTTTTTCAGTTTAAGAAACTTTTCTTGAATTATCTCATTAATGCTTTCTTCCCCCTCTCTTTCTAGAATGCCTATTATTCAGATATTAAAACTTCTGGACTATTCCTCCTACGTTCCTCTTTTCTTTCATATTTGTCATTGTTTTTTCTTTTGGATCTATTTTATGGGAGATAGCCCAGACTGTATTTCCCAAACCAACTATTGAGATTTTCATTTCTGCTATCATTACTTGTTTATTTTAAAAGCTTGTTTTTGCTTCCTGTCTTCTAAAATAGTATCTTATTCTTGTTCCATGGGTGTAATATCATCTCTTATCCTTGATCCTTGAGGATAAGTCTCAATTTCTTCCAAGTTGCTCTTGTCTGTTTGTTTCAACTGTTAGTTTGCTTGCTTGTTTTTGTTGTTATGTGTTCTCTATCTTGCATGTTAATAATTTTCCTGAGATATCTGACAATCTGTAGCAGATATCATACCCCCAGCTGCTATGAGTGTTGGTTGTTAATGGATCAGAGCTTCCCCTCTCTGCAGAGAATTGACCTCAGCCAGGCCCTTCCTTGTCTGGGAAGTTACTGCCTCCCCCTGGCTGCCCACACAAATGGTTGATAAATATGTTGGTATAAAACAGCCCTCCTGCTTCAAGGTGAGGTCAGTTTTATGGTGCAATTCATGCTCCAGGGCTACAGAATCAGACTGAGCCTAGACTCCAGCTGAGACCACATTCTTTTTTTTTTCCAGAGCTACTCTTTATTTCACCTTAATTTCAGAAACATTTTTTGCTGGATAGAAAATTCTAGGCTGATGTTTTTTTCCAGTGCTTTGAAGACGCCTGTCTCATTCCTGTTTCCAACACACAGGCTGCCATCATTCTTATCTTTGTTTCTCCATGTGGCATGGCCTTTTTCTGTTTGTTAGATCTCTTTGGTGCTGGTTTTAAACAATTCTATTATAACATTTCTTGGTGTTTTCTTCATGTTCCTTGTGTTTGTGGTTCAGTGAGTGTTTTGGATCTGGGGGTCTAGTTTTCATCCAATTTGGAAATTTCTCAGCCAATATTTCTCATTTTCCTGCATCCCCCTTCCCTTGGAGGTCCCAGTTACACATGTATCAGGCTACTTGAAGTTTCCCATAGCTCACCGCAGCTCTCTGCTTGTTTATGCTTTGTGAGACCACATTCTTGCTCTGCCCCTTCTCCTGCTGCTTTTGGAGGAGGTGAGACATGGGGGTTGGGGGGGCGGTGGCTTCTCTTGAGAGCCCATCCTCGGTAAATCATCACATCCATCTGAATCCTCACCTCAGACTCTGTTTCTGGAAGCCTAAGACATGATCTTTGGTTGTCTGTTCTTGATTACAAGTAAAGGCCTGAAAAAGTCACTGAAAGCTCTGAGTGTGGGAGTCAGACTTGTCAACTCAGAGAGTCATTGTAGGGAGATATGGGTGGTCATTTACTGGAAACTCCAGTATCCTTAGTTCTCTCCCTTTGGGCTGATCAGGGTTCCAGAGAAGAGGGGTGGAGTGTGGCCGCCATGATTTGGGAAACAAGCAGAAAAGAAAGCTGAGGATCTCAGCCTGCAGTAAATATTCATTTAATGCCCCTGTTCTTCACATGGAAACTTCATCCACAGCTGTGCCTAGTGCCCCAGACCAGAGACCCTCTGTCTGACCCTCGCCAGAGACTAAATCTCCAGCCCTCTGTCTGCTGGGAGAGGGGCCCTGCAGCATGGAAGGTGGGAAATGGGAACTAGGACTTTAACGCTTCCCAATCACCTTTCACCCAATTCTCCTAATTTTGGCATCTCAGTTCCAGAGGTATCTAAGGCTGCCAGTTCCTTTTTCTTTTTCTTTTTCTTTTCTTTTTTTTTTTAGATTTTGCCATGAAAGTAGGGCTGTTCTTAGCCCTGGGTTTCAGCTTTCTTGGGGCCCTGAGCCAATAATCACTCATCCTCCTGTTTTCCAGCTTCCAAAGTTCTCTTTGCTATTGTTTCCTTTGCTTTTCTCTCTGTCCTCCTCCTCCTCCTTGTGTCTTTTTAAAAAACAATCTCTTCATAGTAGTTTAAGTGGATTTCAGGAAGGAGCAAAGGTAGATGTGTAGTTCATTTCACCATTTTAATCTGGTGGTATTAGGAAGACACTGACTCCCAGCATTCCTCAACTTGTGAGCCCCTTTGGATGACAGACAGGTAAGTGAGAACTCCAGGTAAGGGAGCCAGAGGCCTGCAGTGGAAACTGTGTCTCTAGGTGGAGGATACACTCCCCTTCAGAGGTGTCTTGCCAATGGGTTTCAGCCCCGGGCAAGTTCACTATGGATTCAAAGTGACCAAAGAAATTGACAGCAAAATGTTCTTGAGGTGAAAGGGTTATACCCAACTTTATTTCCAGGTGGCAGGCAGGTCAGTCACTAAAATCCTGTTCACTCAGAGCAAGTCTGCATGCAGCAAGCCGGTCTCTGCCTCTGGGCCCCTCTGTCCGCACAGCTGTCCTCTGGGCCCCTCTGTCCACACAGCCATCCTCTGGGCCTCTCTGCCTGCTCAGCCATCCTCTGGGCCCCTCTGTCCGCACAGCTGTCCTCTGCACCTCTCTGCACAGTCGTCCTGCACAGCCTTCCTCTGGGCCTCTGTCCTCAGTGCTGCCACCACTCCAGCCTCTGCTCTGCTCTCCTGCAGCCTTGCAGCCATACCACCGTGTCGTGCCCAGAGCACTGGGCGGAGCTCTTTATATAGAGTCAACAGCCATGTATTGCCCACAGGTGTGCGGTGAGCTAGTCAACCAGGGCCAGGTGAGAATCTTGGCCAGAGGAACTCTCATTTTATCCACAAGAGGTCAAGCTTTTTGCCCCCATCATGGATTTTGCCTGCCTCTGAGGGCATAAAGGGCTGAGTCCCAGTTACATTCATATGCATTGGAAGATCAGAAAGCCAAGATGAATCAGGGAAACCTGCCTAGAGGAGGTGCTGCAATAGTGGGAAAAGGAAAAGATACTGAGTCTCATCTTTCTAAGGAGAGAGTTCATCTCTACTAGCTCTGCTTCTATGATTCTGTGATGCCAGAAATCATTCCAGAAAGCCTGCCTCTTTTCTCTCTCTCTCCCTTTTCTGTCCCTTGCTTTGGGATGGTGGTTGAGAGTTATTTGGGGAGACTAGATAGGTTGAAAAGGGGAAGAAGTAAACCACTCTAGTTCCTTTTTCCTAGAACGGGTTGTGGGCAAAGATGTCATAACACTTCACTTCCTCCTTCATGTTCAGGCCTAAGAACCCAGCAAAGAGAAAAGGTAGTGACACCTTGAGTGGGAGAAGCCAGGAGGGGCGAGAATTGTGGTGATGGCAGTAAGTAGCTGAGGAGGAGCTGAGCTAGGCTGCTACTAGCTTGCCTTGCTGCACAGATGTTACTTGAAAATTCCCGGATGGTCATCTATAAGTAAAGGGGGGAAGGGATGGAAGTCAGTGGGTAAAGAGCCCAGCCTCTCCAGCATTTGGGAGGACAGTATTGAGGCTGTTCTACAGGGTTTCTCAGTGGGTTTCCAGCAGGATGGAGCCCCAGTTGCCCAACTGGCCTATCAATACACCTTAGTATTGGCTTCTCTCCCTTCTGTATCTTGCTTTCCCCACTTCTCCACTCCTGTTTCCTGGGATCACCTCCCAAGTATATTGCCTACATCCCAGACCTAGTCTCAAGTTCTGCTCCTGGGAGAGTCCGCAATAAGATAGGTGTCCTCTAATCCAAAAGCTAATCTGATCAAGTTGCACCCTCCTGCCTCCATTTCCTCCATCTGCAGCTGGTCTCAACAAGGAAGCTCTCTCACAGGATCCTGAGCACATTTATATATTCAGGAGCTCTGAGTTCTGTGTGTACCAGAAAAGCAGTGTGGATTGTTGGTGGCTGAGGAAACAGAATGCCTGGCTCCTGCCTCTGAGAGTGGACACAGACTGATCCAAAGCTACAGTGCATATAGGAATCTACTCTTCCTCCCCCACTTGCACTGTTTCAGTCTTGCATACACAGCCTGCACTGAGAAGCAATTCCATCCCTCCAAAGGCAGGGTCACACCCACCTAGAGGTCCACATGGGCTTTGAGGAGGGGAGGACCACTAGGAGGGGTTTAGCAGGAGGAGACCCAGCAGGAGATTCTTTGTAATTCTCAGATGAAGGGGTTCAGGGAACACAGAAGCACACCTCATAGTCTGGTGGGACTCCTCTGCTAACCCAGTCCAAGGGGTCAAAGCATTGAAGGGATCATTTACAGCTCTAGATAACTAAGAAGCCAAGTGACTGGCCAATATGAAGGATATTTTTCTGGGATAGTGCCCACCACTCAGCAGAGGGATAGGCCCCACCAGGTGGGGAAGATAGCAGAGGAGTTGGACTGTGGGTAACCTTTGACTTCTAGCTTGTTTTTGGAAGACTGATTTTGCCTTTATTCGTTAGACAGTCATTCAACAAATTTGCATTGAATGCCAGATGTAAGATGCCTAAAACCAGCCCCTGCTCCCATTACAGTTATCATCCAGAATACACCTGTTCCAAAATTAGAGAAGACATTTAAAATTAGATGTCATTTATTTTCCAGAAGGTAGAGGAGAAGGACTTCTGACAATGTGGATAGGGGCAGAGTTATCTGAGAAATGGGTTGGGATGAGGAAAATGCTTTAAAGGAAGTATAATGTAGGAAGAAGATGGGAGAGGACTAGGGGAGAGGAAATAGAGGGGCACCATTGAAACCTTACAAAGTGAAACCTTTCCAACCACTCCATTACATGGAACAGGGAAACATGTTAGCTGAGAAAGGTGTTACTTCAAGTTCTGGGTGCCTGCTGTTTTGGGTACCCACCTCTCTTGCCTGAGGGTTTCAGCCCTGGGCAAGTTTACAATGGATTCGGTGAGAACAAGAAATAACAACGGAACATTCTTAGAGTAAAAGGGTTTATAGCTGGCTTTGTTCTCACAGCATTAGGTCGAGTGCTAGGATCATGTCTGCATCAAGCAGTCTGCAGGTCTGTAATCCACCAATACTAATTACTGTAGGTTACATAATTCACGTAATCCAGAGCATTGGGCAGAGCTCTTTATATAGTGACCCAGTCAATAATAGCTCATTGGAAGCAGTAGCATAGCAGTAGGCCAATTATATCATCAAGTAGTTTAGGGTCAGGTGAGAATCCTGGCCATAGGAACTTCCGTTTTCCCCACACCACCTAAACTGCCCAGGTCTCCCTTGATGTACCCACACCCCACCTGCTAATTTGTTTTGCCAAGAGAAGGTGGGGGTGGTTGGGAGTGGTGAAGGGGCAGTAGAACCTTCTGTTTCATGAGGCAGATAGAATCACAAGTCAGCAGGTGCATCTTCAGCTGGAGACACTAGGAGACCAAATACTCTGACTTCTTCCCCAAGGGAGACAAGAACTATCAACTACTGGGGACAGAAGGGCAGGATCCTGCCATGTGTTGTAACTGTGAGACCAGTTTCCACCTGTCCAGTCCCACGGGGAGACTTTCTCCCTGATCCTAAAGGACAGTGGGCTAGCTTTTGCCTCAACAAAAATTTAATAAAATGGGTTTCCCTGAAAAGAGCAACTAAACACATCCCCTGCTTCTTACTTCTTACTCCTCCATCCCCTCCGTCATACTCTCTTTCTCCCTCTACATCCCCCTTTCTCTCTCCTATTTTCACAAGGTCAAAGGACATGAGGCTGGAGCCACTCCACCCTCTACCTTACAGCCTGTTTGGACTAAAGAATTTCTAGCTGAGCTTTCTAAACAAACAATACAGGTTTCCAAACAGGGACAGGGGAAGGAAACCATGAGAAGAGAGGAAAAAGAAAAGAGAGCTCTGCCTTCCTCTCTCCTGTGGTGCCTCCCTGGTCCACAGGGAACATCACCTCCCTCAACAACGTTTGCAAGCTCACTGTGCCTGTCACCTGCTAGGTCTCTAGGAGACATTGTTCCTATTGTCAAAGGACTCACATTCTGGTCAGAGAGGAAATTATGCAAACAAGTAGGAACCTAAGTGTGCCTGGTGCTGAGAGGGAAGTGGGTACAAGACACAGGTAGGGATCCCAGAAGTCTGTCAGTAAGATGGGGACAGGAAGGAAGATTTCATTAAAAAGTGACTTTCGAGTGTTCCTAGGTAATTGTTGTTTTCTTAGTAAAGAGAACAGCAGAAACACTGGCAATGAGCGTGCTGAGCAACTCCATGGTGCTGCTCCAGGAAGGGCTGGAAAGCAAGAGTCAAAAGTGCCAAGTGAGGCAGGGGAAAGAGAAAAAGACAGTAAACTGGGCAGCTGTACAGAGCAGAAGAATTGATTTGCACAAGAATGGGTTAAGACTTCACCCTTAGCTCTGGAGCCAGAGGAGGAGGCCTGATTTAGACAGAGGGGTATCAGCAAACCAGAGTTGGAAGGCCTTCTTCGTAAGTGCTCTGATTGAGAGCTAGCACAGAAGGGAGAGAAGGGAAAGAAAAGGACCCCAAGGTTCTTGGCTTGAATGGCAGAGGACAGGCGTTGACAGGCAGCTTTACAGAAAGAACGGGTTACCCGCACTCTTCGTTTTGCCACATTCTACCTAGCACATGCCTGCACCCATCTCTCACCTTAGAGGTCTGTGACCATTGGGTAACTTCTTGATATGTTGACTGATGTTTCTGTCTTTCCTTTCCCTTGGCCTTGGAGGTTCATGGTCTGCCAAAGCAGAAGGAATTTGCCTGCAGGCACTTTTCATGATGACTTGAGCTCTTTATGGTTTATTTGAGGAGGCTTGGAGGGTAGGAGAAGGAAGGAGGACCTTAGAGGGAGACTTGGGCACTGAGGGAAGGACGATCATTTCCGTAAGCCCTGAACTGCAGGGCCCACACACTCAGCTGAGGAGCCTCAGAGGGCCTGCTGCAGACTCCCGGCACCACCAAAAATATCTGTGGCCTAGGAGTGGCGGAGCCAAGGGGCTAGGAATAAGTGTCTGTACAGAATACACTGCCTGCTTAAGATGACAGGATTCCCCTGATCCTTGGAGCTACATTAGGTAACCCCTGAGCCTTGGTGTTCCAGAAAGGGCTGAGTCCGCCCCAAAATGAAGGTCAGTTTCTTGCCTGCTCTGTGGAATAGGAGGAGCTGGGGGGTGAGAGGACTAGGTCAATGCATATAAACAAAGCAATGCATTCTTTCTTGCACACACTTCCCTCCACTGTCTGGGCAGATGCTGGGTCTCATCCATCATTGCGGTCCCCGCACTCAGGTGAAAGGACCTGCTGCAAGATGGATGGAGGAAGGCGGCATTGTGCACTGCCCTATCAAACTATGGGCACTCCTGCGCCCCTGGAGAGTGGTAAGCTGGTTGCTACAAAGGAGGTGGCAGCCCAACCTTTCACTTTTATAAAACGCCAATAAGACGTGCAAAAATACCAAACAGATGAGAGAGAGGGTTTATCTGGGGCAGCTCCGCCCATGGGACATCCCCAATGGGAGGGGCGGGACCAGATCCGGTCACAGAGCGCTGCGCCTGCGCACAGTAGACTCTGAAGCCGGGGCGCCCTCAGCGAGGTGGGCGGAGAAGGGGGGGGCGCTGCCCGGGCATCCGGGTCCCTCACCCCGCCCCCGCTGCATGAATGAGAGGCACGGCGCCCGCCCTCCCCCGCAGGGCCCGCCCCTTGCCGGGGGCCGCCGAGCGCAGTCGGCCGCCACCACCTCAGACGCGCTCTGTGCCAACAGACGCCTGCAGCCTGCCGCCCGCCGCCCGGCGCTGACGGTCCCGCACGCCCGCCGCCGCTGCAGCCGGCGCGCTCGAGTAAGTGAGCGAGCGAGAGCGGGGACACTGAGGGCCGTAGCCCCCGGGCTGGGGCTCAGGGGACCGGGCGGGTCCGGGTTCGGGATGCTGAGTCCGCGGGCCCGCGCCTGTCTCCCCGACTCACACCCCGGGCGTTTCGTGGGGAGCGGGGAGGCTTGGGACAGCGGCCCCAGGCCCGGAGGGACGCGGAGGAGGGTTCGCCCCGGGACCGAGGGTGAGCCCCGCACAAAGGGTGGCGCGGGGCTGTCACCGGGAGGTCACAGAGCCGAGGTTCGCGGCGCCCCGCGCGCCGTGCTAGTCCGTGCCCTGGCGTCGGGTCCCCGGGCGTGGGAGGCCGCGGGATGAGGCGAGAACGAGGATAGCGGGCACTGCTGCCTTCGTGTTGGCGGTGGGAAGGCGCGTTAGCGGGGGGGCGCGGCGTGGCAGTGTTTTCCTGGTCCCCATCTGCTCCTCCCCTTTCTTTGTGGCGTTTGGCTCGTGCGCGTTTGTCACTGTGTGCATGCTATGGCCTGGGGTGAGACCTCTCCCCTCAGTTTACTCAGTTAATGAAATTCAGGTGGTGGTCTCTTTTATGTGGGTGGGGGGCGTGTGTGCTCCCACGGGCCAGAGAATTAAGGACCCTTCTTTGTTTCCAGAGTGTGTGTGTGTGTCTTACCAAGTGAGAGAATCAGATCATTAAAGAGAGTCTGAGGAAAAAAAGACATACTGCTTCATCAGACCTTCCAATTCTGTCTCTGATGTTCTTTCAAACAGTATTTTTTTTGTTTCTTCTTGGAAAACTAGTGTGTTTGTTAATTGAAAACAAACATTCTCATATAGTCATTGAAAATTAATATTCTCATATATCTGTATATCTGGAACACTTTGCTCTTTGGGTTTAATAGTAATTTATATATATATTTATACATACACACACACACATATATATGGGAGTTCTCCAGTACATATATAGGACACTGCTTTCTGGGTTTAGTTAATTGATAGTATGTCTCCTTACTCATATATACATCTATGGACATAACTCCAGTTTATCTAGGACACTGTTTTCTGCTCCTCAGCACGCAGGCAGATTTTGTTTCTTCCTGCCTCTGTGTTAATAAGAAGGTGGTCCAGCAGGTTCTCTCCACCTCCTTGCTTTTTTTTTTTCCTTAATGCTTTGGCAAAGGATTTTATTGCATATTACCCTGGCGTGCGTCCTTGCTTTGATCTGAATTTTCCTGTGTTCTGTTGTCTGGTTGTGC